>JALPQD010000678.1:777575-844134 GCA_023101885.1 Typhlomys cinereus
AGAAACAAAGAAAAGAGAGAAAGAGAAAGAAACAAAGAAAGAGAAAGAGAGAGAAAGAGAGAAAGAGAATGAAAAGAAAGAAAGAAAAGAGAGAAAGAAAGGAGCTTTATGTTTCAGAATGGGTTTGTCCATTCGTTTTTGCTTGGTGAACTGCTGGGACTTTGGTTGTGGTTAAAGTATCTACTTGTGTGTGAATTCAGTACCTCAAAAACTCAGGCATAATTGTCTATCTACCATGAATACTTACAACTGTGGGTTTTCACTTTCTGTGTGTGTTTGGAGTCTCAGGACAGGAGAGCCAAGCAGAAGAGGAAAGAGAGGCTGTGAGACAATTCCCTCCCCTCTAGTACTCTGCTGCTCCCTGAATCTCACCTGTACCAGGCGAGTCCTGAGCCCCGCCCACCCTCCTCCACCTCTGATGCTCCACAGCACCACCTACCTGTGCAAAGCCTACAGGCAACCCCAGCGCCATCCAAATGCCTTGCTCTGATTGGTCCCATTGAACACCTGCGAGGTTAAGGTTTACCACACGCTGATACCTGTGCACTCTGACATGCGTGTTGGGGCAGGTCTCCTGCTAGATTATAAACTGGGGCAGATATGACTGCTGTTTACTCCTTTATCCTCAAAGCCCCGTGCAGAGTCTGCCTAATAGGTAAATACACATCTGTGGCAAGGAAAGTCTAAAGGATTTCACTGACTGGACAAAGCTCACTTGGGAGCAGGGTTGTGCTCCTGATCTCACCAGCTCAGAGACAGCCTCCTTTGGTGTATGCAAATATTCTGGGATGCACACCACTAGATAAGGATGTAAGCTTGTAGGCATTTGCTTTCCTCTTCCTTTCTTTTTCCTTGCATTTGACCTCTGTCTTCTTTTCTTGCCTTCTTCTGCTGGCTGCCCTGTGCCCCTTTTTAAAAACTGGCTCTCATAACTGGCTTTTACCTCCTGATTGCTGAGATTACAGGATTATAGGTGTGTGCCATCGGCCTTGCTCTTCTATTTTATCCCTCGCCATCGCCCACAGGACCCTCTCCCCATGCTTCTTGTGCCCTGTGTATTCTCTTGTGCTGAGCTGCCACATTTTGCAGATCCAACCCTGCATCTGTAGATGCCAGGGCCTGTCAATCTCCAAACTTAAACATCTACTTGACTTCTAGTTCTAGTTAGAATCCCCCAACCTGGGCAAGGAGATGCACAACCCAGAGCTGCTGTGCACACTCATGCACACTTGTACACACACACACACACACATTTTAATCAATGTGTGTGTTTGCATGCACACATGTGTGTGTACATGCAGTTCACATTTACAAGTTCAGTTAGAGTTGCAGTTTTTCTAGATGCTGTAAAATGTGTCAGTATTTGTGGCTTGCAAACTTATAAATATGCATAACCCCCATTATAAATAAATCACATCTGGCAGATGTGATTTTATCTGCCAGAAACAGTAGCATGGAGTTAGAGTTGCTTATTAACCCCCCATTTTTAGATTCTCATTGTGGACCTAGGGTCTCTGATGGAAGGTGTGATGAAAACTTCATGGAATGGGGGGAGAGGGGGGTGCCCCTGAAAGACAAGGAAGGACTCGGGACATTGTCATCCATAGGGCTCAAAGTCAAGATTCCCATCCAGGGCACCAGTGCCACCTCACGCTGTGCCTGAAACACAAGCACGTCACTCCAGACCCACTGTGTCAGGCGTGTAAGGCTCTGACATCTGTACATGGGCCAGCCAGAGCCGGCCGCAGGGCTTGAGAGCTAACTGCCGCTCCAGTGCTTGCTTATCATGAGCACCTGTGTCTGTTCAAGAATGTCCCAGACTGCAAGGGATGCAGGTGTGCACGGGGCTACCAGGAACCCCCGAAGCAGCGTCGCACCAGTGCTGGGAGAAGGCCCTCCTAAGCACTCTCTGCTCCCAGGGCTCTGTGACAGAAAACTACTTGGCTGCACAATCCTTCCCCATCAGCTGCCTCCCTCCTGAGCCTCAAATCATTTCCTAAATAAGCTACATACACCTAAGTTCTGCCCAGGGCCTGCTTCTGGAAGAACTCCAGCTAAGACAGGAACTCTCTCGTCTGAGTGACTCGGGCCTGCCTGTGTTTTGAGGTATACATAAATGTAAAACCTGAGGAAGGGAGCACTACTTGCTATTTTGTGGGGGTGAGCGTCATGTGCAAGTCCTAAAGGACCTTAGTAAATCCCGCATTCTTTCCTCAATTCGACATTGAAGGTTGACATCCTCCAGCTGGGACACCTAGCTTAAGTGTTTTCATCTGGAAAATCAGGGCCCCTCCCAATTAGAAAACCTGTCTCTCTCATCCCCCACAAAGCCAAGAGCTCTAGGTTTGCAATGTGTTCCAGGAGTGGGGTATGTCGATGCCATCTTTCTGGGCAAACACTTCAAAGTTCCACAAGAGCCAGTGCTATATCAGAACCTACTGCAAAGACCATCCTACTGCAAAGACCATCCTACTGCAAAGACCATCCAGTCGTGATGATGATGTGTTCTAAGCTTTCTACAGTCCTCACGATTTCCTGCCTGGCTGTCGCCATCCACAGAAGGGGTCTGCAGATGCCATGCCACTACAGGCCCCACGTGGGAGAGCTAAAGCATACTGCTGTGAATGAAGAAGCCCAGGAAGTCACCGTTGATGAATTCATCGACTTGGCTCTCTCTGGGGCTCAGAAACCCCATCGGCCCCCTGAGGCCACGTTGCCTAGGCCGTGCTGAGCTGAGACTGCACAGAGGCTAGTGCCACTGTCCTAGGTTAGGGGGCAGGCTTCTTCCCACCTCACCCAGCATGAAGATAAATGGGTTTTGCCCTCATGAGGGGAGGGAGGGAGCACAAGATATTGCTCTAAATCCCTTGCAGGGAAGGGATTCTCCCAAGTGCTGTTGGAGGGAGCTTCCCTTTGTGAACTGGGGGTGCCTTCAGGACCCCAAGATAGGCATTTAGCCCAGGCACATGACAACTGTGAACTTAAACTCTCAAGCAAGCTCTTTGGGGTTCACTCCTCTTTGGTCCTTCCCTTCCTTCTAATTGAAGCCTCCACCTCCAATCATGGCTTATCTCTGTCTCCAGTCATGACTGTCTCTGTCACCAGGAGGCCTTCGGGGGTGTAGTGGCCCATCTGCATGTGGCTCACCCGGCTTCAGTCCACCTAAGATGGCCTGTGAGGCAGCTTCTGTGTCCACCTGACAACTGAGGGCTGAGCCTGCAGGCGGACCTATGAAGTGTGGAGTTAAGGCAAGCATCAGAGCGAGCCTGTGGGAGGTTATCTAACTGATAGCAGGCAGGGCCGTTCCCTGGGCAGAGAGAGAGAGAGAGCTGGTTGGCTTTGGCAGACTGGCAAGGTAAGAAGTATGCTTCTGTCTCAGCCATTCCTTTAGCTATGGTGTGCCCCACACCCCTCAGCTCACAAAGCTGGTGGGAACCCTTCTGCCATAATGGCCAACTGTAACCAGACCATGTCTGTGATACGTGTGCTTTTCACAGCAACTGAAGAATGAGGGAGCCAGCAACAGAAACCCGCTCATCCAGGCTGACCAGGCGCCCAGTCCTGGGGGGCCGGCAAATGCGGAAGGCCATCCATGGGGGCTGGAGCATGAGGTTGAAGTCGTTTGCTGTGTTGTGTACAGACTGCTCACCGCATGCGACAGGAAGACATTCAAGAATCAAGGCCACGATAAGAAGCCCCCCCCAGCCCCGCCCCCTGAGGCCCATGCAGCCTCACCAGGATGTAGAGGCTGTTGCTGCAGGCTATTCCCAGGAGGAGAGGGTTTGGAGGGACCGCACAGGGGTCTTCAGAGCCACTGTGCGAGAGCAGAGAAGGGCCGTTTTAAGACCACTGAATCCCATCTGGGATTCTGAACAAAGGCAGAGTTCTGGGTGGAGTGGTGTGGTGCCCACAAGAGGGGGCACAGGACTTAGACACACTCCACAAGCCTTGGAGGGGGTCGGCATGGACTCAGCCACTGCGTCTTGGGGTTAAAGTCCCTGAATACACAGTCTAGAGCTGACCTGCCTGGGCTGGTGGTCCTGTACCCTACTCCAGAGAGGCTGAGCGAGCAGAGTAGCTCTGCTGTGGGCTGACCCCGAAACCAGAGTAGCTTAGCTTCGCCGTGTGTGGGCGCAGTGGGAAGGAACGCCCCATCGCTCGGTGTTTAGAAGAAGACACAGAAAATATGACCTGTGTGCTCTCCGAATGGAATGGAGCGAAGGTCAGAACCCGGTTCCCATCACACCGGGGTCTGCCCCGTGTGACACAGGGACCGCCAGTCTGCTCAGTGGGGCACTTCCCAGAGCCACCAATCTGGTACTCTGAGATCAGAATTTCATTTTTTGAATTAATGTTGAAAAATTTGGGCCCCATACTTTTAACTTTCAAAAGCAATTCTCACATAAAAATGGTGGGATCTGTTGCCCTCTAATCCAACATGGACTATAGGGAAGACAGCTACCATAGCTGCTTTTTAAATATCCTGAAGAGAAAGTGGAATAAAACTGCGTTAAGGTGCCCACGAGTCTGACTTCACTTCCCACTTTATCAAAACCCTGGACACCAGCATTTCAGCCTTACACAGGGAACAGAATGTGAGGGGGTCAGAAGAAGGGGATCTCACACAGCGCACATTCACACAGGAGGAGCCCACCTGCATGTGTGTGTGCAAGCTGAGTTTCCTGGGAACCAGGTGTGGTGAGACACTGGGCGTCACCCCAAATCTACATGATCGCTGAGTCAGCTCTAACAGCGTGTCTGTTCAGCCCAAGGGCTGAAGGGTAACCACGCAGGGCGCATAACCAATGCCACTCAGGGAGCAGCAGGGCCGCCCACATTGCTACTGGACTCTCCAGAGTCCCAGCCCATCACAGAACATTCTAGAAGATGGATTCAGGCTGTCAGCTTGGATTCAGTGGGCCTTCCAAAAATCAACCCTGCAAAGATGGCTTCCTGTCTGAAGCCTGGGGTCTTCACCCACCCATTCTCACCTGCTAGATCCCCACTATCCCTCCACATGACCCCACAAACCCAGAGCAAAAAAACGGGGTTCACACACTTAACCTAAGAACCTTACAGAACCCTGACTCACCCAATGGCCAAGTTTCCCCTTAACTCGTCTACAACATAATCCATCACTATCCAGCCCTAGGTTTGTACAGAGTCTTCTTTCCTAGCCACAGGTGGGATGTGCCACGGGGTCTCCTGGGGACCTCAGTCCAGGTTGTCATCCCCTGAAGAGGGGCCAGCCAACAATCACCTATTAAGTCACACATGCCCCATTTTTTAAGTCATGAACATTTCCGACTTTGAAATGACAGCTTTTGATCTGGTCAGAAGGGTCTCAAAGACAGAGCTGCTGAGAGGCCCAGGGGCCTTCCTGGAGCTATTGGGGAACGTAGAGAAGCAGTAAGGTGTTCACTGGCCCTTGCTCCAGGGATAGAACCTCTGGCCAGTGTGGGAAAATCCCAGAGCCTGGCACTGAGCACACAAGACCCAGCAGATCAGCCAGCAGCTGCTCCAGGGACTGAATTCTCCGAAGTCAGCACATGCCCTTGTGAGATGCTTACTTAGGTTTTTGGTTTTTGGAAGGCGATGGGGGGAGGGGTAACTCCAGAGCAGCTTCCACAGGCTGCCTGTGCTCAGGACCCTGGCTAGAAGGACAATCAACCAAGAAGGCGTCTCTCCCACCTTCCTCAGCTGCTCACTCCATCACTACATTGATGCAATCAGGGAAGCATCTGTCAATCAAAATCTTGATGGATGAGCCCAATTGTGTGTGCGTTTGACCTCAGTGCAATATCCTCCACACAGCTGGGGGTCAAAGATAATGGACTCCCATGCCAGGTAGGTCCTGGGACAGAGTCGCACCTGCTCTGTAGTGAGTCCTCCTGTGTGGAAAACCCAGGCGCAAACACAGGGGCACGGAAGTGGGGGTCCAGTGGGCAGAGGAGGCTCCCTCCTGCCCTATCCCACCTCCATGAGCAGTCGAATCCTAGATCCAACACTGCACTGGTTGGATCAGAAGTTACTAGGGCTGCGCATGTCTTGTTCTACTTCAATTCCATGCTTATGCCAAGGGCTACTGGTTCGCCTCCCTTTCCCTTGTATTGTGCTCGTGGGGTAAAACTGCAGGTTACACCTTCCCAAGCAAAACTCCCCAGTGGAATAGGTCAGTCGAGCTACATTTTTGTCTGGAAAACTACAGTCAAAACTTGTTTCTCATCGAAAACAGACAGCATAGAGCATCGGTCTTACAGCTTAGTCTTAAAAATATAAACACAGAGGGATAATTTATACAGGCCGCAGAGGTATATACACCTTGGATGTGAACATGAGAAATCCGGAACAAGTTTATGGAATCTGAACTTGAAGGAAGCCTTCCTTTGGGGGCTTTTGAAGCAGGCACCGAGCCCACAGAGAGCTGCTCCAGGTCCCACAGTCAGAAACAGGTCATCCCCCGGGGTCCCACCCCCGCCCCCCCGACCTGGTGTTGCACGTCAGGAGGGCCTTTGGGCCGGATCATCGTCGGGCCGGCTCATTGTCGGGCCGGCTCATCGTCGCCGCTGCTCCGCTGGCTGCTGGAGGCAGAGCTCGCTCCCAGCAGACACGATGGGTAGGCTGCTGTCCAGGTGGTGCCTGATGAGGTGGCTGATGCTGTCGAAGACCCTGTCCTTGGTCCGGATCTGTGAGGAACACGAGGAGGAAGCATGTTTCACAGGTAGAAAGAAGAGAACACACTGTCGTCAGAGTTGGCTGGGTCATGGACTCGGTCCAGAAGCACACAGGGAGGGAGAGCAACCATCCTGGGAACTGTGGACCTCCATGTATCAACACCGCCTGCTGCCGGCGTAGACCTGCTGCCTGTGTAGACCCGGCTCACTGCAACCGCGGTGGATTCTGGGTGTTAACATCTGTCTGCTTGGCAGAGACGGAGCCTCTTATTGGTTCAGCCCATTGCCTTATGAACCCTACTGACCTCTTTTCTTTCCTCGCTGGCTACGCCGGGACAAGGGAATGGAAATTTCATAGTAAGACAATGAAAGAGTAGGAACATGGTGTGATATGACACAACAGAACAAATCAGGAAAGAAGACAGAGCTGCCTTTGTTCACAAACTCCTGTGTGCTGCCTAGCGTGAAAATCTTGAGTCAACACCAACCACAAAAAAAAAAAAAAAAAAAAAAAGCCAGATACAAAGTTAGCACGCAAGAGTCTGCCACAGGTTGGGGCTGTAGATCAGGGGCACCTGGCTCGTATGCAAGAGACCCCAGGTTCAATCCCCAGTACTTCCAAGGGGAAAAAAAAATCAACTGCTTTTCTGTGTATTATCGGTGAGTACATGGAATTTGAAGTTTAAAACACAATACTGAATGAAAGTATAGGGAAGAGTTTGGCAACCTGGGACCCCACTTGACTTAAGCTATGCACACTTCTTCAAACAGGGCACCCAACAATGCCTTAGTGACATAGGACCCCCATTTGCTTGAAGCCAAACAAATGATCCTGTGTGAGCATTAGGGTACGTTTCTCCTTTCCTAACATCTATTGAAGTTCAACAGATTCTACCCAGTTGTATTCTTATTGCCTGGGTAGAAGAATGGAAAGGTCAATCTAACCTGAAATAATTTTGGGCATATGCTAAATAAGAGGAAATGGTGCCCTCAAGCAAACTTTCACAGGTAATTGTAATGAGCCTACATGTTGTTAATAAATTCATTACCAAATAGCTTAAAGAGACAAGGAGTTTTATTCTCTCTTACAATTCTTGGTTATAGTTCTTTGTCTATTTGGGCAGGAGAGCTCATACCAACACCAGGAGTCTAGAGAACTGGTCATACTACATCCATATATTCACAGGACTGCTGAGAAAAGGAGAGTCCTCACTTGCCCAGACCACTATGTCTGGCCAAGTACACCAAAGGAAGCCAACTTCCTCAACTACGTCTCCCCATCTCATTCACCTGCCCAGGGACTAATCCCACCCACCATGGGCTGGGCCTTCTCCATCAATTAGACAATGTCCTGCAGGCTTGTTCGGGGCTCAGCTCAGCTAATAATTCTTCACAACTGCCCAGACTTCAAACCTTCACTTGTCAGGTTGACACCAGTATCTAACTATGACACGAACTTATGGCTGTGCATAATTGGGTGTTCATATGATTAAAGTCAGATGGATATCAGAAGAGATGTGTACAGTGAGCAAAGGCTCTGTAATCTGAGCCTGTCAATCAAAATAGAGAACCATTCAAATTATGCCTCCAGTAACCAAACTCCTTCTCTTGAAAAGAGAAGAGAAAAGTAAGCCTCAGAGTATAATGGAACCCTTGAATATTTTAGCTCTTGTGGTCCATTGTTCCCTTGTTGAGCTTCTTGCTGTTTTGCACTGAATAAAGTTTCCTTGATACTTTGGCAAACCTTCATTTTTTATAAAAGGCCAGTAACATGAAAACACCCCCCCAGACCCTGACTACCACTAACAATACCACTGTTATACTGACTTCCTCAAAAATTGAATAGTCATGTATTCAACAAAACACTTAGGTATAAATCTAGCAAAATATGCACAAGAAGGAAATCTACAAAAGTCTGATCAAAGCTCATAAAGAGCCGGATGAAAAGAAAAGGTATTTCATGTTTAAGGGCAGGAAAGTATTGCCAAGATGTTGGTGATGTCCAATTTGAGTCGATACAACCACCACCAAAATCTTTACAAATTATGTTGTTGACATCAATGAACTTTTCCTAAATTTTATGGGGGTGAAGACCCACAATATCCTGAAAGAAAGACGAACAAAACACTAAAAGAAAGAAGAACAAATTAGAGAACTGTCCCGACTTGAATTTAAGACTTACTACAATGCATAGCAATTAGCAGATAAGTAGCTCAAGAGAACAGAATAAAGAGCCCAGCATAGAGATAGAGAAAATAGAGATCTCACATTCATCAAAAAAATTCATTCAAAATGCATTAAATGTATTGCAATTTGTCTGCATGTTGCTGAAAAATTCACAACCAAACAACTTAGAGGAATAAGGGGTTTTATTCTTGCTTGTGACTCTAGTTGGAGCTCATAGTTCAGCTTGGCAGGAGAGCTCATACCAACACCAGGAGCCAAGGGAACTGGCCACACCATATTCACAGGTGAATATGCTGAAAGAGCGGTAAACCTCTTTACTTTCCAGACTGCGAGTCTACCAAAGTATGCTGAAGCATACTTAAAATATACCAGACAACCGAACCATTCCCTCCATCTTATCCACCTGCCTAGGAAATAGTCCTACCCACAATGGGCTGGCCCTTCCCACATTAATTAAGTTCATCTCTTGCAGACTTGACATAACTTTTCAGGTTAACACCAGAGACAAACTGTGAAGGAAAGACTTGTTAATAAAACTCAACTTCATTAAAATTAAAACTTGCTGCTCCATGAAAAATACCTGCGAAGCAAGATAGGCCCATCTGTGGCATAGTGGCTTGACTGTTATTGAGGGATGGAATCAATCTGTTTCCTGATTGGATTTGATCCACAGGAGAGACTCCAAGTCTGGTGCTATAAACACAGTCAGAACACTATGTTGGGCTGGAGAGATGGCTTAAGGTTAAACTTTTTTGTCTCACAAGTAAAAGCACTTGAGTTCAGACCCCATATAAAAATGTCTGACAGAAACAGTGACAGACTGTAATTCCAGTCCTGGAAGACAGAGCCTGGGAAACACTAGGGCAAAGTAATAAGGATGTAGAACAATCCAGAATGGTTCCCAATGTCAGTCTTGGACTTCCACAGGTACCCCCCCCCACACACACACAAACACAAACTCGAGTGCATGCTTGTACACATTTATGCATACACACAGAAATACACGCACACACATAAACACACCATGACAGGGGGATTGTAAGCCTTAGTTAAAACTTTCTTTACTGTTTAGGACAGACACAGCATCAAACTGATTTCTAAATGTCTGTGGCTATACCTGCTAACAAATGTTTCTCTTTGCAGTGAGTGGTAGTAAATACAGAATCTCCTGACTGGTCAAGGTATTGAGAAATAAGTGATGCCTGCGTGTTCAGCCCTAAAAAATGATGTCATTTATTCCACACTCTAAGGCTCTGAGTAGCCTGTGACTACTTGTGGAACTTGGAAGGGCACCACATAAAGCAGTTTGGTTCCTTACAAGGTAAACACACTGTTAGCCACACACTCCAGCAACCATTGTCCCTGTATTTACCAAAGAAACTGAAAAATGTATATCTATTCAAAACTCTGCATATGTTAGAGCAGCGCTGTTCATATCACCAAAACTTGGGAGGAACCAAGATATCCCTTAGTAGGAAGCAGATAGACCGTGAAGCGCCCACACAGTGGAACATAATTCAGCACCAAAAAGGAAGGAGTCGCTGGAAACCTTGGAAGAAGCTTCACTGTATGAAGTGTGTAAGTGAAAGCTGCAGATCTGAAGAATAAAAAAGCCACGTACAGTGATTTCAACCAATGTATTAAGACAGGGAAAAGATCAATGGCTGCCCAGGACTGCGTGCGGGAACACAGGGCTTTTAGGGTAGTGAAACTGCAATGCATTTGTCTCGTTGCAGATCTGCCCAAACCCAACCAGAAGTGACTCCTGTGTCAGCCATGACCATCTGTACACATCAGCTGCAATAAATGGTTCATTTGGTATGGGAGGTTGGCAATGTGTAGGGGGGATATGCATTTATTTATTTATAAAAATAATGTGTATTTTTATTTTAAAAAGAAAACGTTGGGGCTGGGGAGATTGCTCAGTGGTTAAAGTCCCTCGTAAGCAAAGGGACCTGAGTTTTGAATCCTCTGAGCCCACATAAAAATACCAGGTAGATGTGGCAGCCTACCTGTAATTCTAGCCCTGTAAATCAGACCCTAGGAATCCCCAGAGCAAGCTGGCTGGCAGACTAATAGTGTTCTCTGGGTTTAATTGGAAATTCAAGCTCACAACAAAAAGATGGAAAAGCAAGTAATTGAGGGTGATTCCCAATATCATTTTTGGGCCTCCACAGGTACACAAGCTGTACCCGTGTATATGTACCCACCTATATGCAAACACACACACACACACACACAAGCATACATATGCACATATGCATGCATCACATACACACATGCAAAGAAGGAAGGAAGGAAGGAAGGAAGGAGGGAGGGAGGGAGGGAGGGAGGGAGGGAGGGAGGGAGGGAGGGAGGGAGGAAGGAAGGAAGGAAGGAGGAAGGAAGGAAGGAAGGAGGAAGGAAGGAGGAAGGAAGAAGGAAGGAGGAAGGAAGGAAGGAAGGAAGGAAGGAAGGAAGGAAGGAAGGAAGGAAGGAAGGAAGGAAGGAAGGAAGGAAAACACACACATTAGTTAAAGTCTTGGTTCACTTATGGAATCAATATCACAGAGATTCTCTTATCTAACAACAAAAGTTTTAAAAATGCATTGGGGGCTGGGAGATAGCTCAGCAGGTAAAATGCCTACCTTGCAGGCATGAGGTCACAAATTCAATCTCCAAAATCCACATAAAAATCTAGGTGTGGGGACATGCACTTGTGATCTCAGCACTGAGGAAGCAAAAAGGTAGGTGGAGGCTCACTAGTCAGCTAGCCAGCCCAGTCCACGTGGAGATTTCCAGGACGGGGAGAGAGAGACCCTGTCTCATAAAAGGTAGTGAGCACCAAGGGAACAGGGTCCAAGGTCGTCCTCTGGCCTCCATACCGTTTATGCTAATATGTGCATGCAAGAATACACTGGAGTATTCAACTTGAGAATACTGGGTAAGACAAAGCCATCTGGGAAAGCAGGTAGAGGGGGTAGGGTAAGATTTGTCAAGGGAGAGGAAGTAGTATCTTTCTTTCTCAGGCCACTTCGGA
Organism: Typhlomys cinereus; assembly: GCA_023101885.1. Classification (NCBI taxonomy): domain Eukaryota; kingdom Metazoa; phylum Chordata; class Mammalia; order Rodentia; family Platacanthomyidae; genus Typhlomys; species Typhlomys cinereus. Next base: position 789,456 of record JALPQD010000678.1, read on the forward strand.
ATCTCTGGCACTGTTCATTATAAGGATTTCTTTGTGTGTGTGTGTGGGGGGGGTTCTATAGACTTTTAGTGGTAAAAACATATGACCTTTGTAGGCTGAGATCCTCGAGATTCCACAACAGGTTTACTAAGTCAGCCCTCTTCAGAGTGAGGGCACACTTGGGGTGCAGAACCCCGTGGTTTGTGGACAACCATTCTGGCTTATTTTTGTCTTTTTTCTAGGAACCCTACCGACCTATTCTCCCCAGAAGGTTGGTGGACACATAAGGCTCCTTAGCCATGCCCAATGCCCAGGTTCTAGGAATAGGAAGTATGTATGCCGGGCAGGGGAAAGAGACGACGGGCAGCATCCACGTGAGGTGGAACGACCTCAGGCAGGGGTTCTGGTAGTAGGCTGTACAGGGGACTCCCCTGTGCACGGACACTTGCTCAGTGGGGGGCTGAGCCCCTGACAACTGCCAGACTCCCTAGGGGTGGAAGACTTAGGAAACTGAGTTTCCCAGTTCTATGCTGTGCGCGACTCTTCCTAGGACACTGGGGTCTGCAGGGGGAGCAGTTGGTGAGCCCCTGAGCTGCTCAGTCCCTGGCAGGAGATGGAGCCACCCAGATCAGTGCTGTGGAATGCCAGGATTGGGGTTGGCAGTCTTGTCCTTACTGTTTGGGAAGTTCACTGGTCCCTTAGTTTCCATGGGGTATTGGTTTCAAGAACCACCACAGATACCAACATTCTGGGAAGCCCAAGTGCTTACATGAAACAGCTTAGCACTTGTGCATGACATTCCGCCTTCATCTGCAGACTTGAAACCACCTCCGGATTGCTTACTCCACACAGAAACCCTGGTCTAAAATGCTGTCACACTGTCTTGGGGAGGAATGATGGCCAGAAAGCTAAGTTTGCTCAGCACAGACACCTATTTTTCCTGAAACATGTTATGAGGACGGCAGCAGTTGTTCTTACCTATCACGATAGCCAGTTATGCTTGGAAACAACATCCCAGGAGCTGGATAAAATAGTGGTCTCTCATCCCAGGATGTAACAGAGGGCTCCACCTCTCCCTCAAAGCCACGCCTCCTGCAAGCCCAGGAGACCTTAGGAGGCCTCTGGGGGTTGAGGTGACATAGTCACATGGGAAATCACAAAGAAGCCTTCACGCTGCTGTCCATGGCGGGTTGGGTTCCACCCCCTGCACCCCCAAAACTGCCTGCTTCCATAGCACTCTCGGTGACCAAAGATGGTCAGAGATCCAGGCATGTGGCGGATGGGCCAAATAACATGTCCTGATGCCCTTGCGAAACTCCACAAGCCCAGAGTCAAGCTGGAGAAGAGGGAGGGCAGTGCAAGAAGAGACCGCTCCCTGCAACCTTCATGGGTCTGGACGTGGCGGGGAGAGTGTTGGAGGTAGGGGTGGGGGAAGGAAGGGGGCTAAATGGCTCGATGCCTGCCTGTCCCAGGTAAGGCTCCACCAGAGTCGCGAAGGTAGAACCATGTGCTTTTATCGCCCCCTTGTGGCCCTAAGAACACACGGCGAGGCTGGAGAGCTACGCCACGTGGTGCCTGCAGCACTGTCTTCTTAGACAGCAGCTGTGTCACACAGAGGCCTGCTGGGATGCTCTGGTCATGCGATCCAGGAAGAAGGTGAGGGGGCAGGAGCCTCAAGGGACTTCCCAAACGAGGATTCCCCATGAGTCCTTCCCACTCTTGATGGAGAAGTCACACAACTCTCCCAGTTCTGGGGACAACCGGTCGCCATGATGCCCTTCATCTCTGCACTTCTCTGTGGTGAGCCAACATCTGCCAACCACAACCACCGCAGTCACCTAGCACATGGAGCCGAAGTCTCTCCTCATTCCACCAAACAGAGAAGACTCTGCCCCAGGTCACCCACAGCAAGGATGGCCATGAACCCAAATAGAGGACCCAGGCCTGTGTGATCTCACTATTCATCCAGCATCCTGAGATCTGAGCTCTCACAGTAAAAATGACCCCCAAGAAAACAAATCGAACATCTTCCTGAAAACTGCCACAAACGCATCCTATGAGCATCACAAAGACAAGCCAACCAATGTCTGTCTCAGGAGACAAGTTGGAAAATAGAAAAAATGCAACATATTAATATTATCAATTAATATAAAGAATAGCTCAGAGGATAGGAAAACTCCTTTAGTTTAAATAGGCAATGTGTGAAAGAAAGTGTGCAAATACATGTATATAACAGAAGGAAGAAAAAGAGAGAGGGAGGGAAAAGGGAAGAGAGAGAAAGAGAGAGGGAGGACATGCAGCTGTAAGGCAAATAAGTTTTCAGAACATAGAGCAAAGGAAAGGAGAGAGCGCTCCAGTCAGGAGTTCTAAAAGGAAAGACAATAGATGGCAGGAAATGATTTAAAAAAAAAAGCATTGCATGAAATTGCTCTGATTAAAGACTCACCCAAACCATCAGCTTAAAAGGGCTGACTAGCTGTGGAAAATGAATGGACAAGGACAGAATCAAGACTGTGTCAAGCAGACGTGAATAATTAAAGGTAACCCTTCCAAGAAATAAGTTATCACTAGGGTTGAAGAATCATATCAGCCATGCTACAACAGCCATGCTGTTAGTCCAAAGTGATGTCAAGACACACTTGTAGACATACAGAGAAGAAAGTTTTGATCCATGCAATTACTCTTAAGAAAGACACTAGAGGAAGAAGCTCAGAGAAATGTGAGACACGAAGTTCTCCGCAGGCTGAAACCCACCCCCACATTCGACGAAAGCACATCCCACTTCGCAAGAAGGTCCTGTGTCCTTGGGATGACCAGGGGCCTGGACAGCAGTGAAGTCCGCATGGGGGAATGCCACAGGAGCAGGTCCTTGCTGGCTGGCGATTCTCATGCTCGGGGACCCTGTGGTGACTCAGAGCAAGTGACTCGCCAGCCATGTGAAGGAAAGTGTTCTTCATCCTATCCCTTCAGAGAATACTCCCTCAGCATTAGTCCTCAGCAGTCTTTCAGGTGTGGAGCTTCCCAAGATCTTACTGACTTCAAGGTGAGATGCTGATAAGACAGTTCCCATGCAGTTCTTGTGTAAGTACACACACACACACACACACACACACACACACACACACACACGCACGTACTCATTGATCTAAGATGTTTGCTGCAGCATGAATCATATCAGACATATGTCATCAAAGATAGACTAGATGAAACTCAGTGAGCCACACAAGTGGAAAGATTTGAAAGTCAGGAGGGAGTCTGGCAGGAGAGATGAAGGGTTGTAAGAGGAAGAGAAGGAGATGGAGATGGATTAGGGACTAAGGGGTGAAAATATAAATTAACTGTATTCATGTTTGTAACATTTTAAAAATTTAAAAAGAAATATGTAAAAAAAGAATACTCCAAAAAACCCAGTGGGAGGTGGGGCACAGATGAATCCAAAGGGGTTTAAGGGTTTACTAGACTTCCCTGGGGGTGGGGAGGCAAGAGACTAGTGCTGCCCCCCAATCTAAGACTTGAAGAAGCATAGCTCCTGTGGTCAAAGGCACAGAACGACCACCTGGGAAACTGAAAACCGGTTGAAAGTGGAAAGAAGTAGCAAGAAAGTGGAAAGAAGTAGCAGCATCAAGAAATCATGCCTTAGGGGCCAGAGATGTAGATTGCTTGTCTAGTGCGTGCAAAACCTGCTTTAATCCTCTCCGCTGAATAAAGACAGAAACGCACACCTGTAATCCCAGCACTCAGAAGGAAGTTCAAGGTCAGCCTCAGTCACACAGCAAGTTCAAAGTCAGCCTGGACTTCATGAGGGTCTGCTTTGAGATCTCCCAAAAACAGAAATAAAAGAGAAGTAACAGTAACTTAAACATTGAAATCAATCCTTAATCATCTCACTCCTCTGGATGGGGGGGCTGCAATGACAATTTGCAAGAAAACCTGTCAGTCATGTTCTACTTCATAAATGGGAACTGAGTAGGAAGTGGGGGGAGGTGCTTGTGCCTAAAGTTTGTGTCTTGTTTGTTTACATATTTGGGAGTCACTAGGGTAAAGTTCAAAAAGCACGTTGCTGAAGCAGTCTTGTTCGCTGCCCTTCCCGATGTTGCTCAGCCTCCTGCCCTCATGTAGGTTAGGGGACTCCTAGTACACTGAGATCTAAGAACTGCAATAATTTATGAGGCACCATGTGATGTGTCAGGATATGTATACATTGTATACCCAGGTAAGTAACACACCGAAGACCTCACACGTGCACCATGTCTGCTGAGAACATTCAGAAGCTTCTAGACTTGAGAAATATACACGATGTATTGTAGTCAGCACCATCAGTCTCCTGAGCAATGCAGCTTTCACCTAACTCACTTAGTGCCTGTTGATGAATTCTCCCGGCCCTTTCTCCTCTGGCTTCTCCAGTCTAACCTGCTCCTGTGACTAGCCTCTTTATATCCCACATGCAAATGAACTAATGCAGTATTTGTCTTTCAGTGCAGGAATTATTTTACTAAACATAATGTTCTCTAAGTTCATTCGTGGGATTGCAAATGAGAGGACTGCATCCTTTTTAGTGACTGACTAGTATTCTTTTGTGTATATAGATATTACTTTATCTCCATCCATCATCTGTTGGGCTGATTCCACATCCTGGCCTCTGTGAATGTGTCTGACATTTCATTTTCTCTGGGTGGTGACAGTGCCGCATCCTACAGAGTTCTAGTTTTTTGACTTCTGTAGTGGTTGCACTACTTTACCTTCCCACCAATGCACACTGGCTCTCTTACCAGCATTGGTCACTGTGACCATTAGTTACAGGTGTCACCTTGATGATGGAGAGCCGAGCCTCTAGAAACACCTTTGAAGAATTATTTAGTTATGGCCCAGCCTCTGAGCAAGCCTGTGGGAGAGCAGCTATTTGAGGTGGGACAGCCCCGCCCACAATGGGGTCGGACCATTCCACAGGCAGATGGAGAGGGCTGGTTCAGTGTTTTGCAGACTGGCAAAGTGGTAAGTGTGCTCTTCCCGTGGATGTGGCGTGCCCAGTTCCTCGGCTTCTGATGCTGGTATCACCCTCCTTCCAAGATGATCGACTGCAGCCTAGAATCATGAGTGTGAATCAACCCCTACAGTTTTGGGCCAAGTGTTCATCACAAGAATTAAAACACTAAGGAAGTGACCTTTCGACTTTTGGAGAGTCTTTGTACTGACTGCTGTGATGATCGCATTTTGATTTTGACATTCTTTTTCCAATAGGCTGCCTTTCACACATATCATCTATTCATATATTTTTTCATTAATTAAGTCTGTTTGCATTTATTTTTATTCCAAAAGCATTTCATAGATGAATGCAACGAATCGATGTCATTTCCAACCCTATTTACCCAATCCCATCCCCCTTTTCCCACTACAAACCTTCTTCCCTATCATTCTCCCTCCCACCTCCACATCTTTCTGTGTGTGGCCCCCTGGGTTCCGTCTGGGTTGCCTTCGATGGCATGTACCCGGGCACTAGCTGGAGTATGAATCATATATCAGAGGGTATGTCACTGAGGAAAGCATTTCCCCTCCATCCATCCAGCATTAACCTCAATGTTTCTCAGGAAGGCGCGGGGCCTCTTGAGATCTTTCCCCTTCTATGGTGCGATGTTGATGGGACAAATTTTGTGCAGGTCCTTCTGGAAGTGAACGTAGCTGCAGTGCTTGTGCAGTTCTTGTGTTGAGAAACATCTAAGTCTTTTTCTAAATTGTGTGTGTGTGTGTGTGCGCGTGCGCACGTGCACATGGAGGCCACAGAACAACCTCAGTTGCTTTTCCTTAGGCGCCAATCACCTTATTTTATTGAGACGGGATCTCTCACTGGCCTGGAGCTCAGTGAGTAGGCTAAGCTGGCTGACCAACGGGTGCCAGGATCTGCCTGCCTGCGTCAACCTCCCCAGCGCTGGGAGGTTTACCAAAGCCTGGCTTTTCACACTGGTGACTCAGATCCTCATCATGCTTGCAAGACCGGCTAGCTGAGCCATCTCCCTAGCCTCTCATGCAGTTTTCAGCAAGACTGTTTTCTTTTCTGAGGTGTTTGGGTGCCTTGTACTTTCTGGGCCTTAACCTTGTTGGATGAATGCTCTGCACGCACTCATTTATCCTTACCTGTCCCTACATCCACTGACCTGTCTCCTGGGCTATGTACACACTTTTAAATCCACAGGACCCCATTTGTCTGCTTTGATTTTGTCTGCATTTTAGAAGCCTCATTTTAAAAAAATCAATTTCTTCCCATTTTGTTACTCTCACAAGAAAACCTCAGTAACCAAGAGGTGATGGAATCCTGCCACTCCTTTGAGTGTTAACAGATAACAGCTGACCGTGTGCTCTGAACGGGTTTGGAACCACATGAGTCCAGCTCAGAGAACTTGGCCATTTGTGCTCTAGCAGCTTGTCCCAGTACAATATGGTACCCACCGCCCCAGGCTGGCCCTACCCTGCGGAAGGGATGAGTGTGTCTGGGGATAATTTTAGACACATGCGGGCTGATGAAATGATTCAGGGACCTAAGACTCCATCTCTTGAGGCCTCTCCCACGGTCCCTGCCATGGGCCCTCTCTGAATGCTATTTTAGAATCCTTGTCTATAGCACCTAACCACTCAGGCTCAGAGCTGCCCGGGGTGGGCTTCTCATCCCCAGCTTCCCAATGGGAGGGCTCCAAGGCCGCTAGACTCTGAAATAAATTTAGACACAGACCTGTTCTGTAACCTTCTTTCTCTGAGTAATCTCGCCAGCCAAGCTTCCCCCTTTATAGTCAGGGACCAGCCAATTACCATGAAAATCAGATGAATAAATATTGAAGAGAACGTGTTTAGTGTCTATTTCCGTGTTCTCGCAGCAAGGAAGCAACTTTACATTTTTAATTAAGCCGTTCATTTCCATTTTCTTCCCAGATAAAACTATCCACCCTTAGGATCAATCAAACCAGATAATTGGATACAGCCAAAATCCCTCCCCTCCCCAAAAAAGAACAGTTATCAACGATCTTACTTAGCAAATGTCCACAAGATTCTGAGAGTTTTTGCCCCAAATTAAAATGATTGTCCTGTATAACCCATCTTGGGACTGGCTGACGTGGACACCTGGTTTAAACATGTTATCACACTGGTTTCCTCATTCTTCCATACCTTTGAGGCTGGCTTGTCAGGCTATAATAAAAGTTAGTAGGGCATCTCTTTTTCAAATCGTTCTTTAGTGTATGACAACTAAACAGACACAAAATTGATCATCTTTGTTCTATATGATGACTTATTTAGATTTGATTTCATTTTCATGTGTATGTGTGCATGTGGTGCATGCACGTGTATATATATGCATGTGTACATATGGGTAGGCCCGCATATGTGTGTGGTTACATGTATGCATGAGTGTACATGTATGTAGAGGTTGACGATTGGGAGCATCCTCAATTGCTTTTCTACCTTACTGTTTTGAACCTGGGTCTTCAAGCCCAGAGCTCACCTAGAGGGCTAGTTGGCTAGCCAGCTTGCTCTGAGGATCCACCTAAGCTGGAATTACAGGTGGGTCATCAAACCCACTCACATTTACGTGGGGAAATACAATCCTTTTGCTTGCTTGGCAAGCATTTTAACTGCCAAGCCACCTCCCCAGCCCACTAAGCTAGATTTTAACATTTCATTTTTGTCAAAGGAAATATTTATATTCAAGCAGAATTGTGTGAGGATTTTTTTCCATTTCCTTTCTTCCTTCTTTTTTCTTCCTTCCTTTTTTTTTCTTTCTTTCTCTTTTTCTTTTCTTTTCTTTCCTTCCTTCCTCCCTCTCTCCCTCCCTCCCTTTTTTCTTTCTTTCTTTCTTTTCTTTCTACTCTTTCTTTCTTTTTTGAAGCTGTTTGTCATACAGCCTTTGTAAATAGAACTCTGGGCTGCTTCAATCTAGAAAAACTTCTCTATGTCTCTAGCCTGTGGAATATACCACATGGCCATCTAAGCTGAGATCTATACCTGTAATCTCTCTTTCACACACACACACACACACACACACACACACACACACACAGCAAACACACACACAAATTTATTGGGAAGAAGGTTCTCAATGGCATAAAGAGAGGGTATTAAATAGGGTAATATAGGAGGAAATTACAAGTAATTCATTGTTTACATACACAAACTGTCAATGAATAACAAAAGAAGAAAAGAAAACATATAAAAGAAAAAGAAAAAGAAGAATTTAAAGTTCGTGCATTTTAACCAGTTAATAGACTTTCAAAATGGAAATTAAAGACATAAACTTTCATGATAAAATTGGACAAACAAAGTTTCTTACCAAGATTCAAATTAACCACCTTGAGTACTGAAAACAGCATTGTAAAAAGAGGCTATGAGATTTCCATTTATTGGGAATTCTGAAGGGGTGTGTGTGTGTGTGTGTGTGAGAGAGAGAGAGAGAGAGAGAGAGAGAGAGACTATTGTAGAGTGTGTTCTTTACAATTCACAGTGACAGCCAGAAAAATCTAGTAAAATCTAGTAAAATCTAGTAAAAATATAAAACAAAATTATTAATAAGGTAGAAAAGAAAACTAACAGTCATATTTCTATCTGTTAGAAAGATCCCAGAGACCCCCTAAACAATATATGATATTGCTACTGATCTTGCTTGTTAGATTGACAAGCAAACAATGCCAATAACATCCACCATGCCCATACTCAGCCTTCAGAAAAATTGTTGTCTCTGTCCATACAAAATTCACTGCTGTCAGAAAACCAGCATACAGGGTCAAAGGAGAAAGATTTATGAAGAAAGACATCTTTCAACTGGCAAGATGACTCAGTGAATAAAGGTATCTTCACAGAGACCTGGCAACCTGAGTTCCATGCTCATAGCCCACATGATGGAAGGACCGAATGCATTTCCAAAAGTTGTCTTATGGGTCAGTGAGATAACTTGGTGGATAAAGTGCCTGCTCTCAAACTCAGTTCTTGAGTTGGATCCGCGGAAAGGAAATGACTTCTAAAAGATGTTCTTTGATTTCCATCCCTTTATGATGCCATAGCATGCCTCTCCCCCTCCCCCTACCCCTACCCCCTTCTCTTTCTTCCTCTCCCTCCCTCTCTCTCCCTCCCTCTCTCTCTCTCTCTCTCTCTCTGTCTCTCTGAATCATGAAATCTTACTAGAAATTCAGAGTGTGAGTTTCGACTTTTGCTCAGCTTCTCATCTTGTCTTGCATCCATCTTTAACCTTTTTCCTTTCAGAACTGTCTCATTTTTTGAGAATAGTTTGCATTCAACTAAACCAAAGGGATATAAAGAAATAGGTGAAATAATTCCTATAAAAGCTCCTAAGGAGGGAAATCTCCTCTGTTGAAAAGATAAGAAAAGAGGGAAGCAGAACAGATGTCCCTGTCTTTGCTCACCTAAAACGAAGCTAGGGAGGACATGGGAAAAAGACTTAGTGGAGGAAACTAGTGAATGTCATTTTAAGATAAAGATTAAATGCTAGGCTCACCCTTGCTTTTCTACATCCTTACATGAACCACATGGCCACTATGAACTTACATGGCCACTATGATGTTATATCCCAGCTAGTCTCTGCTTCACTGTAGGGTTTAATTGGTGAAGAGGATCTCAGAATCCCTCATACTTACACATGGTATAATGGGGCTCTTGCACTTCTAGTTATGCATTTAGTAGTGCTGTGATGGGAGTATGCTTGAGTCTGTGCAATATAACAACAAGGGAGTTTCAGAGACTAGAGTGTTGACAGGTTTCAGCAAGAACAAACCAGAATCCCTATACCATGTGACCTGAGATTGTAAAGTAGTGTCACGATGTCTAAGAGTTCCCACTTAAATCAGGGGCTATGTGAAGAAGTAGGATTCCAGGCTGAGGAGACGGTTTAGGGTTTACAGCTATTGCCTCATGAGCAAAAGGACCTGAGTTCAGATCCCCGTATCTGAATGTAAATTGTCCTTCAGAGATCTGCACTTCTGGCACATGAAGAACGTGAAGCCTGAGAAAAGCCCAGAGCAAAGCCATAAAGAGATAAAGCAATCCAGGATGATTCCTGAAGTCACGCCTGGGCCTCCACAGGCACATGCATTCAAGTTAATGCACTTCTGTACACACACACAGAGAACAAAAAAACTAGGATCTACTCATGTCCTGAGCACAACTTTATGGACTGAGGAAACACAACAACCAGGAACCTTCTTTCTTTGAAGCTCACATAAGTACAAACCAATAAAAACCAGCAGACTTCCAACCCACACACGGATCATTTACCTCTACTAATCATAATTTGTGCAAAGCAACTTACATACTTATGGGTTTTGTCTATGTAAAAACTCTTCATTTACCTCACCTCTTCCAGAACACTGACCAATGAAATGCATCTTCCAGCACAATTCCATAAATGACTCCAAATAAATGCCTTTCAAAGAAGTCAAAGTATTGCTTTTTCTTTAGATGGAAATAGAAATACAGACTCAGTTTTTTTTATTATTTATGGAAATAATAACAATAACACATGTGTAATGCAATTTTGAGACTAGATCTCACTATACAGTTCTGACTAGACTAGATTAGAACCCATTTATGTAGACATCTGAAAATTTGGTGTTGGATTTTTCCATTACTTTACATCTTTATAATATGTTTATAAATAAAGACATAGATATGTATTTCTTAATATAGGTTTGCTTGGTTTCAAAATATAAACATGATGCATTCAAGGTATAAAAATATTTAGAAAGTCTATAGTTTTTTGTATTTTTGTAATATTTAGGGAATTGAGGATGATCTAGAAATACTGACAAATAAACAACTAGAATTAGAAATGCATGCAAATGGCCACATAATTTTCACAATGGTGTGAAGATTCTATATTCAGAGTTGATTATTGTTCATTGACATCTCAGTTTACATAACTGGGTTGTCACACAAGTTCTGGCAAGTCAATTCCAACTCCATAGGTTTAAAATCAAAATATCAATTTGAATAGAGGAAGATACTCCTATTTCAAAGGATCCTTCTTGCCAAATATTCCTGAAAACCTTAGGTGATATTGATGCAGAATGAAGATCGTTCAAATTCTGCATTTGAGAGCATCATAAATAGTATCATCTTCCTTCTTAAAGTTGTTGCATCAGATACAGGGTCTGAGATGACATGTGTAATAAACAGAGCTGGTTCTCGCTGCATTGCACAACAGCTGCTCCTGTCAGCCTCTGTCTTCTGCTTTGTGTGTATTTCCAGAGCCTTCCCAGCTGCTGCGATGACCTTAAAGTCTGACCTCCAGCCCCTTGTCTCCACTGACTTAATGCTCTGCCGCACACCCAGGGAGATATCCTTATGTTCAGTGCTCTTGCAGTTTGTCTGCATATTACCAATAAATTCACAACCAAAGGGTTTATTATTTCTCATATTGCAGCTACAGTTCTTAGCTCACTTTGTTAGGTGAGTTCATCCCAATACAGGAGCCATACCATATCCACAGAGTTATCAAAAGAGGGGAAAACTTCATTGGCCTAACTGCAAGTCTGCCTAAGTATGCTGAAGACTGCCAAAGAACTGAACTGTCTTCCTCCATCTTGTCTTCCTGCTAAGGGGACGGATGGTTTTTTCCATAGCAATCAATTTCCTGCAGGTTTACTCAGAGCTTTTCTTTACTATTAATTCTTCACAAATGTTCCCAGAGCTCAGCCTTCAGTTGTCAAGTTCACACACACACACACACACACACACACACACACACACACACACACACACATAACTAATACAATTATACAGTTGTGTAGTTTTTTAAAGTTATTTTAAAAAGTTCTTTGACAGTTTCATATGTGTATACCATAAATTTAAAAATGTTTATCTGGGTTTTAGTAAGCAAAGCCTCCTTCTTAGAATGTCAATTGTTTATTTCATCCTCTTTAAAGAGCTTAGAGGTGGTATGACGTATCCCCCATTGGCTGTTACTTGTTGTGGTTAGATACAAATGCCAACTTGACAGTTGTAGTCTACAAGTACTTGCTTTTAGAAGTGGAAAACCCAGCCCATAGTAGGTAGTACTTTCCAGGGGTGGATCAGATAATAGGGCGTGCAAGAAGGAGGGACTTCTTGCTCTATGCTGAGTCGACTTTCTGTTGAGTCCACTCTTCAAGCATCTTTGTCTTCTTCGAGCTTTGTTACCTTCTTTGCTGCTGCTGCCACTACTACCGCTCTCCTTGGTTGAGTCAGAGCTCCATCTTTTCGTCCTTGCCACTGCTCCAGCTGCCTTTGGAGCCTCATCTCTAGGCCTTGCTGCTGTTCACTGCTCATCGTTGCTCTTCAAAGATGTTGGAGTCCAACATCTTCAACCCTCCATTGAGATAGAGGCTCGAGACCTTCTTGAGTCCCTCAGATTTGTGGGACATTCTGGTCAAAAACAAAGCAGCTCAGGCAACTACTTTGAAGGACTCTGTTCTTCCAGAGAACCCTGACAAATACATTTCTGATAGCATGGATTCATGATTTTGTTTTTGTGCTGTAAAAAGTTGTTCACTCCTGCTGCCAACATTTTCTCATCTAAACTGCCTAATCATGTAGTGCTGTAATAAAGAACAGTTTTATTTCAGTTTTGTAGGGGATGAAGATTTACGTGAGGGCCCTCGTTCATCCTGCTCGTGATAAAGTGGAATGATGATCCAAGGCTCCTGAATTTAATTTTGTGTCAGTTTCCACATCATGTGTCATTTAATACTTCAATTCAGAATTATGAGCAAATAACCATGATTAATGTCTTGCCACGTATAAAACGTTGAATTATTTAAATGCAGTTTCTTCTCTAAATAAATGAACATTTTTCTACATGGAAAACGATTCATTTTTCATTTAACAAACTTTAATCTCTGGTTTTATGCAAATACCCTCTATCTCAACAGGAGTGTGGGCAGCAGACTGAGGTCCCTAAGAAGCCAAGAACTGCTTCCACTCACATGCACCCAGCCACCCCTAAGCTCAGCACCACTTTCTAGATGCTATGCACTCCTGTAGGGGATTTTTCTCAAGAGCATCATATTCTCCCTATATCCACAGTATAGGAAGGGCAAATCAATGCATCTAGATTGATGACAGAACACTGTTTTTTTTTCTTTCCAGTTCTAATGTAGCATTATGTACCTATCTATTTAGAAACCAAAACAAAAGTTGCTAGCTTATACTTCTCAGATTATGGAGAAATTGCAAATTCTACCCAAATCATCTGAGTGCCAGGCAACTCTAGAGACATTCTTGTAATTATGAAGCTCTCTGTAGCCGGGTTTGCAGTTAGAAAAAAATCACTCTTCATAGACAAAGCCAATACATCCAAGCTTGGGATGGCAAATAGTTTTACTTTATTACATTCCAGTGAATGACAGTCTTACTGAATTTTCAATGGCATAGTCCATTACATATGAAATATATGGTCAGATGAAATTAATGTATAGAGGACAGAAACTGCTTCATGAATGCCCTAAATACAGACTCCGCTCAGAATCAAGCATTTTCAGGTTCACATGAGACAATAAGGTTTCATACTGTAGGTCACCCAGAATCTGCAGAAAGTTCTAATACTGCAGTGCCAAAATCAAGCATGGGAATATGTTTTAACAGTAAAATGTCTATTCCCAGTCAAGTTCAAGAAACCAACTTCAAAACTTGTCTCAGTTTAAATCAGTAATTTTTCTTTGTTTTTAATTTGCTTATTTATTTTTACCCAAAGGATAAAGTTTGCATAAGATTGCTACCAAGTAAATAATAAATTTCTTTCTGTTTTTGTTTTTTAGAATGTTTTGGATTTTCGAAAGATACACATGAGATTGTTGACTATTCTCCTAATCTCTTGGCACAAAAGGAAAGGATTTGTCTTCTGGGTAGTATTTGCAGAAACTTCTAAATAATGGTCAGTTATTTTTTTCTTATTTCATCATCAAAATTTTAATACAGGCGCTGTTCTTTCTCAGATTTACATGTAACACACCAGGTTTAAATATTAGATTCTGTGAATGACTTTTTGTCACGAAGAAGAGCATCCAAGATTCCAGGGGGGAAGAGAATGATTAACAATAAGAGAAAAAATAGTTACTTGATTCCTATTTCCCATATTTGCTTGATAATATTCTCTGAAATCATGAAGGTTCTGTTCTGAGGATGCTCAAATTATTCTTCCCTAGGACAGAAACTGCTTAAATATTGCAGTGACTGAGAATCATGAATTCTCCATGAACATGTTGCAGTGAAGATTAATAAGGTTTCCTCACCTATTAAGTGTGAAAAATTAAAATGTTAAGATAATTTGTAGAGTGTAGACCTGCAGAGTGGTTGATTTTTCCCTTCTATTGTTTAGCAGAAATCTGTTGCACCTCGAAAGCTTGAAATTTCCTTTGATAAGTTGACAATACATGAGGTCTTATGTATTTCAACGAGTCTAAATAATGTTCAGTTCTAATGCTCAACTTGTCTCCACTTTGCTCACCATTCATGTCCCCTTCGTGTCCTCGCACTTGCATCGTTCCATGTCTTAACTTCTTCAGGATGAAGAGCTGCAGAACTTGGACATTTACTTCTTGAGTACAACTTCTTTGTTGGTGACCTCATCTAGTCTGAGGGCTTTTAAGCCACCTAAATGCTTTTCCTTTGGTCTGCACCTAGGACTTTCCTGAGCTCCAAACTCATTCACACTGCTGCCTTCTCACACATGTACTTGAATGACTAATAAATGTCTTCAAATATAACATGTCCAGAGCTATTTATTATTCCACATGGCTCATTCCCTCTTACAGTCTTCCAAAATGTTTTGTGGTTGTTTCAAACACAAATACCACAGTTCTTTTCACCATCGTATTGCACATATGCTTCAGCATTCATAATCTTATGATGTAATTGTTTGCATTTCTCCCATTAGGACCCATCTTCCTTGAAAAGACAAGTCATGGCTTCTTTGCTGGAATACTTTGTTGCATTACTTGAGATCACTTAAATGTCAGATAATAACTTTTATCCATCTCAGTCTCCAAAGTGGTCACTTGCCAAGTTCAGAGACCTTGGCCATAGCAAAATAAAGTCTAATACATACATATCATTGTATTGTTGAAAGCAATATTCTTTCTTCCTTTTTATTTGTTTAGAGCTTCATGCATGAATATGATGAATTTATGTCATTTCACCCCTCATTACCCTATCCCAATCTCCATCCTTTCCCACGGTAAGGTTTCTCTCCCCCACCACCAGCATCCCTCTACTCTTGTTTTGGCATGTGTAGTCCACTAAGTTTCATCTGTTGCCTTAAATGACATGTTTCCTGGTGCTTCTGGACTAAAGATGGTATATATAAAATATTTTAAGTATATTCCTCAGAAGTCTAGTCTTACAAGCCTCTGTATAAAATATATCAAAAGGGCAATCATTTATACATGAACAGATTGAGCACATGTAGTGTCTTCAAATTTGAAATTTACTGCATGAAGCAAAATAAAAGCTTTAGTGTCTTTAAATAAAATGAATGAGTCATTTTATTTAAAAGCAAGTGTTTCTAAATGGAACCTTTTTGCATAATATCTCCTAGCACATTATTCAAACTGCTATTTCTCTTGATAGTTTTGGAGCTGTATTTCTGACCTACTATAATCTGCATGAGATAATAAGTTGGATAAATTCTCCCTGGGTGAGTGAGAGTTCTCAATAAATGTCCCCCTAAGTTTTCCCCTTGAAGTTTTAAAAACACTGCCTGGGCTTGATATAGGAACAGTATTAAGCACAGTCACAGTGTTAAGATAATTAAGACCTGAGTTCAACTATCTAGAAGACTTTGAAAAAAGAAACGTCAATAATACTACATAGCACAGGCCTGTAGGAGTACCCACATTACAGAAGTGTGCCAAAAAGTCTTCAATTGCTTTACCTGGACAAATCCAGGAATGTTCTATGGGTAAACTTTTGCAGTGTAGTTAATATTCTGGGTATTAGAAAGCCTTTTAAATCACTGTTATTTACACACCAAGTTAAGAATACAACCTTTCAAAAGAAAGAATAAGAGCCAGAATACAGGGAAAAGATTGTGAAATTCCATCTTCCAAAAGAACAGAACTTGTTACTAGAACCAAACTCACAGTGGACATACCTAACCCATGGTCAGCTGTGAACAGAGCAAATCCAAGGAACTTGCTTGGATAGTAGTGATGAACACGGGCATTTAACTGATTCCCTAAGGGGATAAAAATACCAATTGTGTGCCTATGAGGAAGCCTACCAGCTCCCCAAAGTAAAGAATCACAAAAAGGGGCTGGAGAGATGGCTCAGGGGTTAACCCTCTGCCTTGGAGGCGGAAGGTCCTGAGTTGGGATCCCAGACCCCACGTATAGATGCCAGGCAGAAGCCAGGGCAGCCTGCGTTTCTGGTCCTGGTAGGGTGGAGCCTGTGAATCCGGGGCAGAAGGAGGTGGAGGCATCCATGGTGGTTCCGGAATTGGTCCGTGCTTCTACATACACATACATACACGCAAGCACACATACATGCACACCCGTACAATTGAATAAATAATACAAAAAATCACAAAAAGCCATAATTAAATACAATATAATTATATAAATATATTTATATATCAATATATAAATATATAAATTATATAAAAATATAAAAATAATAAAATACATTAATGTGGATGCAAGACTTATAAAGAAGGGATACTGGTGGCCATGGGGAAGGATAAGAAAAAGTAGAGAGAAAAGTAATAATAATATATATACATACATGCATGGAATTCTGAAAGAACAAAATCTGAAAGGAGAAAAATAATAAAACTGCTCTAACCTATATATTAGATATGCTGAGCTTACAGAGAGGGCTGAAGACTAGGTTAGCTGCTTCCTTATTAATTAACCATCAATAGTTTTGTGTTTGCTCCAATTGATCTATTTGCTTTTATTATACATGGTAAGTAGTTTTGAGTAAGTTCTACAATTTTCTTTGAACGTCTTTGAGGCTTGTTATTATCTACCAAAAATAGTATAAGAATTCTATAACATGGTTTGTGAAGACCAAATTGGCTAACGTTGGTGTGCAACACCTTACTTTACCTTTTATATATAAAACAAAGAAATACAAAACTGGCTTATTGCTGGTAGTCCATTATCAATCTATCATCACATTTTTGTGGGTGGAAAGAAGGAGGAGGAATATTTTCACAGGCATGCTTTAAAAGCTTCTAATTTATGAAGTGCTTCTGAATATTCTAAAGTGTATTACAATTTTTTAAATGTCTAACTCACTTAAAAAATAAATAACAAATTACACTTGAGATGATTTGTGGCATATACCTAGAAATTAGTAACAGTCTTACATTGTTTACATTATTTTAGTCTTTGACACTTACACAAAAATAATGAATTTATGTGTTTTCACCCCTTGCTACCTAAGTCAAACCCCCCTTCAGTCTTACTTCATACTTTCTTCTTTCCAGCCAATCTCCTTCCTACTTGCACATTTTTGCATGTGTGACCCACTGGGTTTCAACTGTGCTGTATTTCTTAATCAAAGATTTCTTTTGGAAATGATTTCAGATTTATATGCAGTTGCAAAAAACCCCACACAGTATGTTCCTCCAACAATGCCTGATAGACCTATGATATAATAGTAAAAACAGATACTAATGCATCTTCCACACAGTCTAGTTGCAGAATAATCCCATCATCCACACAAACTTTTTTTACCACACCTTTCTCTGTCCATAACTCCTGAGATGTGCCAATAGGCCTTTCATTCCTGTATACTGGCATTTTAAAAAGCTATATGAATAGAATCAAATGATAATGTAGCCTTTGGGGAGTGGCTTTTTAATAAGAATAATTGTCTCCAGATTTTGTGTGTCAATTGAGCTTTTTGTTGAGCAATATTCCACATGGGACACAACGGTTTGTTAAAACTTTCACCTGCTGAAGGACATCTGAAGTGCTTGTTTGACTATTATGCCTAAAGCTGTTGTGAGCACTTGTGTATAGGTGTTTGCATGAGCGTAAGTACTCATTTCACCTAGATGAAACCCAGGAGTGTGATCACAAAGTCATTTGATAGCTGTGTGCTTAGTGTGAAACTGCCAAAATGTTTTCCAGAATAACTGTGCCATTTACAGTCCTTCCAGCAATATGTGGATAAAGCAGTTCTCCATGTCCATGGAAATATTTCTAGGTTAGCCAGTGTGACCTCACTGGTTCACGGTGTTGAACAGCTTTCCTTGACTTCTTTGCCTCCTGTGTATCCTCTTCTGTAAAATACCTAATTATTCCCTGTCCTTATTATAATTGTGCTGCTTGACTGGTATTTGTAAGATGAGTAAGTTCTTTGTGCATTTAGGTATTTGTTCGTATTCTCCAAACACTACTTCTCAATCCATAGTTCATGCTCTCTCATTAACAGGATCTTCTTTGGAAAAGT
Organism: Typhlomys cinereus; assembly: GCA_023101885.1. Classification (NCBI taxonomy): domain Eukaryota; kingdom Metazoa; phylum Chordata; class Mammalia; order Rodentia; family Platacanthomyidae; genus Typhlomys; species Typhlomys cinereus. The sequence goes on from JALPQD010000678.1 coordinate 807,861, forward strand.
TATATTTAGAAAAGAGATATATAAAGGAATCAGAAAATTTGACTTTAAGGCATCATACCATCAAGTTCAGCAAGGTTGTGTACTACAGTCAGAAGGACTAAAATGAAGTTCAGTGGAACATAATGGAAGATGCAGAAACACCCTACATTAAATGCTTCTTCTTTCATGGATCGCCTTTCTGGTTAGTCTAGGAACATTTTCCTTATTCAAATACCTAACAATTTTTTTCTTTGTTACCAAATTTAGGGCTTTTCATGATTTCTATGTGGTTAGGAGATGTTGACACAGTTAAGAGTTGGATTTTGTATAGTGGTTCTGTGAATTGATTGTTAAGACTACATGATTTTCTTTATCCTGTTACTGGAAACGATGAATTTTCAAACATTCAGTCAATCGTCAATCAGTAAATATTTTTTATATATTTAATTAGACATTCTTCTATATTCTGAGGAATACTGACTGACTTCATTTTTCTTGAAAATGCCATCCTCTGCTTTTACTATATTAACTTCATAAAGTTAATTAAGACCTCTACATATTATTCTGTTTTCTGTAAGAAATTATGTATAATTGTTGTTGATTCCTTCTCAATGTTTGATAAATTACCAAGACATTTATTTCAGGGAGGTTTTAAATTTACAAAGCAGTTTTTTAATATTTACATGATTATTCAATTTATTTACCCCATACTGGATAATTATTATAATATTTGATTTTCAAGTAATATATCCATCATCATTTATGGTATAAAATGTGTGTATTCAGGAACTACTTACAGCATTTCTTATCTTTTTTATTTGTTACAATCTATAATCCTTACCTACTTCATGGTATTTGTTTCTTCTTTTTTCCATTTTGATTCCTTTGCTTACTTAGTCATATTTTTCCTCCCACATTTTACATTTTTCCTAATCATACAAGCTCAATAAATATCCCTGTCCTCCCCTCTCCCCTCCTCTCCCCCGTAGTCCCCCATTGCATTCTCCCCTCTTCCCCCCTTCCTTTTACCCTTTCCCTCCTTCCCTCATCCCAGTGCCTCCACCTTCCTCCCTACCATTCCTGGGAGCATCCATATATGTGAGCGCCTAACCTCCCTCTGAGTTCTCCACCCTAGTGAGGGTTCAGAACTCAGTGGCATAGCCTGGGCCTCATCTTGGGCTCCTCATCAGCATGGGAACTGGTTATGACTGTTTAATCCCTTGCCTCTAGGGATCCTATTTCCTGGAGCCTTCTTCCCTGTGATCTGTGCTAGACTTTGGGGTGTCATTGACATGTCAGCCATTGTACAATTCAGGCAAAGTCCATTTCTGTCTGCTGCAGCCCTAGCTTATGTAGAGTATCTTGCATATGGTTGGTCCTCCCCATCTTTAGACTCTTAAATCTTTCCACAAGGTGCCCTGAGCTTTAGGATGGGGATTTAGCAGGTCTGCTTCCAGGTGAATAATGTAGGGTCTTTGCTGTTCTGAATTATGGTTTGTTGCAGTTTTGCTTTTTCTGAACCACCCTTGGCTGTATCCCAATTGGTGTCGAAGGTCATCTCCTAACCAAAGATAAAAGACTGTTTAAATGAATATCTTAATATAAGAGGAGACTCGAAGGTGGATGGAAGAACAGGAATAGGACACAACAGTGGGATAGGGGGGCGGTCAGTGTCTCATTTGCGGGATGGTTCCCATCTATTTGCCAGCCCCTATACTCTCCCTGATCAGTGAGAACAAACCTGTTCAATCACAAATGACCAGGAAGGGAAGTGAGAGTGAGCTGCACCAGATGCTTTCTCTACTGAAGCATGATCCCCTCTTTCCTTTTTTCTAGGAGGGGTCCTTCTTCTCCTTCCCTCCTATTTATAATCTTCATGATTACAGTGGGTATTACAGAGATTTACATTTGAATATGTCATTAAGTGGGTTTGGTACTAGGATCCACCTATTAGGAAGTATATCCAGTCTCTAACTTTCTGTGTCTAGGATACTCATATTTCCCATCAAATTTCACTAATTAATCTTTTTTGATGGCTGAATAGTATTCCATTATGTAAATGTACATTTTCATTATCCATTTGCCAACTGTTGGACAGCTGGGTTGATTCCATGACTTTGCTATTGTAAATAGTGTTGCAATGAACATGGTTTTGCTGTGTCACTGTGGTGAATTGTTGCATTTTGGGATATTATTTCCAGTAGCGGTATAGCAGAGTAATATGGCATTTCACTCCTTAACTTGTTTATAAATCACCATACTGATTGCCTGAGTGATTGTATAAGCCTGAATTCCCACCAGCAGTGTGTGAGAGTTCCCTTCTCTCCAGTGTTTGTATTGTATTGTGGATTTTTGCTATCCTGACTGGGGTGAGATGATATCTCAGGGAAGTTTTGATTTGCATTTCCCTGATGGCTAGGGATGTGGAGTATTTTTTTAAAGATATTTGTTAGACATTTCAATTTCCTCCCTGGAAAAGTTTCTTTTGAGTTCCCAGGCCCATGTTCTAATTAGGCTATTTATCTCCTTGGTATTTAGTTTTTTAAGTTCTTTGTGCACTCTAGATAATAAAGCTCTATAAGATACATGATTCTGTGGGTTGCCTTTTCCTTCAGTTTACAATTTCTTTATCTGAGCAGAAACTCTTTAATTTCATAAGATCCCATTCGTTGAGTGTTGGTTCTAGTGACTGTGCTATTGGATTTCCGTTTAAGAACTGTTGGCTTAGCCCAGTCAACTTGAGTGTGTTCCTTACCCTTTCAACCACAGTTTTTATAATCTCTGGCCTAATGTTAAGGTCAATGGTCCATTTGGAATGATTTTTTTTGCATAGTGACAAGTATGGGTCCAGTTTTAATCTTCTGCATGTGGATATCCAGCTTTGCCAGTTGTTGAAGATGCTGTTCTTTTTCCATTGAGTTTTTTGGGTCCCTTTGTCAAACAGAAAATGGCTGTGATCGTGTGGACTTATATCTGGATCTTCAACCCTTATCCATTGATCTACATGTCTATTTGGAGCCGGTACCAGGCTGTTTTTATTACTATGGATTTGTAGTATAGATTAAGGTTTGGTATGGTGATACTTCCAGCAGGGTGTTTGTTACTCAGGATTTTTTTTGCTATCCTGGGTCTTTTGTCCTTCCCTATGAATTTTGAGACTGTTTGGTCAATTTCTTTAAAGAATTGCTGGGGATTTTGATTAGTATAGCACTGAATTTGTATATTGCCTTTGGTAGGATGGTCATTTTTATGATGTTGATTCTGCCAATCCAGGAGCATGGGAAGTCTTTCCACCTTCTGGTGTCTTCTGTAATTTATTTCTTTAAGATTTTAAAGTTTTCATTATAAAGGTTTCTCACTTCTTTGCTTAGATTTATACCATTTTTTAGGAGCTATATTAAATGGGATTTATGCCAATTTTTTAGGAGCTATAGTAAATGGGATTGTTTCTCTTAGGAGTTTTTCACTTTTATCATCCTTGGTGTATAAGAAGGCCACTGATTTTTGCACATTTATTTTATAACCTGCCACCCTGCTGAACTTCTGCATTAGTTCAAGGAATTTCCTGGTAGAATTTATTTAGTCATTTTTATCAGTTTTTGAGGAATATTCTTTTCGTTTTCGATTTTATTTTTTCAATTAATTTTATTATTACTTTTCCTTACTAGTTTTATGTTTATTTTATTTTCTGTTTGTTGAAATGAAAAGTTGCAGTGATTTGTTTCTTTTCCTAATGTAATCATTGAATGCAGTTAATTTATCTCCTTTCATTGCTTTACTTTTATCTCAGAAATTTTTAAGTTCTATTTTCACTTTTCCTTCTGTTTATTTTATGCTGTTATGCTTGTTAAGACATACTTGATTACTGTAGCATACTTCATGTCCCTGTGTTTGAATATTTTCCTGTTACCTTTGTGTTGAGGATTTGCAGACTGAGTTCATGCTTTATAGGAACTCATTCCATTCTTACAATGGCTCAAGATGTTGTGATACATTTTCAATGCATCTCAAATATAAAGTGTATTCTGAACAAGGAGAGAAGTGACCATGTTACAGTAGAGAATATAGGCCTCCATCAAGGACTGCATGAAAGTAATGTGACACCTAGTTAATTTCACAGACATTCGTTCCTGATCATTTACAACTAAGGGGGTATGAACTCACCAGAAGGGGAGGGCATATAGTCTGGCAGATTAAAAAGTAAGCATTTTGCAAATGGGTGATTGACCCCTCCCATTGCCAAATGCCATATGACCCTGCGATTCCACTTTTGGGTATAAGTATTACATCTACCCTTGAATGTGCTCTTATAATAAGACTCCAGTTTAACAGCTTTCTGTCTCTGGCCAGGGGGTGACATACAGTGCCCATCACGATGGAGTGAAGGGCATTACAGGAGCAACAAAACTGCAAAAGAAAATCAATGAACCACTATCCAGAACTTCAGAGACTCTATACCAACCACCTAGAACTAGGCCAGACTAATCTCTCCCCATCCTGAAGCTCAGGGACATTTGCGGAAGACGGGGCGGTAAGAGTGTAAGAGCAAAAGGATGGGAAGAGCAATGATTTGCAAGATACTCCATACAAGTTAGGGCCAAAGCAATCATAATTGGACATTGCATGCCCTGCGCAATGTCCAACACACTATTGACCTCACAAAGTCTAGCATCTGCTAAAGGCACCAAGATCCTTGGAGGCAAGGGATTGACAGCCACAGTAGTGTTCCTATGCTTAAGGGGAACACAGGAAAGGGTTCAGGGAAATGCCACTGGGTCCTTGTACGTCATCGGAGAGGAGGGCTCAGAGGAGAGTCAGGCATGCACAAGAAAGGACTCTGGGAATTGGGGCAGGAGGCACCGGAGGATGGGGAGGGAGGGGTGAGAGGAGGGGGAACAGGGGGTTTGGGGGGAAGAGGAGGGAGGGAGGGAACTGGTGTACCTATTAAGTTTGTATGAGCTGAAATAATAATAAAAATGTATTAAAAAAACAAAAAAAATAAAGTGCATTCTGTTCTTTTGAGTTACATATTTTATAATTATTATTAGATTCAGTTGGTTCACATTATTGAGTGTTTCCATGTATTCATTACATATTACAGTGTTCTATCTTATTATTCAGACAGAAAATCTGAAGCCAACAGCTAGCTACACTTTAATTTACATATTTTTCCTTTTCATTCCATCAGGTTTTACTACACATATTTTTCACTCTCTTGATTTTCAGTATCCATATAAGAAATTTTATGCTTGTTTTTTCAACTGATAAATTTTGTTCTTTGAAATATCTGTTCTATGCAATTTATTTTGATTATCATTCACCCTACTTCTTCCCTATAAATCTCCCTCCCATATTCATATTTTTTTGTTTTCTGCTATTTCCCACTAGGTTTCACCAAGGCAGTTTTGTGATCATGGGCATAAGAATTTCTTTTGGTGGGCTCCCCAGTGAGTACACACTAGATACCACGGTAGATACTTTACCTACCTCTTGCCAGAATCTGTGAGTTGCTCTTTGCTCAATGTAACTGGCAGTGACTGATGGGACCCTTCCGTGCAAAGTTGATCATTGGTCTGACTGGTCCTGTGCAGGTTGTTGTCAGTAACTGCATTTGTTATGAGTTCATGATTGTCATGACTATGCTATGTTTAGAAGATGGCATTTCACAATCTTTTCCCCTATCTTATGGCTCTGAGATTATTTCTGGCTCTTCTTCTGCAAATGTCCATGGTACTTAAAGGACAGAATCAATTCCATGCTGAGGACCAAGCCTTCAATCATCACATAGTCTCAACATCTTATGTAGCCATATGTCTCTGAATTAAACTTCTGGTTACTGCAAAGAGAGGCTTCTATTATTAAAGCTGGCAATAGACTTTGTGGATATAAACGTAGATCTTTAGAAAGTGCTTTCTTTGATCCTTTACTATTTTAGCTGGAGTCATAGTAGGTTTTCCCTCTAGGCCTCAAGACTTTCTCATTCCAGGGTTTTACGTTAAGTCAGTGATACCATGATAAATTTTCTGTTGTGGCACAGGCTTCCAAATCTTAACTGAAAGCAGCTGATAACCCCCATGTCATCTTGCCACTACTGTACTTACAGGCATATTTTGTCCACTGGATTGGTATTGTAGTTAATAAAGTTTACGATGGGCTGAAATTGTTTAAGTTTTATTCTTCTAGCAGCCTGCATAATACTTCCAGCCTTATGAAATCCAGCCAGAGAGGTATATGTTTTCAACTCAATTCCAGCTTCATTTCTCTTTATTTTTCACCCAAGGTGTATGTGTCACTCAGCAAAAAGGTCTAATCAATTGTTTCTGGTTGGAAAACAAATAGAATGACAAGAGCCTATAATATTTTAGAGGTCTCTGGGCTAAACTGGCCGAAAACTCTTACAGAGCCATCACATGCCTGGATCTGCAGTTTTTGTTCAGCATTTTCTAGGACCATCAGTAGTTAGCTTGTCCTTCCTATACCTGCCTTCAGACACTCATGTTTCAATGTAAGTTTTTCTTAGTTGTACATATTACCTTTGTTTTGGCTAATCTTCCTACCCCTCTCCTCCAATTTACTCCATATCAGCTTCATACCTGCTTCAGATTATCATTACATTTCCCAGATATCATAAATAGAAGTACAATAGACGAACATACACTTGTCTCTGTGAATGATATAAGTTCCTTGGAGTATATGTCTTAGAGTGGTGTGACTGGGTCACATGGCAATTCTATTTCTGTTTTTGAGGAACTTCAATCTTGATTTCCAAGGGACAGTACCTTTTGTTCCTTCCAGCAGAGTACAATGTTCTTTCCTCACATCCATGGGAGTTAGTGATCCCATTTGCACTCTTGATGGTGGCCATTCTAACTGGGATGAGACACAATCTTAAGGCAAATTCATTTTGCATTTCTCTGATGGTTAACAATTTTTAGATGGTTACTAGTCATTTGTATTTCTTCTTTTGAGAATTCTCTATTTTATTTCCCATTCTTAAGAATGTTACTTGTTTTCTCACTGTTTAATTTTTAAAGTTCTTTATGTATTCTAACCCTGATCCTCAGGGAGACGCATAACTACCAAAGATATTTTTTCTAGTGTTTTGATCTTCTCTTCACTTGACTGACAGTTTCCCTGCCTATATAGAAGTTCTTTAACTTCGATGAGATCCCATTTGTCAATTAGTTATTTTCTGTATTACCACAGTCATTCAGAAAGTCCTTATGTGAGCCTATATGATAAAATATACTCAATACCTTTTCTTCTATCAGATTCAGAATATCATGTCTTACATTTGGGTCTTTAAACCATTTGGAGTCAAGTTTGTTAGAGTGAAATGTAGAAATCTATTTTCAATAATCTCTAAATATACCAGTGTATATTGTTGGCTTCTTCGTTTAAAAAAAAACGTACTCAGAAGTAGTTGTGTGAACTTGCATCTGTATTCTCTATTTTATTCCAATGATCCAGATAATTTAGTGCCAGTACATTGCTGATTTTACTATTATTGCTTTTCAGTATAACTTGAAATCAGCTATGATAATATCTCCTACTGCGTGAATTGATTGTTTTTAAATTCTACAATATCTTTTCTGACTCTGCTAATTTTATTTACTTCAGCCCATTTTTCTGGCACTAATATAGTCACCATTGCCTTGTTTTGATTGGTATTTCATGAGAAGTTTTTAACATAATTTTATTTTCTACCTGACTATGATATATGAAAAAGATTCTAATAGATAGCATATAAATAGGCCATGCTTTCAGTATTTTGTCAATTTTTATATGTTATACACAGATTATTTAATTTTAATATCATAATTGTTATTTAGGTCCTGAGTTGTGAAATTTAGATTTGGTTTATTATTCTTTCTTCACATTACTTTTTTTTACCCTATCATTTTCTATTTATTTGACTTCCCTTTATATTTGTTTACATTTTCAGTGTATTCCTATATTGCTTCTTCAATGGCTGGTTAAGCATTAGGTACCCAAGCTTAATTCCAATTAAATCTGTTTATTCTTCTCCAATTTCATTACATTACACTTTAGAAACATGTATAATTAGAACCATATCAGTTTTAATTTTGTTTTCCAACAATGAAGCATTGCTTAGGAAATTAAAAAATGGGAAATGTTTCTGAACTTCCTCATGTGTTTCATATTATTCTTCTAGCAACTCCACCATGTTTTGAGAATTTTATTTGTTATGATTTCATAATAATACTTCTTGGGACTAATCTTATAGTTTCCATTCATTTGAAAATGTCTTCACTTATGTTTGTCTCTAAAGAAAATTTGTGAGAGGTGCCATTCTGATTTGACACTTCTTCACTTTCAAAATTTGGAATGTATGCTTCAGCTATCTGGCCTCCAAGAATATTCACGTGGGCACGTAACTTACTGCTAGAGTATTTGTCTATTATGCAGTCCAGCTCAATCCTCAACTCTACTAAAGGAAAAAAAAAAAAAAGATGGCTTGAGAAAATCTTCTTTATTTAAATTCTTCTGTTCTGTGAGTGAAATGCAGGTTCTCACTTGCTGCTTCCAAGATATCTTATGCCTATAAAGTTTTTAACTTTGATTGTGATAAGCATTGACATGAATAGCTCTGCAGTTGTTTTGGTGGTGGTGATGGTACCTGCTTGGTTAGTAGGTTATTTTCATTCAAGTTGAGATTTTTTCAGGATGCTGGTTTGAGATTTTCTATGGGAATCTAGGCACATTGTTTTTATATGTAAGTTCTCCAAATCCTGTGGAAGCATTATTGGAATTCTTCAGAATCCTGATAGGTAGCATTAGCTTCCGAAACATGTAAAAGTAAATGTTTGTGTGTTGAGGAGTTGGATCATAATATCAGTCCTGTATTTTAATTACTCAAGTCCTAACTTCCATATAGCTCTTCTTGAGTTTTACATAGTAGCAGAAAGAAAAAAAAATAGTATTGAAAAGTGAAATGTAAATTGCTACACAAATTAAATTAATAGAAAAGTCAAATCACCAAAGATAGTTATCTTAAAATGTTCAGAAATGCCCAAAGAGGCAAGAAGACTAATATCTCTCTATGCGTGATAGTGATAGATGATCTTTCATGTGATACTTTAATTAAAAATAAAATGATACACATATATATATGTAGTATTACAGGACACAAAAATTATATTTTCTATTATTGTTTTTTTATGTTAATCACTCTTTTTTTTAAAAAAAAATTTAATTATACATTTTAAAATTTTTTACCAGTTCCCTCCCTCCCCCCTCTTCCCCCTCCCCTTCCCCCCAGTGCCTCCCCCCCAATTCCCAGAGACTCCTTTATTGTGTACGTCTAACTCTCCACTGGGTCCTCCTCTCCGATGACATATAAGGACCCAGTGGCATTTCCATAAGCCCTTTCTCTTGTTCCCCTTAAGCATAGGAATACTACTGTGGCTGTCAATCCCTTGCCTCCAGGGGTCTCGGTGCCCTTAACAGATGCTAGACTTTATGAGGGCAACAGTGCGCTGGACATTGCGCAGGGCATGCAAAGTCCCATTATGATTGCTTTGGCCCCAACTATTGTTGAGAATCTTGCAAATCGTTGCTCCTCCCATCCTTTTGCTCTTACAATCTTACCGCCCCCTCTTCCGCAAATGTCCCTGAGCTCCAGGATGGGGAGAGATTAGGCTATTATTGTTATAAATTAGTGTTAGCTAAATTCAAATGAGTAATTTGAAAAATAATCATACGTGAGGAGTGACTCTATATAATATTTTCTGGTCTATTTGTTTAATTAAGAAGATTATCAGCTTGTATTTAGTGTTCTGAATCATTCACTTGGTGTTTTCTGCTTCAAGCAAAAGGAAAGAATTCTGAAATTGCCTGATCAGAGCTCATAAACACTATCTTTTTGATTTTACATATTTGGGCATGACCATGTTTTTCCTTTGAAGAGAAGATAAATCCTGCAATTTACCTTATATCATATGTCAGGTCAACAAATAAAATTGAAGTCCAAATAGATGTTAACATTTACTTCTTGATTTAGTCAAGGACTAGAATGGAAGAATTAGAATAGGTTTCTCTTTCTACAACCATGAGAAGCTAAAGCATTAACTTTCATTGTGTATTCTATAATAATTTGCTCTAGCTATTAAACTTCCAGTGAAGTTATTGAAGTTTAAGTTATGCTCAGACTTATCCCATAAAATTGGAGAGATACACAAACATATTCAGTCATACTGCTAAATCAACCCATACTATAAATTACTTGGGAGCCAACTGGAAGATTTAGTATATAATTCAATATACCATTAAAACCTCATTTCTCTCACTGCAGAGAAAATGCAGATATGACTTATACCCTAATGGCTAATGAAACTTTAAAATACCATTAGGTGTCACACTGAGTGTGAAATATACCCAGACCAGAACTCCTACGTAATAGATTTTTTTAATCACCATAGATTTAACTACACTATCTTCTCCTCTTAGTTTATAGGTGGTATCATAATTAGAACTAATGTAATATGTTGTAATAACTGTGTTCAGAATAACTGTGTATTTTTACTTGCTTTTAGACATTTGAGCTTATTGTAGCAACATAACTACAATTTTTCTATTTTGTACAATAGCAGCAGTTTCTCATAGGAAACATACAGCAAAGCATGTGCATCTAGCACAGCATCTAACTAGATATAATGTTAATCTCTTTACAAAATTCAAGGAAGAGTTTTTGTTGAGATTCCAGGCCATTCTTTAAATTACATAACTAAATATTAGATAACAATACGATTAATAAAAAATTTAAGTAAAATTTAAATGCATATTTTGTAACAAATTCCAGGATTGCTTATAAATATAAGCCCAATGCATTCAATTCACATTTAAAGTAAAAATAATTATCCCCATTTTAATGAAAATAGCATTTTGAAAAGTTAAGTGATTAATACTCAAAGAACTAATTGGCATGTGAATTCACAGGCAATTCATAATATATTTTTAAAAGATTTATGATGATGCACTAGCACAGGCATAGAAATGCTCTTTTCCAATTTTCTGGTATAATTTAGAGACAGTAAAGGCAACTGGTATGCGTTGGCTCTTTCTCCTAGGGATATATATTCAGCACAAATTTCAAAGACAGAAGCAAAATAAATTCAACTTCAACTTATATGTATAGTAGAGAAGACTGTAATATTTTATCCACCCCATTTCCAAACACAACAGAAGAGTATTTTTCTCTCTCTTCAATAATTTTATAAATGGATAAAATATGCATCAGTTCCTGCAGTAATAGCCTAGCAGTAACTGAAAGGGAAGCATGTTTTAAAAATGTAAAAATTAATGGAATGGTTACATAATTTAAAACATTTGAAAAAAACATGAACCCTATTTTTGTTCTAGAATTCACTGCTATAATAAATATCTGACCCATACAACTCAAAGGAAGAAAGGATTTTATTCCAGTCTGCAATTATAGGTTACAACACATCAAGTAAAGTTACAAAAATACTAGACAGTTGGCTAAAGTCAAGAGCAGAGAGGGAGAGCCAATGCATGTCAGTTATCTTTACACAGTCCACACTATTAGGCACACTACCTGCCTAAGGAATTTTGTCTCCCGCAGTGGCTGATCTTCCCACTTCAGCTAAAGCAACTGAGACCTCTCCTACTGGCTTTTCCAGAGTCCTGCCTTATCTAATTCTTCATAGGTCTGCATACAGCCCCAACTTTCAAGTGTTGACTTGACAGTTGAGACTATTATACCCCATCCTTGCCAACTTGACACATGAACTCATCAGTTTATGCAATAAAATTTTACTTTTTCCACCAAATATGGAAATATATCTATTTCATAATAGAAACGTATTCAGTGCAAGTTTAAAACTTTAACTGTCCAACATTAAAATTTCCCATAACCTAGCATTAAAATTTCTATAGCCATTAATAGTACAAATACTTTAAAATACGTTTAAAAGTATGTTTGAGAAGTTCAAAGTCTGTTTCCTGTGAGCTCCTATAAGTCAAAAACAAGTTAAAATATTTCAAACATGATAGTTGGTAACATACATTCGTTTCAGATTGATGCAACAAGAAATGACCAAGGAAAATCACCTTCAGCTGTATGTAGATCACAACTTTCCCCCCACACACACACACACAAACACACACACACACATACACACACACTCCCACACACTCATACAGAGCTCAGTACAAGAAACTAAGGTATAGATGAATCCTGCTTTTCCATCTTTCATTGATATTTCTAAGACATAAAAAGAATAATATGCATTCAAGTCGATAAAAGTAATGGGAAACTTTAAATAATTGATTTCATCACTGGCAATTATAAGAAGACTATGTCTAAGAAGTTCAAAAAGCACTTCAGCTAATATTGCTCTGCCCAAAGTCACTGGCAGCTAAGCAACATGTATGTTAATAAGCAAGATTTAAACCCAAATACTCTAAATGGAATGCTCCCATAGCATTACTATTCTTTTCAATATTAATATTCTTAGTACTCAGGGAATCCCCAGAACAACCCGACAGTTCTGGGTTTTGCAAAGATACACTGCCTCAAAAAAAAAAAGAAATAAGGCAGTCGAGGAAGATTCCCGACATCCACCTAAGTCTTCCATATGTGCAAGCACACATGCACCTTCACACACAAATACAGACACATGCATATGCACAACCTCAGGTACACATGCACACATATACCTTTACCCACACGATAGTGTAGTACATGCACATGTCTAAATGCCCTCGCAAAGGATAATGCTGGATTTAAGGAGTAATTATGCATACATATGTACATATGCACCCTTAAACACATAAACAGACATGAATGTATGCACTCATACACACACATGCACCCACAGACATGTACAGGCACACTTGTATACATATTACAAACATGCATACACATGCATATGTGCACTTTCACATATACACATCCTCACACATGTGTGCATGTACATCCTCACACACACATGCACACACATGCAGTCGCAGACATGTGAGCACATACACATATTCATGCAGTGTAACACACATGTATACACAAAAATAAAAAAGATAAGGCTGGAGATGGCTCAGGAGTTAGGCCTTTGTCTTGCAAACAGAAGGTCCTGAGTTCAGATCCCAGGCAACATGTTAAAACATCAGGGGGAAACTACAGTGGCCTGCAATTCTACCCCTGGTGGATAGAGCCTGGGAAATCCCAAAGCAGAAAAAAAAAGGATGATTCTCTAAGTCACTTTTGGGACTCCATGGGGACATACAATGCCCTCTGATAACACAATAACATACACACACACACACACTCACACACACACACACACACGCACACACGCACACACACAAACATGCTAGATAAGTGAAGTTAAAAAATAAAAAAGATAAAATTTAGTAAGTCAAGAACATTACCACAGTTAACTGAGATGGGGAATGGAATACTAGTGCTAAATTCACATGTGATTGGTTTATAAAGGCTTGAACAGTCCTAGAATGATAGTTACTGCAATTAACGAGTAATGATGTAATGACCATTGATGACTCAGTGAAGTTTCATTTCATATTATGTTAACAATTACCTAAATATGTGAGTACTAGCATGTGCTAGTGAATTTTCAATGTACACACTTATGTGCCAGTCACAAAGATGGAGAACTTGTTTTGAGAAACATAGAAAGTAGAAACTTCGAGAGCCCAAAGGGATCTTGTAAGATTGCGTAAAGACCTACGTGCCATTTCCAGGCTGAGGACAGCTAGTCTGTCAGAATCCTGTGGTAGTAGAGTCTCCGCAAACGGGCGCCCTGGCAACTTTTTTGGTATCAGCTTCATGAGATCTGGCATTTCCTAGTGAGTAAGCCAATGACTGGCAGGTAGTAACCATCCACCTCTTTGAAACTCACATCCCAGAGTATACTGGCAACCATGCTGCTGAGCAAGATATTGTCATCAGTGGGAACAAAGAAATGACAGGTGGAAATGGCCAAAAGGAGGAAAAGAAAATGCTGGAAGACAACATGGGCCTCGGCACACCATGAGTGAGTTATATGCTGTCATTAGTCACTGACCCAACTGCATGACTTTATGCCCCTGTTTGTGGAATCTATCTCTCCCTTTCCTGCCATTTTCTACAGGACTTTTCCATTTTCCTCCATGATTAAGCTCCATCCAGTACTTCAGTTATTTTATACCACAACTTTGCCATCCATTGTATTTTTAGAAATAAATATTGATAATTCATCTTAATCTTACAAGATTTTAAAAAATTGTTGAAGTCTTAAATTCATGCCAGTTCAACTATTCACTTTTCCCTTCTTGTTCCTTGTATTTCTGGATTTTCAATGACCTAAGATCTTTTAAGAAACACTAGGTCTACAGGAAGCGAAAGTTGGAAATCAGTGGTGCATATGAAAATGCTTTCACTCTTAAGCAAGAAACGTTTTTCTTCACTGAACCCCCTATCTCATTTCCAGTGGTCTCCCTTGAATAACAGACAATGTCTATTTCATTGTAGATCAGTATTTTTCATGAGTATTTATTTATGTGGTATATGCATTTGTGTATGCACATTTGCATGTGAGTGAGCACATATATGTGTGTGGATACAACCATTGAGTGTGTACCTGTGGAAGCCATGTGATATTAGGAATCATCCTTAGTCTTTCTTTCACCTTATAATTTTGAGTCTGGGTCTCTAATAAAATCTGGAGCTCATTTATAGGACTCAGGTGACTAGCCAGTTTACTTGGAGGATTCCCACTTCACAGGCCAGGAATTACAAACATGCCACTAGAGCCACCAAACATTTTTTTTTTTACTTGGGATATGGTGATCTGAACTCCAGGCACTTTGCTTGTATGGCAAATACTTTAATTACTGAACCATCTCCCAGCCCCATGGTGGACTTTATACTGCTCATTCTGCTTTCTAAAAGCTACCATCACTGTCAGTCCAAAGGAATAAGAGATAGTTTATTTTTGAGTGAAATATAGAAAATTCTGGCCTGAGAAATTTAGTTTAGTTTGCCTCAAGCAGCATGTTCTAACATGGAAACAGTTCCGTGATGCTTTTGCAGTTACAGACAAAAAAGTACTTAAAAATCATGACATTTTTCAAATATGTTGGTATAAACAGTAAGTAGGCAAGTGTTGAATACTTGTTTCCCAGTTGGTGGCTTGGCTTGGGAAGGTTATGGAAATTTTAGGAGGTAGTCTTGTTGAAAGATGTCCATTACCAGGGATGGGCCAGGCTTAATTACTGCTTCCATTCTCTCTCTCTCTCTCTCTCTCTCTCTCTCTCTCTCTCTCTCTCTCTCTCTCTCTCTCTCTCTCCTTCCCTCCTTCACTCCCTTAATGGCTACTGCAAAATGAACCAGCCTTCCTTCTTAAGCTGCCATACCTGACACCATGCATAATAGACTTCAATCTCTCTGAAAGCATTAGCCAACTACATACCCTTTCTCCTTTAAGGTGCATGAGTCAAAGTATTTTACCACCACAACAGAAAAGTAACTATGACTTCTCTATGTATGTAACTATGGTTGCAGTCTAACAGAGAAATATTTCCTATTGGTTTCAGGTGAAGTTGTTGATGCTTCGCAATCTGTTCATTTGAGCCCAAACCTCTTCAGCACAGAGCAGGCCATGACTATTTAAGATCTATCTTCCTTCTGCGCCCCATATCTTTCTCTTTACCAAAAGGGAAAATGAGCTTGATTTTTTTATTGCTGTATAATGATAGGCCTAAAGCAAGAAGTCTTTCCTGTTTTAAATAAGTGAATATTGCAAATCATTTTTACATTATTGAGAGTTGATAATAACTGCATTTCAAGTGCCAGAAAAAGTTTTAACTGTTCAATAAAGATATTATACTTTGCAAAAAATTAAGAAAAAAGAAAAGAGTATATACATTGCTTAATTCTTCATTAAGTACGTCAAGCAATTCCCATCGGAGATAATTTGTTACACACAATTTATAGGAGATTTGACCTCTGTAGTATTATTAAATTCTTGTGACCTGGATAATCAGGAAATTCTTCTCTGCTGGAGTCAGGTTCTGCACATGTCTTTCATGGTTTAGTCCCTAGGCAAACCCTAAAATCTTATTTTGAGGGAAAACATCATTTATCATGACTTGATCATGAAAGAGAAAGATTTTGAATTTGCCTTTCTTCAGATTTTTTTATGTTGGGTTGAGCCATGACTAACTTTCACTAATTAGGTAGTAGTGACTTCAATAAATATTTTTGCCACTCTGCTTTTCAATCAATTGATACATCCCTACTTGCCAGTTATAATGAGTCAAAAATGGATATTTTTTATGGTAAATTGAAAGGAATTCTCCCATATTTGATTTCAGAATTTTCTTTCATTCAATTTCGATTAAAATTTCCATCAATTAAGAAATTCAGTTAAGTGTGGGAAATAGTGCATTTGATAAATTACAAGTTACTCTATGTCATACATGGAATCAGTATTGTGCACATGGAATTCCTTGCTATTTCAAAGCCATGTCTTTTCCTCATGGTTTACAGAGAATTCTGCTGCCATGCTCTTTGTTTATTTTGTTTACTTTTCCGTTCTGGTTCTGTCTGTTTCACACACCCACATCATCTTCTCCCCACTGAATAGGCACCCAAGCTGGTATCATTGCTTCTTACTAAAGAATCACAGGATAAGTCTGCGATTGCATAAATATAAGAATTGTTATATCATGGAGGAAAGAAGCTTTTTTGGTTGAAATAGTATGAGTGTATTACGGGGAATACCATTTTCTGAATTACTTTTTCACATTTTTACCACAGTATATAAGTAAATTGAGTAATATTTTCTGAAAAGAAAACTTTTTTATTTGGAGAATAATCTGTGTCACTAGTATCATTAATAATTTTAAACACAAATGCAAGGCAGTATCTAGAGTTAGAACTGTATCTGTTATGAAATGTGAAGACAAAGTACACCAGAGTTTTGTAGACTATTGTGACAGAGAGGAGATGTTGCAGAAAACATGTATTATGTACCTTGCCACACAATTTCTCAGTTCACAGTGTCCTTCACTATTGTCTTATTCATTAATTCAAATACATTCCACAGTAGGAAATATAAGGAAAATGCACAATGATAAGTCATTTTGGGCAGGGGATTGTAATGAAATAATGAAGAGGACACATAGTTACATAAATATATAGTCTGATATTCAGGTAATATTCAGGGATAGAAATAACTATAACAGTGAAATTATCTTTCATCAACTTTCCTGTTATCCAATATACTTTCTATAGTGTTTTCTATTTTTACTTGGAGTCAGGAAATTAAGTTTCAGCCAGACAATTCTGTTAATTTTGGAATGTTCTGGATGATCTGCTATGAATTTCCCTTGTCTTATCTTGGGTTGTATATTTAAGTAAGAGGCAAAGAATGGGAGCTTTACATGGCGTTGTGTCTTCCTAGTGTGAACTTGCTGAGGTTTCCTTCCATAAGTCTCATAATTAATAAATGTTAATTGTTAACAAACATCCTGGCCCTGTCTCAAGGCCTCATGGTACATTTGGCTTTTTATAGATGATTTTTCTGACATGTAATAAAAGTTTAATTCTTGGCAAGGTCCCATTGTAAGTTTAGAATTCTTCTGTGTTGTCCACATGACCTATATTACATCTTCAGGTTTTTGCACGCTATATAATTATACACAGCTTTACTTTCTCATTTCTCTTTTCCCATCTCTACCCCCATTGTTCTTTTCCATGTTCAAAATATTCAATTTTTAAGATTCCTTTTAGATTCCATGTATGTAGCGGTCAATCTGCATAGTAAGGTAAATTAACAACCAAATGGCTCACAGGAGCTAAGGGTTTTATTTTGGCTTACGAATGTCCAGTTATAGTGTTGCAGTTCCTAATCCAGCATGTGCGTGCACACGCATGCACACACACACACACACACACACACACACACCCATACACCAGAACTTTGCACTTGCTAAGCAGGTATTCAGTAACTGAGCCCTGCATCTGATTTTCAAAAGCAGAATAGCATGCCATTGTAGGAGCTGGTAAGAGAGTTCTATGAGTAAAATCACCTGCTCTCCAGCCAGTCAGCCTGAGTACAGTCTCTGGTAGAAGCAGAGAATTTACTTCCAAAAGTTTTCCTCTGACCCTCAGCTGTGTAGTGTGTGTGCTCCTGCTTTCCCTGTCTCTCATTCTCTTTCCAAAGAAATAAATATTTTAAATCCCTCATGTATACATACATATATAAAACATTACATCTGTTTATTCATCTCTTGATAGACTACATAGAGTTGTTTCCATAATTATTGTAATCATATTATTTTAATCAAAAATACAAAGACATGAATATTTTAATAGCTTTCTTTGTGCATACATGTGTTTAATGTCAATTCCTAAAATTTTTTTTATTTCCTTTTATAGAACAGGTTGTGGTTATTATACATTTATTTAAATATCCTAATTTCCTAAAAATATTATGAACATATTTACATGATATTTCTACTCACATAGAAACTATCAGTGCAAATGAAAGCTTGATCAAGCATAAAAACAACCCAGTTAGTAATCACCATATTTTAATGAACCTTAATTAAAGCAAAATTATTTCATTCTTAACAGAAGTAAATGTAATGTGAATATAAACATATTAGAAACTTTCTGCGTGTATCTTTAAGCTGAACTCTACCTACACATAAAGCTAATTCCACACTTCTCCTTCCCATCTTTGAAAGGACACACCATTTTATTACCTTTGTATGGTTACTCTTAACTATTGCTGTGAAAAAACACCCAAAGTTGAACAACTAAGGGAAAAAAGGAAATTTATTCAGCTTATGGTTCCAAAGGGGAGAAGTAGACTTTATGGCAGAGGTGACATGGTTGGTGGCTGAAGCTGGAAGCAGGCTAAGTCATGGCAGACATGGCAGTCAGCTAGTGGGTGACAACTGAAGGCTGGAGGACTCCTTGAGAGTCTCTCTTCTTCCCAGTATCCTTTTCTACTGGGAGGTTCCAGTGAGATCTAGGGAGGTTCCAGTCAGATCTAGAACTGGTCTTTGTATTGTAAATATACTGATCTAGATAATCTCTTCAGGTAGTCTCACAGCTGATCTTAGTTAATGCCAGGTTGTGGTGAAGTTGACACCCAAGGTTAACTATCATACCCTTCTAAGGTCAAACTTCTCTTTTCTTTGATAGACACAAAAACACACTAGACAGCTTCACAATGTAATAACATTCTTCTTTTTGTTCTGTTTTGGAGCTCTTATCAGCGCTGGACCACTGTAGAGTACTGTTGAGTGGTTGGTTCACTGATCAGCTGGCTTGGGTTTTCATTCTTTTTAAAGAGTATCTTCATGTCTCTCTATCTTTAGCAAAACATGAGAGGGAAAAATCTAGACATAATAGCACCAAACATGGTTTGGCTTCCATCATAGATCCCCACCCTTAAGAATTTTTGAAGTTAGACTTCAAACCACAAAAAAACTATCACATGGAAAGAAGTAAATACTGAAACTGCTGGCTCCTCCACATGCATAAACATCTTCAGATTTGCTGGAAGACAGCACCTCAGAAGACACTGTGGTGGGACCTGAGGAGGCCACAAAGGAGTGATAAATATAGCTTGATTACAAAATTAAGTTGATGTTCCTTCAAGTTTTCAAGAAACTAGCTTAATGACAGGTCTTCAGACAACAGTTCTCATTTTTCCTTCTCAGTCAGTGTGAACAGTGATGGAATGAACCTAGAGGCACTCGCCCCTGAGCCTAGGATAGAGTTAGATGGTGTCAACCAAAAATATTACAAATATTGCTAATTTTTCATAGATGAAGTAGATAAAATAAGCTCTGATTATACAATAAGTGTCATGAAAGGGCAACAAATAGGAATTTATTTGAACAAAGTAGAGTTTCGGTCCTGGTGTGTGGATAGGCACAGATCTTGGAGAGGGTGTGGGCACAGATCCTGGTGTGGGGGTGGGCAAAGGTCTTGGAGAGGGTGTGGGTACAGGTCCTGGTGTGGAGGTGGGCACAAGTCCTGATGCAGGTATCACAAAATGTAATGTTTGTGAAATAAACAATTAAGTCTTAAGATTTCAGCTGGAAAAAAAGGTTGATTTCTTATTCCTGGGTCTATGACGTTAAAAATATCCTGGTAATGATCATGAATAGACACTGTTGGGGTAACCATCTGCTACTCCATCATTTCCTGCTTCAAATAAAAGGAAATGAAGGAACATGTTTAATTAGTTATTGTTTTAGAGTAATTCAAAGATGAAATTGTCAGAAGTAAACAAGATTTGTCTTGGAGGAGTTAAAAATATATTTAAATCGTTTGAAATAATAGAGAAGATACTTATTGCTGTGAAGGTGACCAAATGTAGGATATTGCATTGAAAACACAGTTACTATTTCTTAAGTTCACTTTCTAATTCAAAGAATTAGAATCCTGGAAGACTTCAGTCAATATTTCTTTGTCATTGAATAAACCCTGTCATTTAGAAGAAATACAGTGACACAAGACAGACCTCGAGGGAACCAAATATTATCAATATAATTATTGAAACAGTAGTCAAATGGCTTGGAAAAGACTTAAAGCATTATCTTCATTCTGACTTAAGAGAATTTAATATCCGAATTTGCATTTCTCCTTTTCCTAGGTAGAAAGCACCCACCTCAATAGACTATTGCTGAAATAGATAACGGCAGGGGCCTTTAAAGACCAAGGAATCCTATTAATACAAAATGAAGGAAATCCATTATGTAGGAAAACTCTGAGTGCTTCTAAATTACCTTATGACATTTTCAGCATACCAATGTGGGACTGTCCTAGTGTTTCTGAAATAAAACTGTGGTTTGTATTCCATGTCAATGTTTTGTGATCGTTTCTAATTTGTTCACCAAATAAGAATATAATTGCATATACTTCAAACCATCTGCACTATTTGGAAGTACCATAGAGTCTTTGTAGTGATTTATACTAATGTCAATATGTTCAATCAAAGATAAAGACAATAAAGCAAAATTATACAAAAATATACTAAACTTACTATTTTCATATTTTTTTATTTTATTAGTCTACTTTTAATTTGTATGGCTTAAAAATCTGGAAAGACTGACTTCCTATGACATGAAAAAGGCCAGGGTTTAGAGTTGGAAAGAGCATAATTTGATTTTCACATGTAGTGTGTGGTCTTTATTCCTATGTGCAACCATTTGAGAAGAAAAGTGATGCAGTGATATCCATCTTCAGAAAAACAAATGGTTTCACATGATTTTTCTAGTAGAAGAAAACAACTAGGTAAGGTCAAACTGATGAACAAAGTCACTGTTGGCTATGAGATAGTGAGAAATATGGGATGGTATTTCATTTTTCCAACATATTGCCTATGAATTCATGACCAAAAAGTTTAGGGGAACAAGGGTATTTTATTCCTTCTCATAATTCTTTTTTTTAATTAAAAATGTAATTATACATTTTAAAATTTTTTACCAGTTCCCTCCCTCCCCCCTCCTCCCCTCGAACCCTCTCCTCCCACTCCTCTCCCTCCCCATCCCCCAGTGCCTCCCCCCAATTCCCAGAGAGTCCTTTATTGTGTACGCCTGACTCTCCACTGGGTCTTCCTCTCCGATGACATATAAGGACCCAGTGGCATTTCCATAAGCCCTTTCTCTTGTTCCCCTTAAGCATAGGAGCACTACTATGGCTGTCAATACCTTGCCTCCAGGGATCTCGGTGCCCTTAACAGACGCTAGACTTTATGAGGGCAACAGTGCACAACGATTTGCAAGATTCTCAACAATATTTGGGGCCAAAGCAATCATAATGGGACTTTGCATGCTCTGCGGAATGTCCAGCGCACTGTTGCCCTCATAATTCTTGATTATAGTGCTTAGTTCAACTTGTCAAGAGAGCTCACATCAACACCAGGAGCCAAAGGAACTGGCCACACAATAACTCTGATTGTTGAGAAAGGAGCAAACCCCACTTCAGTATGCTGAAGAATGCCAAGTTACTAAACCAACTTCAGCCTTTTTATCTACCTGTCCAAGAAATGGGTCTATCCATATGAGCTAGCCAATCTCTGCATGCTTGCTCAAAGGCTTACACATCTCAAATGTGCCCAGAGCTCAGCTCTTAATTGTGAAACTGACACTTATACACCTGTCCCAGATAATGTGGTTTTTGAGAATTAAACCTCAAAGAGTTCATATGCAAGAGAAGTAAAATAAGTGAAATCACAGAATCTCTGTAGACACTTGCCAAGAACTGAGAGTAAGGCTGAACTTAGGCATTCAATCTCATCAAAATAAATCTTACATCTTAAGGAATGTGATTGGACTCTAACCCCTGGATAATGGAGAGCCAATGAAAATGGTGAATCATAGATATTTGATGAGTATTGCTGCATTTTGTCAACATAATACAGAACATTTGTCTGACATTGAAAAGAGTGAAGACAATGTCAAAATGTACCCACAGGTCATAAACCACCAACACAGCCCATGGTGTGGCATTGGGTATATGAGTTTGGGAAATTTGATAGTTAAAGCTGAAGGACTTTGAGTGGAGAAAATGAAGAATGAGAAACTAAATGTTACTGTTGGTAGCTATTGATGACAACTGTATAAAAGGATGATGAGCCTCCAGAGTACTTTGATTACAGCATATGCCAACATCCAGGTAATCCCCCAAGTTCCTACAACACCAGAGAAAGATCCTAGTGGTCCTCAACTCTTCTAGGTTTTTCTTCATGAACACATGCACACAGCACGTGTGTCCATGCAAACAACACGCATGTCCATGCACATACACACATATTCACTCACTCGTGAATATGATAAATGTGCCAATTTGTTCCTTATTTGATCTGCTTATAAATACATTGAATATATCACTCTAAAATAGCAAACATAGCTCAAAATTATTGCTTTTATAAAGATATAAGATACACATCATGGATATTTATTATTAACAACAAATTTAAAAATTTTTATCCTTTGACCCTTTCATATATGAATATAATGAGTATGTGAATTTTGTCCCTTATTATATAATCCATCACCTACTTTCCCAGTACTCTGTCTTTTCCAGCCAGTCCCTTTCTACTTTCATATATTTTTGCATGTGTGGACTGAGGGCTTCTTCTGGGTACTTGTACTGTCAAGTGCTTGAGCATTCACTGGGATATGGATGATTTATTAGTGGGCAAATCATTAAGAAAAGAAGCTCCCCCTTTCCTGCCTGACGTTCACCTTCAAAAGGCTCTCAGAAAGGTTATAGTGTCTCTTGAGACTTTCCTCCTTCCATGGTAAAATGTTGATAAGCCAAATTTTGCACAGGTCTAGTGGAAATGGATATTGCTACAGTGAGTTTTTGCATGTGGCAGCCTTGTCAGGACCAGAGGACATTGATAGACAACTTCCCCGCCCTCCAGCTCTTACATACTTAGTGCCCACTCTTTCAGAAGGTTCCCTGAGCCTTGGGATGGGAGTGAGGTGATTGTAGTATATTTTAGCAGTATAAACTTTTAAAATGAAGAATGAGAAACTAAATGTTACTGTTGGTAGCTATTGATGACAACTGTATAAAAGGATGATGAGCCTCCAGAGTACCTTGATTTTAAATTTGATTTTTAGGACATTCCTTCAATAATATGAGACATCTGATCCATATATGGTGACTTCCACATGCAATTTCAAGACTTGGGAGGCTAAAGGAGGGGGATAATAGGTTTTAAACCAACTTTAAGTACAAAGACAATTTCTTTCCCAAAAGAGTAACAAATTCAGAATATCTGGTAGAATAGTGGTAGAGAGAATGGTGGTAAAGTTGTAATTTTAGTTGCATAAGAACGTTCTAAGAAAAAAAAAAGAACGTTCTGAAAAGAACCTTTTAGCACTGGGACAAACCATTGTCATTTGCAAAGTTCATTCTGAGAACCTCAGAAAAAAACAACTAATAATTATGTTTTGCATTGGGCTAAATTCATAGCTACCTTGTGGTATGTGTAACAAGAGCTGGAAAGAACAGACAGAAATTAGGAATCAGCAAGATAATTTGGTGGTAAAAGCACCAGAGCACAAATCTGGTGGACTGAGTTCAATTCCTGGAGTCTACACAGTTGGTAAAGAAAACCGACTTCCAAAAGTCTCTGATTTCCCTACATGCAGCAGAACCAACATGCTCTATCTATCTATTTATCTATCTTTCTCTCTATCTATTTCTCTCTATCTGTCTCTCTCATACACATACACAAACACATTTTACAATGACAGAAAATTAGAAAAGAGAATCAAGAACAGAGCAAAGAGATGTTTAGATATCAAAGTTAGCATAGATATGAAAACTCTTAAATGTAGACTTGTTTTGCTCAACATTGTTCCAGCTACTCTTCATATTGCTGATGCAACTACAGAACCTAAATAACTTAGGGAGTCAGGGGTCTTAGACTGATTTACAATTTTTGGCTTCAATTCAGCATCATGGCAGAGTTAGTATCAACTTCATGAGCCAGGGGAACTGACCACAACACACCCACATAGAGAGCTGATACAGAAACACGTTTTCTTATTTGCCAGCATGCCAGCATGTGAATATGTTGACCCGGGTCCCTCCATCTTACATACCTACAACAATCTCAAAGGCCTTATCTCTCCTTAAATGCTTGGCCAAGGTTAGATCCTGCCTGCTCCCATCATCCTCAGCTTCC
This sequence comes from Typhlomys cinereus, assembly GCA_023101885.1. Taxonomy (NCBI): domain Eukaryota; kingdom Metazoa; phylum Chordata; class Mammalia; order Rodentia; family Platacanthomyidae; genus Typhlomys; species Typhlomys cinereus. The sequence continues at coordinate 832,550 of JALPQD010000678.1, forward strand.
TCACTGCCCATGTCCTGACTCTCACTTGTTATTCCTGAACTCACAGCTTGGTGATCGCAGTATAGATGAGAGATTTTATTCCATTCATTTGAAATGCCCTTAAGATAGTTAATCTTAACCACATCTGGCATTAACTTCAGACTACCTGAAGAGATTATCCAGATCAATACATTTACAATACAAAGAACAGCCCTAGATCTGATCAGAACTTCCCAGTAGCAGATCAGTTAATAAGAACCATAGAACATAAGACTTCGAAGAGAGCCTCTCCACTTCTTGGACTCCCCAGGATGTTTGCAGTGACCTAGCCTGCCTTCGGCTTCAGCCATCAGCCATGTCGTCTCCTTCATGAATAACCGTTTCTCCTCTCTGGAACCAACAGTAAACTGAATAAATCTCCTTCTCCTTTAATTCGCTTGACTTTGAATGCTCTCTCACAGCAACAGTTAAGATAACTATTACAGCCGTCCTTCCTTCTGTCTCTCTTTTCTCTTCTATATGTACCTTACAAATTCTTTCTAAAAAGTTTCCTTCAGCAACCCTGTCGCTTCTTCATCTATTGCCCATTCCAGACTCTGTTATTGGATTCACCATATCAAAGGTACTGAATTTTTTCTTGTATTTATGTTATTCTGAGCATCTTGATATCAGTAACTCTGTCTAATCGTGTCCAAACAATATAAAAAGCATGTGGCTGATACTCCAGTGTTATGTACCGAATGAAAAAAGGAAAGGCAAAAGAGTTTACTGAAGAAATTCTCTCACCAGTTAGGACATGTGTAATAAATTTTCCAATTCCAGTAATAAGTGTGGCAAAAGTAATTTAATACACTACAATAGTATAGAAGAAGAGCAGTTGATATTACATGTATGAGAAGTTGATTTTAATTTTTTCTTCAATTTGGTATTACAGACATTTTTTCTGTCCTTTTGCTGAAGTTTCTTCATGTTTATATCATGAACTATATTCCATTTGAAGATGCATTTTCTTCTATGGATAGCATAAGCTTCTCAAACCAATTTTCATTATTTATTTTTAATGGTACAAAATAGTTGTTCAGTGAATCCTTTCCTGGAAAGAATTTTTTTTTCATTTTCTTGACAATATCTAAGAAAGTTCATTGGCCAGCCCATACAGAAGTGGTCTCCAGCCTGACAAATGCCACCATCTGACATCAGTAGTTGTGCCAGCCACCTTTTGTTCACCACACTGCAAATCAATAGACCAGCAGAAGTGTGCCAGGAAATAGCCTTCTGCAGAACTTAGCAGTGTCTGTCACCAGCTGTTAAGCTGCTCTGCTCCCTGGAAGGGAAAGGTTATTCCTCAATTGTGTTGAATGTCATGTTCTCCCTCACCGGAAAGTGCAAGCTGCTCAGCTTTGTCCAGAGGAAGCAAATGCATTTCCTCTTTGTGAAGAAAGACTACCGCTGAGATCAAGCCCAGGACCACCTCAGAGAAAACTGACCACCCACCCTCCCTACATCACCATTTGCTCACTCACTGAATTACATGTATTGAGGGCTCCCAGGAAACTCCCAGCAGAGCTTAGCAAGGAAATTGAAAGAAGCATATGAGACATGAGACATACCCTAAATCCATTGCCCAAATAACCACAACCAATGAGTCTCTCTAATCTTAACCTACTTATTGTTAGTAATTTACCTAGATAGCTAGCAAGACAGAAAAGGTCGAAATAAGAAAGTTCAAAATTCCAAACTTATCATTTTCTTTTCTTCAAATATGTCCTCATTATTTTTCTCTTCCTAGAAAAGTCAGAACAGCATGCAGCCATTCTATTTTCACACATTTGCTCTGCAAGGAATTATCTTTCCACCTTTGGCTCTTCAGCGCTCTGACCCATTACTTCTATCAGTTGTCTTCATCTTGCTCTGAAAAACTCCCTCCTTTCCTTGAATAGCTCTTTGCCTTGCAAACTCAGAACTACCAACTAGATAAAAAAAAAATCTCTCAAATTATGCATTTATTGGATCAATTTTTCTTGTTCCTTAGTGATTGTTTAGGTTAAAGAACCTACAGGAATTTCCTTTCTCAATCAAAGGAAATTTCAAAATATTCCTAGTTGCAGAATTTTTTCTAGAAATTGACAGAGTATAAATATTAGTAGGAATGTGAAAAATATTCTTATAATTATCCTACAATAAAAAGTATGCTAGAGTTAACTCCTGAGGTGAAATTTTTTTAATAATTTACTCTAGAGTGATAAGTACAGCAGAACATTAATGTATGTAGTGTGATTTCACAGAATAAATGTAAGTTTACTTCAGACAGGACATCAATAACTGATCAAAGAAATGATTTTACCCAGGACTAGCTTGGTAAGTCAATGTGTTTATTAGAAATACTTACAAAATCACAGGTGAAGAGTTAGTTATAGGAGGATGGCTGAGGTTAACTTACAGGAGAATGAGTGCGGGGATGCTAAAAGGGCTGTGGGTGCTCAGACAGCTAATGATTGTGAAGCCCACCCCAGCACAGATAACTCACAAAATCTGTATCACTGAAGCTCTCTACACAGCTTTAACCCAGCTCCCTCACCATAACTTACACAGTTTCAAGGACTAGAGTCCTTGAAGTTGTGTGGGATTCCTGAGATCTATAGCTTCCTGATCTCCCTGAGTCATGTGAAATTCTCTTTTCCTTCTAGGAGACCACCAGAAAACTAGAAATGATCAACACTTTCAGCAAAGTTGTAGGATAAAAATTAACAAACAAAACCCAGCAATTTTCCTATTTTCCACTAACAAACATGCAGAGAAAGGATTACATAAACAATCTCACTCATAGGAACCTTGGTAAAATACCTTAGAATAAACCTGAAGTGGTGAAGATCCTCTACAATGAAAACTTTAAAATGCTTAAGAAATAAATCAATGAAGGCACTAGATTATGGAAAGATTCAGCATATGAGAAAATAGTATTTTGCAAGTATTAGGAAACACTTACATATACATATATAATATATCCATCTGAGCTGATTAAAATCTTGAATAATAAATTGAATCTCAGGAATTAAAGAGTTTCAATAAATTTTTAATTACATGCACATGTTCCTCCAGAATCTCAGCCAATGGGAAAAATAAACCTTGTGTGGCCCCTTTCCTGAAAAGTGAAAATATACAAAATCTGATTTTACCAAGAAAAGAACGACACTGTTCTATCACAGCTATAATCATTTCCTAACACTGAGAAAATGCAGAATTCTAAGTTATAATTGTAACACAAAAGTTCTTTTATTGTGTGACATATAGAATATTTTACTAGATTTTGGTATTGAATACTGGATGTACTAAGAATTCTTTAGTTTGGACCTGCGATACAGCATACAAAAACTATTTAATTACTGTTTCCATGAAAAAGCCACTTCCTCCTGTGATAGTTGGTTTTTATTCAGCAAAATAACTAAGCCATATCTGACAATATATGTCAGATATGAACTCCATTAAACTCTGAAATGAAAACTTTTTCCACAGTCATTTAATGACTTGTACTCGGATTTTTTTTTTCAAAGTGGTAAGAACATTTAAAAATTAAGTGTCTTTTATTAGTAAATTTACTAGACAGTATTTTTATCTATAGGTATAAGTTGTACAGAGTTTTGTATTTATTCATTTGCATAACTGAATCAGTTATGCAAATCAGTTATGCTCATCATATCTGTTGATGAGCAATTTTTATTTCTTCTATTTCCCCAGCTCTTAACAATCAACACCCTTCTTTCCTTCTAAGAGTTTGACTATTTGCAACTCAGATAACTAGGGAATGCAGTGTTTGCTGTCTTCTGTGATTTCCTCATTTCACTTAACATAATGTTGTCTCTCAGGAGTTTTTGTCTGGCTGTCACCAGGTAGCTAATACTGCAATCTTGTGCCTCTGTTACATTCATGGGTGTGTTTAGTGTGCAAACGAGAAATGGAAGACAATGTACAGACAGAATAAACTAAAGGAAGCAAAGGAGAAGTAAGCAGTTCATACTCTGTCCTCTCCCTGAGGACTAATATATAATCATTGTGTGCAACTCTGTGATTGAGCACAGCAGCTTCCCAGAAATCAGTTATCAAGTGTGGTCCAGAAAGAAACCTTTCTCCTCTGCTCTGTATTAAATCTGCTGTAATGCACATAAGACCTTTGCTATAGGAATACTTTGAAATAGTTTAGACAACTTACACATCTCAGCTTGCCTAACATAACGTAGAATACTGGTAGGTCTATAAAACTGCCCAAAGCAAGATAGACAGAGTCCTCTTCACTTTGCTTCCCAGCAGCCTATAGTCTTAGGGCTCTTTTCTATCCCTGCAAAGTGACTTGAACCATGTACATATTCATGATGCAAATCAGCAGCATGAAGAATGCCTTGCAGTGTGTCTCATGGAAGAGGACTGAAGTTTTGTTTGCTAGTGACTTTCCCAGACTTTGCCAGTGTCTCTGTCTCTCAACAATCCTATCAACAGCAATTAGGATACACAGACAGCCCTAAGCCAAGAGCCAATCAAGATCCATGCCTAAAGAATGAAGAGAAAGTGTGACTCTATTGTAATCCTTGAGAACAGGAGACATGGAATGAATTTCCCATAATAATAGGATAGGATGTGTGAAGGGTGAGAAATCGGATGCTGATGAACCAAAACACTTCCATTAAACTTCCTTCACTGTCTTCACGATGTCCATCTGTGCCCACCCTGTCTGACAGCAGGTTGGATAAGGCGGCATGTGGATAAACAAAGCTAAGAACGGCAATGTTGCAGTTCACCTGCAGGGTTGCCGAAAATGACCATCAAACAGCTTAAGGGAACAAGGAGTTTATTCTCTCTTACGATTTTCCAGTTACAGTTCTCAGTCTAGCTTGATGGGAGAGCACATTCCAACACCAGGGCCAAGGGAACTGGCCACACCATCTCTATGCAACAGCTGAGAGAGGGACAATCCTTATTTGCCAGACCAGCATGTCTGGCCAAGTGTACAGAAGGATGCCAACTTCCTCAATCAGCTGTCTGTATTTTATTCCAGGGCCTAGTCCCACCCACCATGGACTGGGCCTTCCCCATCAGCTAGACAATCTCCTGTAAGTTTGCTCTGAGCTTATACTAATTCTCTACAAATGTGCCCAGAGTTCAAACACTCAACTGTCAAATTGAAAGTTGCCAAACTATGCCTGTGCCAAACTATGACAGGAGAGAAGAGATGTTCAACCCTTCCAGGATAACTCTTACCTGTAGGCTAGTCTCTTGCCCATTATGGGTAGTATTTGAACTCCCAGAAGTAAGGAGCACATGTTCAAGTCTTCGGTGAAGGGTAGTTGGTGCCGAGAAGTAAGTCCTTCAAGTCTGTGGCTTTATAGGAAAAATATCTAACCACTCTGACAATCCCACACAAATTTTTCCAAGAGCATGTGTCACACCCCATTTTTGACAGTATTAGTCTTGTTGACTATAAATACAGCATAAGCATAAATAAAAACCACATACATGATTTACAGTTTTATAGAAGTTAAATTTAAAAAGTAAGAAGAAAGCTGGAGAGATGCCTCAGGGGTTAAGATTCTGCCTCACTTGAATCTTCCCACCAAAAAATGTCCTGGACCAGATGGATTCAGCACAGAGTCCTACCAGACATTTAAGGAGTTAATAATACCAATACTCCTTAAACTGTTCCATCAAATAGCAAAGGAAGGAACACTACCAAATTCCTTCTATGAAGCCAATATCGTTTTAATCCCAAAACCTAATAAAGATTCACTTAAAAAAGAAAACTATAGGCCGATCTCCCTGATGAACACAGACGCAAAGATTCTCAACAAAGTCTTAGCAAATCGGATTCAAAAACATATTAAAAAGATTATTCACGGGGACCAAGTAGGCTTCATCCCCGGCACACAAGGTGGATTCAACATACGCAAATCAATAAATGTAATTCATCATGTAAACCAGTCCAAAGTCCAAGACCACATGATACTCTCGATAGATGCAGAAAAAGCTTTTGACAAGATCCAACAGCCTTTTATGATCAAAACGCTAGAGACAGTAGGATGGAAGGAACCTTTATCAATATAATAAAAGCTGTATACAACAAACCCACAGCAAGGATTATGCTCATTGGGGAACAATTGGAAGCATTCCCACTTCGATTAGGAACTAGACAAGGCTGTCCACTCTCACCACTTCTATTCAATATAGTACTTGAAGTCTTAGCTGAAGCCATAAGACAAGAAACGGACATAAGAGGGATTCAAATCAGCAAGGAAGAAGTCGAGCTATCCGTATTGGCAGATGACATGATCTTATACCTGAGTGATCCCAAAAACTCCACCAGGAAGCTCCTGGAACTAATTGAGAAGTTCAGCAGGGTGGCAGGATACAAAATAAATGCACAAAAATTAGAGGCCTTCCTATATGCCCAGAATGAAAGAAGTGAAAAAGCCTTGAGAAAAACAATCCCATTTACTATAGCCCCTAAAAAAATGAAATACCTTGGTATAAACTTAACCAAGGAGGTAAAAGACCTTTACAATGAAAACTTTAAAACCCTCAAGAAAGAAATTGCAGAAGACACCAGAAGGTGGAAAGACCTCCCATGTTCCTGGATTGGCAGAATCAACATCGTAAAAATGACCATCCTACCAAAGGCAATATACAAATTCAATGCTATACCAATTAAAATCCCGAAGAAATTCTTTAAAGAAGTTGACCAAACAATCTCAAAATTCATGTGGAGGCACAAAAGACCCAGGATAGCAAAGACAATCCTGAGTAACAAAAACACTGCTGGAGGTATTACCATACCGAACCTTAGTCTATATTACAAATCCATAGTTATAAAGACAGCCTGGTACTGGCTCCAAAATAGATACACAGATCAATGGATAAGGATTGAAGACCCAGATATAAGCCCACAAAAATACGGCCATTTGATCTTTGACAAAGGGGCCCAAAGAATCCAATGGAAAAAGAATAGCACCTTCAACAAATGGTGCTGGCAAAACTGGATCTCCACATGCAGAAGATTAAAGCTGGACCCATACTTGTCACCATGTACAAGACTTTATTCCAAATGGATCAAGGACCTTGATATCAGGCCAGAGACTATAAAAACCATAGTTGAAAGGATAGGGAACTCCCTCGAGCTGATTGGGCTAGGCCAACATTTCCTAAACAGACATCCAATGGCACAGTCACTGCTACCAACTCTCAACAGTTGGGATCTTGTGAAATTAAAGAGCTTCTGTTCAGATAAAGAGATTGTAACACGAGCTCAAAGGCAACCCACAGAATGGGAGAAAATCTTCACTAACCACATATCTGATAGAGCTCTACTGTCCAGAGTGCACAAAGAACTTAGAAAATTAAACATCAAGGAAACCAATGGCCCAGTTAAAAAATGGGCCCTGGAACTTAAAATAAATTTTACCAGAGATGAAATTAAAATGTCTAACAAATATCTTAAAAAATGCTCCACATCTTTAGCCATCAGGGAAATGCAAATGAAAACTTCCCTGAGATATCATCTCACCCCGGTCAGGATGGCAAAAATCCACAATACAAACAACAACAAATGCTGGAGAGCATGTGGAGAGAGGGGAACTCTCCTACATTGCTGGTGGGAGTGCAGGCTCATACAGCCAGAGCACTTCCACTTTTGGGTATAACCCCCCATACAGCAGAGGTTCACCTCGATAGCACAAGCACGACCATGTTCATAGCAGCACTGTTTACAATAGCAAAGTCATGGAATCAACCCAAATGTCCAACAGTTGACGAGTGGATAAGGAAACTGTGGTACATCTATACAATGGAGTACTACTCAGCCATCAAAAATGATGAATTACTGGAATTTGCCGGGAAATGGATGTCATTAGAAACAATTATATTAAGTGAAGTATCCCAAACCCAGAAAATTAAGCGCAGTATGTACTCCCTAATAGGTGGCTCCTAGTACCAAACCCACCCAGCCCATCTTGAGACACTCATAGGTAAATCTATGTATTACCTACAGTAATTGCAAGGATTATGAACAGGAGGGATGGGGCTGGAGGGCCACACCAGAAACAAGGAGAGACGTGACCATGTTACAGTAGAGAAAATAGACTTCATCAAGGACTGCAAGAAAGTAATGTGACACCTAATTAAGTTCACAATTCGTTCCTGATCATTTACAACTAAGGGGGTATAAACTCACCAGAAGGGGGGCATATAGTCCGGCAGATTAAAAAGTAACCATTTTGCAAATGGATGATTGACCCCTCCCATTGCCAAATGCCATATGACCCTGCGATTCCACTTTTGGGTATAAGTATTACATCTACCCTTGAATGTGCTCTTATAATAAGACTCCAGTTTAACAGCTTTCTGTCTCTGGCCAGGGGGTGACGTACAGTGCCCATCACGATGGAGTGAAGGGCATTGCAGGAGCAACAAAACTGCAAAAGAAAATCAACGAACCACTATCCAGAACTTCAGAGACTCTATATCAACCACCTAGAACTAGGCCAGACAAATCTCTCCCCATACTGAAGCTCAGGGACATTTGCGGAAGAGGGGCGGTAAGAGTGTAAGAGCAAAAAGATGGGAGGAGCAATGATTTGCAAGATACTCCACACAAGTTAGGGCCGAAGCAATCATATTTGGACATTGCATGCCCGGCGCAATGTCCAACACACTATTGACCTCACAAAGTCTAGCATCTGCTAAAGGCACCAAGATCCTTGGAGGCAAGGGATGACAGCCACAGTAGTGTTCCTATGCTTAAGGGGAACACAGGAAAGGGTTCAGGGAATGCCACTGGGTCCTTGTACATCATCGGAGAGGAAGGCCAGAGGAGAGTCAGGGATGCACAAGAAAGGACTCTGGGGAATTGGGGCGGGAGGCACGGGGGATGGGGCAGGAGGGGTGAGGGGAGGGAGAGCACGGGGTTGGGGGGGGAGGAGGAAGGGAATTGGTGTACCTATTAAGTTTGTATGAGCTGAAATAATAATAAAAAATGTAAAAAAAAAAAAAAAAAAAAAAAACAAGGCGGACAGACCATGGGGAAAGACACATGAAGCTTAACGACTTCTCAGCAGGTTAAGGCACCTGTGCAAACACCCAGTGACCTGAGGTTCAGCCATAGAAACCCATGTGGAGGAGAAAAATGACTTTTGAAAGTTGTCCTGCGTGGCCACCCATGCGCCATGACATGCATATGTTCTCTCTCCTCCTCCTCAAATGGAATTTTTTAAGTTAAAAATTATTTCAAGTGTTTTACCCATGTTTTTTCAGTCCTGGTCATGAATACAGTTTTATGACAGTAGATATAAACACACTGTTTCTTTGTTTTATACAGCTAAAGCATTCTTCTGTCCTGGAATTAACTTTCATAGCAATCCTGTGTCGGAAACCTGAACAAAATTTCACTGTGTTGCCTAATATTGCTTTTCTCTGGAAGAACAGGCTGGCCTTGAACTCATGGCCTTTTCCCTAAGTCTGCCACCATGTAATGTATCAGTAGTCACCACCCCTGGCTTCTGTGGAGGTGGGGGGAAGGATTTTTTTTTTGAGACAGGGTCTCATGTAACCCAGGGTGGTCACAGATTTGCTAGATAGCCAAGGCTAGTCTGAAGTCTATGATCTTATTGCCCCAACCCCCCATGTTATGGGATTATATGCTTGCTCCTCATGCCCAGGCATTTTTTAAAAGGGGAAAAAAAACTACAAAAAAATGCCTTCTTTGAAACTTGAGACTTTTTAGAAAATGTGTCTGTGCTGGAGAGATGGATGAGCCTAATTTGAACAAGCAGAGAAGGTCCTGAGTTCATATTTCAGATCTCATATAAAAGCACCACCTAGAAATGACTGCAGCCTATACATCTGGCCCTAGAAGGCAGAGCCTGGAAAACTCCGAGGTAAAGCAAAGAGGAGGTTGCAAAATTAAGGTGATTCCCAAAATCACTCGTGGATCTCCACAGGCACACACAGTGCCTCTGATACTCAGAGACATACAAACACAGAAACATATATACACTGACATACAAGCAAAACTAAAACAGAAAATATGTCCATTGCATTTTTATTCTGTGAGGTGTGCTCAAATATTTCCCTTAGGATGTCAAGTCCTCTACCATTGGAAGACATGGTCCTAACTGGTGAACACTTCAAGGAGTGTTTTCTGGAAACAGGACATGGCTTATTTTGGAAATAAATAATAAAAATATACAAAATATGGGGTTGTCAGGCTCATAGCCTGGTCTTTGGAATGGGGCCCTTGCTAGGAACCAATTCTCCTCTGCAAATTGAGTCTTGCCTCTTATCTGTGTACACAATGACAGAGGAATTCTTCACCTTTTTGTGGATTGGGCTTGTCTCCTATCTGTTCCTAGGTCTTTTTTTGTTTGTTTGTTTATTCTCAGGAGCTAGGCTGTCACCTCCCCTTATGGTTCGCTCTCTGAACTGGAAATACCAAGGAAACTGCTTTGAGGCTTTTTTCCTTTTAGCAAATAAGTGTCAAGCCTGCCTTTAACTTTAAATTAAATTCTAACTAGAGATTTCATGTCTAGTCACTCAAAGTAAGTAGACTTGTTAACCAGAATATATACGCTGATTTTTAAAGAAATTAGAGAGTAATTTCAAGAGTCCAAAAACATAGGTAGGTAAAACTCCCTCAAAAATATAACTCTTGCTGAATGAATTCAGAAATTCTACAAATATGAGATTATGCCATCTGTTCACTAGAATCAGTACACAACTATTTCTTATAAAGCACATAAGGTAAAAGTTAATAGAAAATAGAAATAAAATAAATCTTAATATAGTTCCTACCCTTATGACTTAATATAGGTCAGCATATGAGATAACAGCCAGAATTTGGGATCCTCCAAAAGGAAAAATTAATGTATAGCATGCGCCCCCTCCAACAGATTCATCTTTACCATTTACAGGAATATATATAATAGACATGGTACATGTATAGTTAATTAAAGACATGTCCCTTATTAAAATCTAAGGTGCTCAACCTCCTCGGTGTATTTTAACTAAATATCAAATGCAGTCTTTGTTAATGCAATGACTACAATGTAGACTTAGATCCTATGGCTGTTTGGTGAAACACTGTAAAACAGATAGATTTAGAGAAACGGGAAATGGACAGAGCCTGTTAATATAATAGAATCTGTTTGTGTTTTCCTCCAACAATGGGTTAGCTACTTAAAAAATTGTTTATTCTTGCTGAGCATAGGAGACTAGGAGGGTACGTGTTTGTTTTCCTCTGTTTGGAACGACACATTCTTTGCCCTAAAATTTTCTAGTATAAAAGCTGTTACAAAATTTCAATAAAATGAATTCAGATTCATTCAGCCCAGAAAAAAATAAAATAAAATAAAGGAAAAAAAAAAAAAAGATTCTGCCTCACAAGCAGAAGAACCTAAGTTCTGATACCAGATCGCACGTAAAAACACCAGGCAGAAATGACGGTAGCCAGTACTTCCGGTCCTGGAAGGCGGGGACTGTGAAATCCCAGAACAATGCAAAAAGGAGGTAGAAGCAATCCAGGATCATTCTAGAGCCTTTATTGGGCACATAGTACAAGACACGCACACACA
>JALPQD010000679.1:600000-842278 GCA_023101885.1 Typhlomys cinereus
TGGATGGATCATCAGACCAAACATTCTTGATGGGGCTTGGTTGATAATCATCAAAGCAGAGGTTGGAGGGCAGGGGAAGATTGAGTTTCCCCAGCCCCACTACAGTGTTACCAGAAACACAGAGGTCTGTTTTCTCTGGGGTTTGTGTTAAGTATAATCAGTTGCTCTTTATCTTTCACAGAAAAGAAAAAAAAAAGAGCTTCCAAGTGGATATCTGCCAAAGTGCACATTTCAAACACCAAACTTAATATATACAGATTTCTCTGGGCAAAGGCAGAGTGCTTTTATGAGAGCAGGAAAGCAGTCTGCAAATAATTTCCAAGATTATCAGACAGTGAGACAAGCAGCACATCGTTTGTTCAAACAGTAACCTAAATTAGTATTGTCTCTTTAAAAAGCACCACCAAAAGATTAATAGCTACTGCTTGTGTGAATGCTGCCTTCAGGCACCTAACACCTGAGTAGACAAGAGCCAGGCTAGCAGAGAAACTTCTGTTACAGATTTTTTTTTTTTCTTTATGGGAAGCATGCTTTGCTTCTTAGGTGCTCAGTCACACAGCAAACCGTTAGATGTATTTTCACCTTGCAAGGAATGACAACAATATTGAAAATTTGTGTTCAGAGAGAACACGTGACCTATTACATGTGGACTTGGAAACCCTCAGAGTTTAGTTTTTGTTCTCTGATTGTTAGCTGCATAATTGACTGACAGAGAGTCTTCCTTAGTTTTAGTGCTTTCCTATGGTGTATGAAGCATAAATTCCAGGTTCTTCCACCTACCCTTTCAACTCTAAAGTTCAGTGATCTGCTTATTATGATTTTACTGGTGAACAAGGTACATTGAATCCAGGGCTTATGGATAAGTACATATATATGACTATATGTATGTACACAATATGTATGTATGTATGAAATTTGGTTCTGGATAATATGTGGTATTTGTTAAAGATATATACTACATATTACGCAGAACCAAATCTCAGGTTCTAATTGGAACAGCTCACAGACAATTATCTGATCAATATGTGCATTTTCAAATGAAAATATTTTCAGAAAAGGCATGAATGAAAATGCAGATGAATGAAAATTCAACGGAAAGGAATGGGTCATAAAAGAGGAAATGGAGCCTTTGATTTCTCTCGGATGGTAAATCTGCTCACAACCTGGCAATTTGAGGTTCATTCCTGGAAGTTCACATCGCAGAAAGAAATGACTTCCAATACTACTGCCATGGCCTGCATGCATATGCCTTACCCCTCCTCTGTCTCTAAATAATAAATAAAATATTTTTAAAAGGAGGATGAACATATTTTTTATTCCTTTGGTGAATTTAAGTTTTCTTTGTAGCTGGGATTTTCAACCAGAGATATATATTTTTCTCAATCATCTTTGATGGACAAATAAAGAGGTCTTTATAAAACTGAGAGGGAAACATAGCTATAGTAACTGTGTATGTTTTAGTCTCAAAAGTAGCCTTGTACTGGATGGATGCTGAAAGATTTCAAGTTTTCTTTGCAGCTAATAGTTTGGAATTCAGATTTTACTTTTTTTCCCCTGTAAAATCAATCCAAATGAATTCATCTGATTTTACTTTTTAACCATCATGCTCAGAAAATCAAATACTACTTCTTTTTGTCCTTTAAAAATCATGCCACATGAGAAACCAATAAGGATAAAAGCACAGTAGTCAATGCATTGAGCAACAAAAGCATTTGCAAGGACTGTGACATTTTAAATTAGCATTACAGTGTGGTAGTGTAAGAATGCAAAGTAGGTTGCAAAGGTAAATGCTTGAAAAGTACACCCAGAACTCCACATGACTTCAACAAAGGAAGGAGTGTCTTTTTTCAGATCTTAATTTCCAAAATTGAAAATTACTATACAAGCAATTAGTGGGTCATTTAAGAAGCAATGTGGCAGATGGTATTGTACTTATTAATGAACCATCAGTCAACAAAATAATAGCAGCTTTATTTAGAAAATAAGATTCCATGTCAGAGAAGACTGGGCTCTTATTTGCAAATGAAAATGGGAGGAAGAAATAATGAAAAACAGATCAAATGGAAAGTGTCTTAATTTCACACGATGCAAATAACTGTGTGAAGCAACTGCAAGAGAACCTTAGTTGACGTGTATGACTTGGTCATGTTTATGAACAACATAAAGCTAAAGTGTTGTCATCAGAGAGGTTTAAATGACACCCTGTGAGATTGCACAGCTCAAATGATAATGGTTGCTAGTTGTGGGGAAATAAAAATTACTAGATTTGCAAAGAGCTAAATGAGTTTGCTTTACTCATACATAATCTACTGAAGCTATTCCCAATTAGAAGTCCTGTGCTCATTTGCAGATGGAGGAGGAGGCTTCTCAGTGTGAGAAATCAGCAGACTGTATACAAGAGAAGAAACTGTCTGGTGGTACAGTTCCCCAGCATATAGTAAACAGTAGTGGAGTAAGCAAAAAAAAAAAAAACAAAACAAAACTGAGTTTGGAAACACTGACTGACTAGAACCAATTGCCACCTCTAGGTATCTAAACTTCCAGAGAAAGGAAGTTTACTTAGAGGTCAATTTTCATAATTTAAGGAAGAGATAGCAAGGTCCTGTAAAAAATAGCATGTCAATGTCATCGATGAAGATGGATTCCATAAGGATTCTAATCAGTGTCTTGGGTGACTGATGGGTCAAGTGAAAGAAATGACCAGTAGCTTTTCCAGGTGTGAAATTCAGATGTGTGATTCATCAAGAAATACAGACAAGATTACAGTTTTAAGAAAAAGACAGAATTCCTTGCCACACAGCCATTGTGAGTCACTTGTGAAACAGAGGGTCACAGGTAGTAATGTGTCTTCATCTTAAGTTCAGGAAAAGATTTATGTAACAATACCATGTAACCTGTGTGGCTTGGTGAAAACAACATAATCTAAGTTGATGAAAAAAGTCAACATATCACAGTCTTAACATGTTCAAGAAACTTACTTAGACTTTAATTCAGATTAATCTGTAGATTTATTACTTATGCACGTCTTTAAAAATCAGCAAACAAAGCAAATTCCACCTCAACTAGTTTCCTTCCTAGTAATCTCACATTGTCACCTGATGACAAATTTATTTTCTTCTTAGAATCTCATAATGGAGCAATAACTGTAAAACTTAAAACTATACACTATTTCTCATGGAATACTGAAAGATATTGATTAATATATTTATTCATTAAATTTTTTATGGGAGTCTGTGTTTTTATTACCTAGAGTGTGCTTCATGAAAAGCCTATGTAATAAATAATTAATAAGTTAATAAATACTAAGTGAGAAAGAGTTGTAGGTAATATTATATATGCTGACATATTCTGTTGTTAGAATTTGTTCATTTGATTTACAGTGCAAAAGTTTAGAATTGCTTTATAGTAAAGATGTGATTATTAATTTGGGGGCTACTTGTGTAGTAGATGTATTTAGCTTTTTAATGAACACAGCCTAAAAAGATATGAAAAGCTACATATATGGAAAAACCTGGTGGTCATAGAAAATATGGTAAAAAAATCCAAAAAGGCAAATAAGCTCCCTCAAATTTGAATTTAGTTAAAATAAGTTGACAGGCTGAAGTTGTTTGTCAGATAACAGAAAACTTAAGACTAGTCAATGTATAGTTTTGTAGTTTAGAGCAAATTTTAGAAGCAGAATGCTAATTATTGCCCAAAATCCAATTACAGAGAGTGAAGGAGTTTTCGGAGGAAGAAGAAGAAACAGGATAATTAAAAGAGAAGGAGGTTAGTAAGCGGGCAGAACACTGAAAGTTGGACTGCACAGATCAGCTGAAAGAAAAGTCAGCATAAACTCTGAAAAGTTAGTGGGCAGTTGTTAGTAAATTAAGCTGGAAAACAGAAAGAGTAACGTCAAAAAGAAAGGAGACAGAGGGCCTACACTGACATCAGTTTGGAGATGTCATGGATCTTGTAGTGGGATATAGTATGAGGGTGAACAGGGAAAGTGACAGCTTTGTCTATACTATAGCACCCAAAGGCATTGTAGATGGTATTTCTTCAGATTTCTCCACTGGCTGCAAGGTGACATTGACTGTTGGTCTTCCTGAGTCTCCCTCTGTGTTGTCATCTGTAAGACAGCGATAAACCTACCTATGTGGAATGGCTTGGCTTTTTGGATAAAAGAAAATAATACATTTGAAAACGTCTGTAACATGTCATGGGCTAGAGAGTTGGCTCAGGGGTTAAGCCTCTGCCACAGAAGCAGAAGAACCAGAGTTTGAATCCCAGATCCCACTTAAAAAAAATGCCTGGTGGAAATGGTGATGATCTTCACATCTGGCCCTAGAAGGTACAGCCTGGAAAAGCTCAGAGCAAAGCAGAAAAGACAAAAAGGAGATTGATCGAGAAATCCAGGATGACTCCCCAAAGTCCCTTGGACCTCCATAGACATATACAGTGAGTGCCTCCTCCTCCCTCTCTCTCTCTCTCTCTCTATCTCTCTCTCTTTCTCTCTCACACACACACACACATACACACACACATACACACACACACAAAGTACCTATGAACCGTCCTATACTCAGTAAGTGGTAATCCTATATTTCAAAAGAAATGAAATGATTGTGACAAAAAGAAGACAAAATTTGATGGGACGAGTATGCATTCAAAGGATGGAAACATTTTGTAATTTTGCACAAAATGGATAGGTTGAGTTGAAAGTATACATAATCCTGTAACTCATTTTTGATTAAAAAAATTCCCCTAACTGACAGCAAGTAAGTCCATCTGCATCTGCAGGATTAACACAACCACACTGGGCATCAGAAAGGAACTGACTGAAGACCCTCATTCCTTGTTAACTGAGAACCTCACGTAATGATCTCGCTTGTGTCTAACATACTCTTTCCTGGGGTCAAAGCTACATTATTGTGTTACTAAGACTAATCTTTCATTGTACTTTAGATGATCATCTTTCATATTATTGTCATCAGAATACTTAAGATCTACATTTCTAGATCCCAACAGAAGGATCTGACAGAGCTATAGCATTGAACAAACTAATTTACATTTCTAACTAACTCCTACATAATGTTATTGCTGTGGGTCTTGGTTCACTGCTTGAGTAGACTGCTCTGGTTTTCTAGCTTCCACCTGTTCAAATACTATTACCTTGATTCCTTTTTCCATCATTGAACCATCTGGTCTTTTTAAATGCTTCATTCCCAGAAGCATACAAACACCTTTTCGTAGTACTTAATGCAAATACAAGCTTTGCTTATTTTTCAATGCAGGGGATCAAAAATTAGGACTTTGTGCATGAAAAACAAGAACTCTTCCTTAATCACTTCAAATATTTGTCCTAACTTTTTTCTTGTCATCCTACCTGACATCTTTCCCATCCTGAAAATAGATATTTATAGTTGCTATCTTCTCCTTCACTCTTTCGGATAAGGGTCTTCTTCATTTCTCTGTTCCATTAGCATGACTTTTTATCAAGCCTATCATAGGGCCCCACAGTCAGTTTTCAGTCTTCAACTTTCTTGACCTGGGACCACCAGAATGTATTGCTTTTACTTTTCTTTCTCAAGATAATTTTGCTACCTGGCTTCTAGAATGATGGTCGCCTAGTTTCCCTCCAACTTTCTGACCTCTCTTTATGTCTCCTTTGCTGATTCTATCTCATCTATATGCTAATGACTCCCAAATTCATTCCTTCCTGGCAGATCTCCTATCAATTCAAGACTTGCATATCCAATTATATACTTGACATCTCCACTTCCATGTTTAATAGATATCCCAAATTGAGCATGTTAAAGATGAGTCCCTGACTTAGCCACGCCCTCCCACCTTGAGCAAACAAAGCAAAACAAAACCTGCTCAAATAAACAAAAAAGGCACACATGCAGCTGTTCCTAAAAATTTCCCATTTCATTTAGTTAACCATGCCTTGTTCATCACCCCTACTTTCAAAAGTTCAGTTTTCCAAATTCGTTATTTCCCTTCCATTTATGGGCTCCAGCCATCTAGTTTCTACATGGCAAAGACATCTACAATTCAGTCATTTTACACAACCTGATTCCTTCATGATCATTCAAGTATGGCAGTTTACATGGATTAGAAGAAGAACCACCTGGACTCGAAAACACTTGGTGCACCTGTGGCTTCCTACACCGAACGACTTTGTTAAAATGTAATTCAGATTGTGCCACTTCTCTGTCTGTAATTCTTTCAGTAGATTTCTGTCTTCCTCATTGCACATAGCTGAACCATTTTGATTTCCTCTAGGCTCACATCTTGCTTTTACAGATCTGATCTTTGTGTGCTCCCTGGATGGTCCTGCAAGGTCTCCTGCTACCTCATGTATTCCTCTGGCTCTTTTTGGCAGAGCTCCACTTTCCTGATTATCATTTCACATCCTTTTGGTTATTATTTAGACATTGGCTTCGTATTTGGTCTCTGAGACCATACTCTTCAAAATTTCTTCTCTTTTCATCTGATTGCTTCAGATGGTATTTTGCTCTCTTGTTTTCCATTTCCCTTTAATTTGACAGCATATTGCATATTGTTTCCTGTTTATTTGTTTTTCATTAGAAATACAACTATAAAACTGTGAAATTAGGAATGTCTTTTTTTAAAAAAAAAAAGAATTGCAAAGTATAGCACAGTGGAGCCAGAGGTGATTCTCAAAAAAATAGTCATTAAATGTGTGAGCAAATGAATTCATTATCATTTTCTTTGTGGTCTACTCCAACTTTTTTTAAAAAAATATTTTACGTATTTATTTTGAGAGAATGAGAGAAGGACAGAAACAGTGAAAGTTTTAGTAAGCAGTTGTGCATCCGATAGCACATATGCGTAGATCAGAGAACAACTCTCTGAACTCAGTTTTTTTGTTTCTGTTCTACCATGTGCGCTCTATAGATGAAACTCAGGCCACCAAGTTTGCACACCGGTACCTTTATGTACTGAGCCATGTCCTCTGCCCACACTATTTAAATATCTTTTGCACGTGCTGATTTCACTGAAAAGGATGAATATTCTTTAAAATACCTTTTCCACATAAATATTATTTATATTTATATAGGTGTGTTATATATATATTTCTTCATATATATTTCCCCTATATCAAAATACCATGTTGTGTTGTGTATCTGCTAAGTGTATGAGAAAATAAAAAGCAGATTAAAATAAGTTTGAAAAGCTAGAGCTCTAAGTTGTATAACCACCCACCATCACGTTTCTTTCAGCCCTTGGCAATCACAGATCACACTTGGTCTGGTTACTCTTTGTGTTGCTGTGAGAGAACACCCAAAGTCAAGCAACTTAATGGGAAAGGAAGTTCTATTCAGCTTATGTTCCAGAAGGGAGACACAGTCTTTCATGGTGGAAGAAGCATGGCTCGCTGGCAGAAACTGGAGATGGGCTAAATCACATCCATCCAGGAGGCTGAGAGCTCTAGACTGCCAGCTGCAAGAACAGACCTCTTCCCAGAAGGAGGTGGGACTAATCCACCTCAAACACCACCACTCCCCCGCCCCCTGTGATTGCCTTCGTCTTGCAAGTTTCCACTTCCTCCAGGTACCATGGTCTTCCCCAACAAATGCGTCTGTGGAGAACACATTTTAAACCATGACACTTGGTTCCCGAATTGCCATTCGTTGCTCTCCTTGCCTTGAGATTTCAGTGTTGTCTTGAAAGTGTTCAACAATGACAGGATGAATTCAGAGTGGAAAACACTAGCAAGGTTCTTTAAAGGAGGGATTTCTGTCGTCTTATCACTGTCTTCATCTGTGAAGCTGGCTGATGCTCAGTAAACCCAGGGGATCCAAGGCTGGCAGCTGCTGTTGCTACTTCAAAGGTGGAAATGGATGTGCGAAGGAGGAATATATTCAGGACAAACTTTTTTTTTTCTCTCTGACTTTGTACACAAATTGAAGAAGTGGGGAAAAGATAAAAACCAGGATTAAACTAGAGGGAAAGGGAATGAACAATGTGATGGAGAACCTTCAGCTGTTACTGCCGTTCTTGTGATCTTGTTTTTCATTGTGAAGTGAGGGTGACAAACTGAAATTCCTATGCAAACCCACCCATACTTGAGAGCTGAGTCGCTACAATCAGTCTCACAAATACCTCATTGCCTGAGTTCAAACTGCTCAACCTTCTGGGACAATTTCCCCCTGTGAAGTCTGGGGTACTGGGAACACCCTAAGTCTCTGGGTGTTTTTGATGATCCGTTGATAAGCTAAATGTACAGTACTTATCACAGCAATTGGAACACGATAAACTCACAGGAAAAAATATAACTTGTCGTATCTGCCCACATTTGAGGAAGAAAGAAGGACAGAAATTTTCAGTGATAAGGAAGGGAGCACCACTGAATTTGGTATAATTGGGCAACATGAGGGTTGAAGTTTTTAAGGTGTTTAAAGCTTTATAAAGCTTTGGAAGTGCAAAATATTAACCTCTTCTTAATATGATTTGTCTCCAAGAATATAATTCTAGAAACTACATGAAGTATATTTGTTCCTTAAACATTGTGCAAGATGGGAAACAATATAACTCATTTATTGACAAGAAACCAAACCTGGGACACCAATCACCTTAACTGAGCTCACACAGTTAATAAATGTCTAGGCCAGTACTGGAGCTCCATGGGTGGGCCTGAGACATGAATCAGCAGGTAAAGACACTCAGTACTCAAGTGTGATAACCCATACAGAGGTGAAACTGCACACTTGTTCTCTGACAAACACATATAAGGTGCGGCAAGTGTGTCAACATGCATACATCATATACATAATACTAATAATGATATTGATAACGATCAAGAACCTCCTACTTGCATCCTATAATGTCTCTTCATAGCAATACATCATCTCACATGATCACAACTCATTTTTGCCTTTTGTACAAATCTGCCATCAGTGTGAAATCTTGCAATTCCCATATTTCCATGCTCCTAACAGAAGGTGCTTAAACTGAGCAAGAAACAAAAAATTAAAAACAACTTGTCTTTTGTTATTGTCTATTGTTATTATCTTTGAATGTGCAAGAACAGATCTCTCCTCAGGGAGAACCCTGGCTCTCAGGTACGCATTTAGTCCTTGCTTCATTTCCATTCTAATCTGTTTTCAGGCTTTTCTAATTTACCTGACTCACCATGGCAGACTGTACTGTTAAATTATTGCTGAAAGATCTTTCTGGAAAAATAAAAATTGTTTAGGAAGAGAAAACTCAAAAAGGTTGAGAAATTGCCTGATGATCAAAAAGGAGCCTGCCTGAAGGGTACCCTGGAAGAACAAAATTGGATCTTCAAATGTACAGTTTTCAGAAAAGTTGTTATAAGTTGTTTCATAAAGCTTATTGCCCCCATGGAAATTCAAAAAGTATGTTTAGCAAGAACTAAAAAATTGGTGTTAGAAAACAACCCCAACCGTCAAAATGCGAGGGAATATTATATCTGTAGTCTTCTCCTTGGGGATAAATTCACATGTACAACAAGCACCTTTCAGAGTTGTGTTTCTGCGAGCTAGCTTTAGCTATGCTCCCTGCATCATCTGCTCTCATCAATGTGTGTAGTTAAAGTTATTTGTTGAGTTGGAAGCTCTGGCGAGGCAAACACAGTTAAGCATAAAAGCCTGAAGATCGGATTTGGAATGAATCAGCTACACCGTCATTGGAAGTGTCCTGACAGTTAGCCTTCTACAAAAGGAGTTCACAAAAATAATTAAGACTTGGTTGTTAAAATTACCACCACATGGGTATAATCTAATATGCTAACCATAAAATTTCTCTTTTGGTTTAAATACAACATATATTATTAAAACAGTTTGTCAGTAAACTGACTCAAAAACAAAACCCTTTGTAAATACTTCCTAAAAGGGGCTGGTGACATAGAGTGAACTTAACAATAGACAAGTAAAAGAAAAATTGTTGATGAAGATTGCCCATTTTTTAAAACTGAACTTTTTTCTTTTACTTTTAACTTTTAGCAAATTTTAGCCAACATATTATGTATTTAAATTAAACACCATTTCTTCTTGTCCGAAGAAAAGCACAAGTGAATGTGTACTATGACTTCTTCATTTTCCTTTAAAAGCCCTGACTCATTAGACATGTTAAGTGCTTTCTTTGCTCCAGGAACTGAACTATGCTGAAGATTATATTAATGTGATGCAGTTTCTCTGCTGAGTAATTTATTAGCCTGAAAATGTATGAGAAGCAATGCGATTTTGTATACTAGTGACAAATAATTCCAGTCTTCTAAACATAAAGATGCAATAGAGGAGGAAAAGAAGCGAAATTTTTTTGCCATTCAGCAAAAAGAAAGAACTCAAAGAGAAAGACGGTGTCTGCTTTAGTTATACTCATTATTTTTAACTCATGCTGTGTAATTGACACTATAGTCTACTATGCCAAATATAAGTCATGAGGAATTTCATCCTATAATATACAGTTACATGCATGATCTTGTGCCTTGCAAATATATATAATATATTATACATTCTCCATTTTCTTTAGCGAAACTAATTTTTTTTTTAGTTAGACTATAATACATGGTTACCGAATGTTATAGTTAGACACAGGTGTCAACTGGACAGTTGAGGGTTTGTGCTCCGGGCACATTTGTAGAGAATTAATGGTTGAATTAAGTACAGAGCAAACCTGCAAGAGATTGTCTAGCTGATGGGGAAGGCCCAGTCCATGGTGGGTGGGACTAGGCCCTGAACAGGTGAATAAAATACTGAGAGCTGGTTGAGGAAGTTGGCATCCTTCTGTACACTTGACCAGACATGCTAGTCTAGCAAGTAAGGATTGTCCATCTCTCAGCCATTATGTAGTGATGGTGTGGCCAGTTCTCTTGGCCCTGGTGTTGGTGCGTGCTCTCCTGTCAAGCTGGACTGAGAACTGTAAATGGACAATCAGTAAGGAAATAAACCCCTTGTTCCCTTAAGCTGTTTGATAGTCATTTATCAGCAACCATGCAGGTGAACTGCAACACTGAGTATAAGGGGATAGTGAAACACAAAGGATCATTATTTTGAAAATATTCCTTGAGAAGAAAAACAGAGAAATAGAAGCAGAACTCTCAAAAGGCCCGTGGTGTCAAGAATATCATTGCAGAGTTATAAGCATATGTCATCAAGGAGTGACTGGCATGCTAATATATACATTAATGAGTCAGAAAGTATAGGAGCAAAGTATAGGACTTTGAGTGGAGCATAAAACTTTGTCAGGTCTCAGCTACAAGGCAAGTAGATACTTAAAAGACAAGGAGGGTGGAAATGTCTGTCTCTGTTACTGAATGTGAACTGGTTACACAAAGCACTCTCTCATGCTAGCCTTCCACTGGCTTACCTTCTCTTCCCACATCTCCTTTCTTAGGCTTCTGAACAATCAGATCCATGCGACTCACTTGGAACTCTTGAAAGAATGTGGATTTTGGTTCGGAAGCTGAGAATAAATCTGCAGCGTCACATGTTTTAACCAAAGGTGCTGGAAGGTAGATGACATCTCGAAGAGAATGGGACATGGTTGACAACTCAGAGAGGTGGACCCAAGAGAAGGACTGTTTACAGGTGACATGGAGGAATCATAGCTCTCTGAGAGAAGTAAGGAGAAGGGTTGGCCAAATGTACACATGCTTCTTAAAGCAAGGAACCCAGGAGCATTTTTATCATACAATGCTACTTAGTAGAAAGCAGACATTTCAGATGAATCTTCTTGATTGCTCTTGTGGAGCGTAAACACTGCTTGGTGTTGCTGTATTGAAATCAGAACGGGTTGGTGGCTAAGGTTGCTCACAAGGCAGACAATATCTGAACAGCTCTAGTCCCTGAGATTGTATGGGAAGTTAACAGTTTTTGGGGTGAGACACTTTTCTCTGGTGATGTCATTGCCCACCCTCCACGAAGCCCAGTAAACTGACTGGTTTGTTCAGCCAGACTCGGATGGGCTTATTTCTTTAGTTTGTCATCAGTGTTTTGAATTGAATAGATGTTTGCTCACAACTCCCCAGGGGAAGCCACAAAGCAAACGAATGCTATAATTTCTTGAATGGGAAGAAAAGCTACAGTTGAAATTTTATTTTAAAAAAATGCGAGCACAAAAATAAAATAAATGATTTTGAAATTGTGGCTGTACGGGAAACTGGGCATTAACTCAGCATGAATAAAGAATAAGGGAAGTGTTAATTTCCTTGTTTGTTTGCATGATTCATGTGTTTTTAAAACTCATCATGTGGTTTCATAGCATAATCAGAAGAAGATCTTTTTTGGAAAACTCTGCAAGGACCTTTTCAATTTTTTAGGATCTCCTTTATTCTATTGATATTCAAATAACTCTTCTAGAGAACATATTGTGTAACTTTTCTCTCCTGAATTGTTTAAGGATATAGATGACTATGTAACTCCTTAATAAACTCTTGAGCAGTCCTTTCATAACACTTTCACCAATTTAATAACATATGTGTCTTTTTACATGATATTCATTCATTTCTATTAGGTTTAGATAGTTATGATATCCAAAATCAGAGACTCAACTGTTCTTACTAGAGCTGCCACACAGAAGAGCTCGATACAGTGATGTCTACTTCCAATGAACTCCTCCATAAATAACTGGTCTATTAATATTTTACCATAGAGGAAGGAGAATCCCAGGAGATATAACAGTGCACTGAGAGATTGTATGAAACTAGCATTAGACAGGAGAGGGGGAACTTCATTACTCAACAATTTACCCACAGATGAATTGTTCATGTCCTATGGGTATTGGAGCACTGTGCCAATGCAGGGGTCCTGGTTGAGGCCCAGTGGACCACATCAGGGAATATGGGAGCAGAATAGATACTGGCCAGAGATGAGAATGCATAGGATGGAATAGGAAGGGGTGAGAGGGATGAAAACATGTGAATCCATTGTTAATATAATTGAAAATAAAATAAATAGATCACAGGATCAAGATGATTTAATTGTTAGGCAGTGAGGGATGGTAGGTTCAGAGGTGATTCATGAATTAAGTAGTAAATATTTCTGAATCACAATAATTTTTGCCTCCTTGCAGAGTTTTATAATGTTAAAAATTGTGTAGCATGTACTTGACTGCTGCAACTCAGAAGTGCATAGAGGTCTAAATAGATTAAGCATCCATGTTGTAGAATTAGTAATACAAGAAGATTACCCCTCCCTGTTTCTAAGCTTCCATTGTTCCGAACAAGAAGGGCTTATGGAAATGCTATGGTCCCGAGGGAGGACCATGGAGAGTTAGCGACCAAAAAGGACTCTCGGGATTGGGGGGAGGCATGGGGAGGGGGAGGGGGGAGGGGGTTAAATGGTAAAAAAATTTAAATGTATAATTAAATTTTTTTTAAAAAAAGAAATACCTCTTCATAGCTCACACACGAATTTTATTAATAAGATTAACTGACTATATTCTAATCATGTATGGAAATGTACAAGGAATAGTTTGACTTCAGCATATCCTCAAATGCCAGGAGAAGAATATTCAGGAAATATTTGGTATTCTGAGCACTGTCTAAAGGCCACCAGTGTAAGTCTCATTTAACACTCCAAGTATTTATCTTTGAGTGTGTTTCTAAGTGGTATTGGTACTAGGATCCACCTATTAGGGAGTATATGCGGCACTTAATTTTCTGTGTCTGTAATACCTACAGAAATTGCAAAGATTATAAACAGTAGGGAAGGGGAAGGAGGGCACCTACCAGAAACAAGGAGAGAGGGGATCAGCAGAGAAAATAGGCCACCATCAAGCAAGTAATGAGACATCTGGTTAAGCTCACAGGACTTTCCTTTCTGGTCATTTGCAACTGAGGGGGTTTGATCTCACCAGTCAGGGAGGGTATAGAGTCTGGCAGATAGATGGTAACCATCCTGCAAATGGGAGACTAACCCCTCCCCTGCTGTGGTCTCCTACTCCTATTCCATCTACCTTTGAATCTACTCTTATAGTAAGATTCCATTTAAACAGCCTTTTAATCTCTGGTTAGGAGACCTCCAATCCCAATCAGTCAAGGGCAGTGCAGGAACAGCAAAACTGAAAACAACAACAAACCATAATTCAGAATATCAGAAACCCTACATTAATCACCTGGAACCAGGTCAGCCAAATCTCTCCCTATCTAAAAGCTCAGGGAAATTTGTGGAAGAGGGGGTGGTAAGATTGTAAGAGCCTAAAGATGGGGAGGAGCAATGATATGCAAGATACTCCACACATGTTAGGGCCAAAGTAATCATAATAGGACTTTGCATGACATGCACAATGACCAACATATCATTGACACCTCAAAGTCTAGCATGGATCACAGGCACTAGGATCCTTAGAGGTAAGGGATTAATAGCCACAATAGTGTTCCTGTACTAAAGGGGAGCACAAAAAAAGCCCTAGGCAATGTCACTGAGTCCTTACATCTCATCAGAGAAGAGGACCCAGAGGGAAGTTTGACATGCACACTAAAGGATGCTCTAGGGATGGGGGTGAGGGGACACTGGGAGAAAGGGAGGGAGGGGGAAAAAGGAAGGGGAAAAGGGAGGAGGGAGCAAGGGGATCCAGGGAAGGGTGGAGGGAGTGAGGGAGGGGAATGGGGTGCTTATCAAGTTTGTATGAGTGGAAGAAATTAAAAAAAAAACACTCCAAGTATGAAGGAAGTCCTAAGAAGTTCCCAGTCCAAAGAAGGTACAGACCAGAGGAGAGGCATGAAGAGCTGCTGAGTGGCAGGTAGACAAAGGCCAGACTGCATCCGCATGGCAGAAGTGAGGAGGACAGGAAACTTAGGTTACACGTCTGATCTTGCACTTGAAGTCAGCAGCACGTCATGCCTTACTCCCTTCTGGAACTCCAAAGTGTTCCAAAGCATATGGGTGATGATATCAGGCAAATGTGCTGGTTAGATGTAGGTGGAAACTTGACAACTAATGTCTGTGACAAATTAGTAGTTAAGGCAAGTCTTGAGCAAGACTACGGGAGACTATTTAATTAATGTAGGAGAATCCTCTGGTGGGTGGGACGTTTTCCTATGCAAATGAGTGAGATGGAAAGAACTGGTTCAGTGCTTTGACATACTTCGGCAGACTTATTCTTGCAGATATGATGTAGCTATTTATTCTTTTGTCTCAGGGGATGTCCTGAAACATCCTACCGAGCTGTACTATGAACTACAATCAGAAGGTAAACAAGAATAAAACCTCTTTTGCCCTAAGTTGTCTTTTTGTACATTTATTAGGAACATGAAGATAACTTGCAATAACAGACCTGGGTTAGTATCTCAGTTTCACTTATTATTATGAGTTATTGAGTAAGACAAATGTTCTCTCAAACATCATTTTACTCATCCTCAAATTAAGAGGTATATTATGTACCTCTGAATCCCATTTGATAATGAACCCTAAAGCTTCCCTAATTATTCAGTCAAGCAAATGTGCAAACTTATTGCATCAGGAAATAAAAGTACATTGCAAAAAAAAAAAACCCACTAAGTTTGTGATCAAACAACAGAATGAGCAGGGTTCAAAACAGAACTGGGGGAAGGAACGAGTTTAGACAATATTTAAATAAAACAGAATCTTGAGAGCAACAAAAATGAGCAATACTTTGTGCTAAGAGCTTAACATCAGAGCTGACTTGCGAAATGGACTCTAGATTCTGTTTCCTTGGCAACTACAAAGTTAAGATAAACACTGAAATTTGTCTGAAAACCCTTATCTGAAGCTTTGCACCTGGGTTGAAAATTGAGGCTGCTTCTCAATGTCAAAGTGACTCAAATCCTCCAGGCGAAAGTGGCTATTCCATTTTTACAGATCTGATTTCAAAAGGCAAAGCTTCTAATAGTCTGTGATTTTAGAACAAAGTGTTTTGGCTCTACATCCTCTGGTAGTGCTAGAAGAGCAGCATTTAGAAGCTGGCTTCACAGGCTTATTGTACAAATAATATGAGACATTGCATATGAAACATTGGGCACGTGACCTCTTTACAAACACACGCTATTACTGTTTTAGTAGTGATGGCTTAGTTGTGCCTTCACTAATAAACCTCCTATAATAGGATCAGCTCCTGAGTTATGGTGTTCAACCTTCAGTCATTACAAAGCACCATATCAAAAAGCAGTCAGTAAGAGGGTGACTTTAGAAACTCCCGGCTTTTAATGTAGCACAATTACCTGTCGCCCTTGATGGTAGAGATTTCTTGGACCCATTTCTCCAGAAAAGCTATTCTGTTAACAGTGTTGAACTGCAACATGCATTAGCACCTGTCAAAAGCTCCTGATGTGGACATGCAGCCAAATCTTAGAAACGTACAAACAAATGAACACAGAGAATCTCAGCAGGGCACATCTGCTAGTATAAATGGTTGGGAGTAGAGTATTATATTAAAGACTGTGGCTTATAGAATATCTATCTAGTACAGATTTTACTTAATATTAGAATGCTTTCTGCAATATCCCTCACACACCAATTGTCAACTTGAATAATTTCCATGTGAATAAAATCAATCCTATGCAACTAACTGTTTCCGTATTGGCCATTCATAAGTAAACTACAGTGCATTGATTTTCATACGCCATCCTCATTCTGATTTTTGATGGACAAACATGGATTTATTTTCTCTCCATTACATAATCATCCTCCAGAGATCTGTAGCCCTAACTTTATCTGTTTCTGGGACTCACATGCACAGCTCTGACCATTTCTCTGATGAAGTTCTTCATGAAATCTCACACCCTGATTTTTCTCATTGAGACGTACTGCTTTGGTTATGATTACTATTCTCAGAAGAGAATGAAGTTCTCTCTCTTAAGAGTCTGATTTAGAGAAGTATATAAGTTCACTTATTAACATGGCAGTATACTTTTCCACTTTAACACCAGTTTCAGAGGATCCTTCGATCTGCAGGTAGTTTAATGACAATTGACCAAAAGAAAACATTTCAACAAATACTACCTGTGATTGGTCAGCTGAGGGGAAAAAGCAATTTGCATTTCTTTCAATGTTGAGCTGGATTAAGTGTTCTTACTACTACATACAATGACCTAAGATACATGACTTTCATATATATATCTGATCAAGCACTCTATTCTTTGGGATTTCCTTGTTAGTTTGATATTCTCAGAACTTTAATGTCTTACAGTATTGATGTTGGAGCAACTTGTGTTTCAGAAGTTCTGAGGCTCCAGAAAGCTGTGAAGAGGCCTTGGGAGCTACTATTTCTGAACTTCAGTTTTAGATTTGGCCCTCTTCACTTTTGCTTACTTTTCTAAGGATACGTGTTTTATTATCTCACACACAATTAGCTAACGGGGGAGTGCTGGTCATACAAAGCAAATTTGGTTGGTTCACACATATTCTTTCAAATCGTTAATATTTTATACCCAAATTAACAGAATCAAGGCATTGTGGAGTCATGCAGTTCTTAATGATGATTCGCCTAGCATTAGTTCTCATTTGATTTGACATAAACCTTGTTCAAATTGTGCTTTTGTTCTTCTCTTTGTCTCAACTGCCTCAGAGCCAAATTTCAACAAGTGATCTTTCATCTTTCCTAAAAGCTAAAACTCTACAATGAAATACTCCCTCTTAATTAGTAATCAAAAATCGACTTAATTGTGACTCTGTTTGATGCTTCTACTACCCTTTCCCTAAGTATTTGTAGTTGCCCTCATCTTTACCACTGATGTGTTTCATCTAAGGTGAAAAATTAGTGAGTTGAAGATATCTTCATCTTTCAGGACTCTCAAATCCTCCCCCAATATGCATATATACAACCACATGCAAAAGCTGGACAATGAAACAATTTCTCATGATTTCTCTATCTCTTTGTCTTGGGCGTATCTGATATGCATGTACTCATGCAGGTGTGCATATATTTATATGTGCCTATGGGGTCTAGAGTTCTGATGTCTTCTTACATTATTTTCTAAGTTTGTATTACTGAATTTCTCATGGAATTTCAATCTTACTAATTTGGTTAAATTCAGTGGCCAAGAAGCACCCAACGTTGCAATTACAGGTAAGCCCTACCATGCCAAGCTTTTCATGTGGGTCCAGGGAGCTGAACTCTAGGTCCTCTTGCTCATGAAACAAGCATTATATCAAGTGAACCATCTCTCAAAACCCTTACACCTCCATTTCTGCTCTCAGTTCTCTGACCTCTAGACTATTTACTCAGTATAATCACGTGATGTTTGAATTTTTTGGCACCAACTTTTTGGACTCAGATCAAATAAAGTTGATCCTTATTTCTGTTCTTTCCTTATGTGGGATTCATTTCCAATTTTCTTCTGAGTCTTGGACTTTCTATGTGATTCATTGTTTATTCATTTGTCCTGGCTCTGGGTCCGAGATCTAAGGTATACCATCTTGTAGACTGATTTTTCAAATACAGTGCCTTGGCAATCTAGAAGTCAATGTTGACTTAGAAAGACTGTTATAAGAGAACACAATATCTCTTTTGATCCTGTGAGCTCACTTTCAAAATCATTCACTTTCCATAAGTTTATCTCTCTACAATCTTCATATCTGAAAAGCAATCACACTAATGGGAGATCTCAGAGTAGAATGTTGCTGCAAACACCCTCGGCCTTTATTTCTTCTTTAATAGTTTTTAAATGCATTTGTACTCTACCAGATTCTTCGAGTATTAATTGTTATTGTAACATAGAGGAGAAAGGGAAGGGAAATTAAGTCCTTTAGGTTAACAGCAGTATATTTAGGCATGTTTTGTGCTAATGAATCATACAATAATTCTTTGCTCTAAATTAAGTAGTATTTATCCCATTACACTCAATAATCTTAGAAAATTCCAGTGTAGACAAGTCCAGGAAGATCCTGTTCATGACACAATAAATTCGTGGCTCATCATGCCCACGTGGACTCAGAGTTGTTAAATTCAAAGACCACTAAGCGCATATGCAACCTGAACTTGGACAACATATAATTCTACCATATTCAATAAGAATAGTTTTTATATTAACATATTTGAGAGCATATGTAATATTTGTGCTTGATTCAGTGTTCATTTGCTCAGAATTCTCTAAGAGAAATTTAGCAGAAATGTCTGGCAGTATAGGCAAAGAAGCCATTTGACTTTCTAAAAACACACAATGGAAGAAATACTAATCATATTTCATTAGCTGAGGAAATGTGTCAGAATGCAGAACACTAATGGCCATTCATCTGCATATTTAAAATACAGCCAAATGAAATAAAATGTCTCTGATTTCCAAAAACTTGTTTCTTCAGCCAAGAGTATTTAAGGAAATACTGTGTTTGGTAAATAAAAATAAATGCGACACAATTATTTATACTTCCAAATGTAATTGCTCTGTTGCAATTAGATCATTATGCTTTATCTCAGTCAATAAAATCCTTTTGAATGAAATATAATTTTATGGTGTTTTAAATTGAATAGAACTGGTTTAAATATGTCCATTCTATATTTTACCAAAGTAAAATATTTTCAACATTATTGTTTAAGCATCATTTGCGTGTTGAATCAATAGATAAATAAAACTGAAAAAGAGGGCTGTGGAAATGATTTAGTGGGTAACATGCTTTTTGTGCAAGTTGGAGCATAAGAGTTTGTATCTCCAGGACCCACTTGAAAGTTGGATAGGCATGACAATAATTTGCAATCTATAGTCCCCTGTGGGAAGTGGGAGGGAGAGAAATAAGAATAAAGCTTGTAGCTCAGCTAACCTCTTTTTTTAAAAATTTTTATTATTTATTCAATTGTGTGTGTATGTGCGTACGTGCGTGTGTGTGTGGGTGTGTGTGTGTAGAACCACGGACGAATTCGGGAACCACCATGGAACGCCTCCTCTTCGTTTACTCTGTCCCGGGATTCACAGGCTCCGCCCTACCAGGACTGGAAACGCAGGCCGCCCCCGCTTCTGCTCGGCGTCTATACGTGGGGTCTAGGACCTGAACTCAGCACCTTCCGCCTGCAAGGCAGAGTTAACCCCTGAGCCACCTCTCCAGCCCCAGCTAACCTCACTCTTGCTGAGAAGAGACCTTGTCTCTGACCAGGTGGTAAAGTAGAAACCATCACAGAAGAGCATCTGCCCTCACCTGATGCTTATCGTGAACATGTCATGCACTCTTGCAATAACACTTCATATGCATACATGCACATTCATAAGCATGTGTGCACACACAACACGCACACATACACACAAGCACACACATACATCAGCTGTAAAATACACAATGCCACACCCTTTTTAGTTTATAGTCGTTAGTACCTTGCTTAAATACTTACTTTGTAAAGTTATATTTTACTAAATGTCATTGATCACAAGAAATTCAATCTGCAGTTTAAAATTGAGCTAATGCTTATTTATGAAATAATTATTAAAGAAGATAGACAACTAAAGATTATTTAATGGTACTTAAACTCTATTCTACGAATAAACACCCAGTGATATTAGTGCCTTTTACATGTATTCAATAAAAATCTTTGAGAGTTCTACACTAAGTGAAGTGTGATATTGAATGATCACTTGTTGAGATTATTGAAGCTGTTTTTAAATAAATAATAAGCATGGTTTAGCAAAAATGGAATATGACTCTGCTTCAAGTTTTGTATGAGTGATTTAAAATATGCATTTGGATATTTAGTATGTGTTCCTACCTGTGGTGGGAGTGTGGGAATGGAGGCAAGAGAAATGTTCTGACATAATGAAACTAAATAATAATAATAAATGCCCCACCTTAAAATTCAGGCACTCAGATGACTACTTACGTAGACAATGGTGAGTCAGTGGTTTCCACTGTCAGCAGATGGAAATATCATTAACCTAGTGTCTTTAAACAGTTCTTCAACTTGTCCTTTATGAGGACTCACAATGCAATACTTTAAGCAAGCTTTTGTAGACAGTTTGTGTGCCAAGGAGCATTTTAATTATGAATCACTTCGGATCAAGTAAAGAATAAGACAAACGCATAACTGCTATTACATAGAAATATAACAAAATGGTAATAAAAAATAAAACAAAAATCCTTTGACTTGTCAAATTTATTTATTTATTTATTTTTAATTTTTTATTATTTATTATTTATTCAATTGTGCATGAATGCATGCATGTGCGTGTGTGTGTATGTATGTGTGTGTATGTATGTGTGTGTGTGTGTATGTGTAGAACCACGGACGAATACCGGAACCACCATGGACCGCCTCCACCTCCTCCTTGTTTACTCTGCCCCGGGATTCACAGGCTCCGCCCTACCAGGACCAGAAACTCAGGCCGCCCCCGCTTCTGCCCGGCATCTATACCTGGGGTCTAGGATCCAAACTCAGGACCTTCCGCCTGCAAGGCAGAGGCTTAACCCCTGAGCCACTTCTCCAGCCCTGACTTGTCAAATTTAGAGATTACTCATTTTACAGTCATATTAACCATGGGATTTTCTTTTGGATGCAAGCATTTCTACTAACCTAAATATGACTGCCAATAAAACATTCCAAAGGTGTCACATGGGAAGAATACTTCTGAAGGTCTCTTGACTTCCTTCACAGAGGCACAACCAATAAGTGTGTCTCAGCTAAAATGGCATTGCCTGAGCTGTGCTCACTAAAGCATGTGATGTGAGACCCACGATGATATATCCCACCATGGTTGTGTAGACAGGGATAAGAGTTTCATTCTGACATGGATGAAATATGTGGTTGTGCTGCATAGCAATATTTATTGATGTTTAGTTTTATCAGCGTGTGCATACGTGTGTGTGTGTGTGTGTGTGTGTTCAAAATGGTGCTTTGGTTTGTGTGACTGTGGAGGCCCAAGGGTGACATAACGAACTGTTCTGGATTGTTCTATCGTCTTTATTGCGTTACTCTGGGGCTTCCCAGGCTCCTCTCTCCATGGCCGGAAGTGCAGGCAGGTGCCATTATCACCTGGCATTTTCATGTGGGATCTGGGAATCCAAATTCAGGCCTTTTTGCTGGCAAGGCAAAGGCTTTCACCCCTGAGTCATCTCCCCAGGCTGCTCTCTGACAATTTTAAGACTGCAAGTATATCATGCAATCTATAAATATATCAGCTGCCCTATGTTTATAAGAATGAATACATGTCTCATAACTATCACAAAATTTATTATGGAATAATTGAAGAGCTGAAATATTTGATGTGGTTTCTGAAATAGCTGTTTCCAGGACAAACATCTCCTTCTTACTGTGTGTATGTTTTCCTAATAAATAGCATGTATACAAATGATAATAGTAAAAATATTTCTTGGCAGTAACAAACAATTGCTTCATAATGTTGACATTGATTTTTCACCTGGAAACTGAAAACACGTTGGGGACATTGATAGCTACAGAGATGTTTATTCCCTTAAAAAAATATCTTGCTCACCTTTGTCTTTCATAATGATCCCAGAGTGTGATTGTACCTGCAATTCTTGATGGGGTCTGCTGCTGTTAATTACTCTCAGAGAAGCAAGTAAGAAAATGTCTGGTCTCAAATTAGCCACACATAATGCATTTGCCTCATGGTGCCAGCATAAGAATATTCTGGTAATTCATAAAACGTGTGTTATCTGTGTCTGTGTTTCCAAAATACCATGTTTCTGATGCCTGTCTGTATTCTCAGATGTTGCTTGTTTCTAATAGAATGCTGTTACATGCCTTCAGGCACCACACTATATTAGTACATGGCCCCGGGTGCTGCACCCTTGTTATAGAATATTATACATGTCTTTACAGAATGCTGGTACGCACTTATTTATAAAGGCTCTCCTTGAGGTTTACATTCTCTATGAAGAGTTTCACATATCTTGGTCTTAATCAGAGAAAAGAGTGAAAGTCTTTCCTCTTATTGTGTATCCCTGTGGAAGTTTGGGTAGAAAAGGTCTGATTTTTCCAAAGTGTAAAGAACAAACAACTCAAATATGCTGTGAAGAAATACATAATGTAAAATATTTCCCACATCACACATTAGTAAGGAGTCGAATAATTGGTTTTCTTAGGACTATAGAGGTTTCTGATTTTGCTCTAACATCCACCTGGTTACTACCAGTTGCATGTTCTTTCTGTATATGTCATGCATTCACATTCAATAGCTATGCTTTTATATTAATATGTGCCTGTATGTATTTTAGTATAATTTTCCTTAACTCATCATCATTTAACCAGAACTCTTCAACACAAAGTATTTTTCTTTTTATTCAAGCAAAAAACACAATATAAGCAATAATGATCAAGTATGTTGTTTATAAAAAAGTGTCCAAACCATCATCTTTTGCCCTATATATAATTATAATATTTTTTCTGTTTTATCACAGTGAATGAATAAAAATTAAAGGTTTGGCAGATGTTAGAAGGGGATTTAAGGAGATGGCTCAGTGAGTAATAATGATGGTTGCATAAATATAAAGATCAAAGTTCAAATCCATGATATCCCCATAATAACTGAGTATGATCAGTCTGTAACCGTAACAGGCTGTAACCTTGGTGGTAGGGGGGTAGAGAAAGGGATTGATAGGGGATAGTTTCCAGGAATTTGCTGACCAGGCTGCCTAGTCAATATGGTAAATTTTGGATTCAAAGATAAACTCCATCTTAAGGGAATAAGACTTAGTGTAATAACACAGAAAATTTTATGTCTTCCTCTGTCCTCTGCACATATGTATACAGATACATATAACTTAAAACACAATTGAAAATTTGACTGTCATCTTTTACTGAAAAATCCATCATTAGCAGCAAGAATAAATAGATTATCAGTAGACATAAACCTAAAATAGATTGAGATCCTCACACAAAAGAGATGTTTATACTATTTTAACTCATCAAACATCTTCATATTACATCATTTAGGAACAAAAAGAAAATAAAACAAATCCATATTTATAATCATTATGAGGAACATCCAAAGATGTTAAATTGTTTTCAAAGATCATTGAATTAAGTCTAACATGTTAGCTCACACTTGCAGTCCCAGTACTGAGGAGCATAAGGAAAGAGAATTGCTGTGAGTTCAATTGAGTCTCAGTTAGATTGTGAGTTTCAAATCATCTCTGGCGACAGAGTAAGACCCTATCTTAAATTATCCACCAAATTCTTTAAAATCTTAGAGACAAATAATAAACATTGATACAGTAAAATAATTTTAAAAGCTTGGGCTGTAACACACTACTAGTATGTGTGATTTGCATTGTGCAATCCTTTCCATCAGAAATTATCTGAAAATCCATATTTCACCTGTTTTGACAAGTACTTGAAAAGCATATGGAACTCTAAAGTTACATGTGTAAAACATAGTGGGGAAAATGATACAATGTGAGAATGAATCCTTGCTGGAAGATTGCAGAGGGGAGGCACTTACTTTGAATTAGTTATTATGAATGTATGAGAGAGACAATAGTTAAGAACAGGTAAGATGTATGAACACAACTGCTCAGAAGGAATCCCCAGAAAGGGAAAATTAGTAGTTCAATGCCTTGGCGTCTACACAGCTGAGGATTAGAGATGAGTTGAGAGAAACTGACAAAGGTGGCAAGACATCTATCTTGACTGGCAATGCCAGTTGGCAAAGCTTTTTGTAAGGACAGTGGGATGCCTAGATTCATTTCTTTCTTTATTTTAGTCAAGAATCCATCAGATAACTTCCGAGTCCTTTCGGCAATCGGTTAAATGTCTATTGCATGAGTTCAGGAGATATGTTTTTAAAGCCTTGAAAAGTATTTTCAAAGGGTCTGAAAAAATATGCTAAAAGTGTATTTAGACCAGCTAGACTGGAAGAAATTAAATAAATGCAAGTACATGAAGGAGACTAGCAATAGAAATCAGGAAATCAAAATTTGACATGGGCTTGGTAGAAAGTAATCCTGGCACCTTTGAACACATAAAGGGAACCTTGATAGCAGTGGATATCCACCTCAAACACAACCTGGGAATTTATGAATTTGGTTCAGCATGAGATTCCCATTTGAACACCGTCACTCCTGAGCAGATATACACTATTGGAAATGCATTACAAAGTGACTACACAAAAGATGATCATAGACCTAATGCAAGAGAGAGAATTACCCCCAGAGATAAGCAGAACAAAGAAGGCAAGCACATGCTGAAAGAAACAGTGCTATGAAGTTAAGAGAGAATCTCCTTCAAAGGAGATTCACTACTCCTTACAAGTGTGCAGATTGAGCAGCAGAAGGATGCTTGAACAAATAATGGCACTGTTTAGTTATGTTGCACGAAGAACTCAACCTTAGAGTCCTGAACGTGTCTAGAAAATACTAGCTGGCTGTGTCTCTCATCACTTTCAAGTGTTTATATTCTTACTACCTTCTCTTTCATGATGCTTCCTGAGATTTAGGTTTGGGGTGGCTTAGATGGCCTGCTTGGGGTCAAGCAATCCGCAAGTCTTTCTACTTTATATTCTGAAAGTGGAAAGATCTAAAGAAACACCATATCTCTGATGGAAGAGAAGAGAAGTAACTCTTCCCAGGGATATGCCTATTGGTAACAATCTCCTCACTCCAGCAAATGCACAAAAACATATATCATTAGCAGGAACCCAGAGAGGACTAAGTGAACCACAAATGCACCGAAAGACATGAGTGGAGAAGGCCAACAGGTGGGGAAGGAGAAAGTTTATCATGGGAAAAAAATGGGGATTGGGATGGATAAGCAGGGGTGATGATGATAGAAATGTATATGTAAAGTCTTAAAGAATTTAAATAAATGAATAAAACTCTTGTCTGCTAATGTATATGGCATATATATGCATACATGCATGCATATATGTGCATGCATACATTCTTTTGCACATATATTACACATACACATATATATGAGAACTTCCAAGCATCTTCACTATTCTACATTTCAATCAGCTAAAATAAGAATATGTCTGCCTGAAGTCAGCTGTCA
The DNA here is from genome assembly GCA_023101885.1 of Typhlomys cinereus. Lineage (NCBI taxonomy): Eukaryota > Metazoa > Chordata > Mammalia > Rodentia > Platacanthomyidae > Typhlomys > Typhlomys cinereus. The sequence continues at coordinate 625,867 of JALPQD010000679.1, forward strand.
CACTTTTCCTTAGAAGGAATTAGCTTGTAAAAATGAAATTAACAGTTTACTTTTCGCCCTCTAAAAATAGTGTCTGAGAAATGTTACTTCTCTGTCTTCCCTAGAAAGATCTGTCTTAGTTTCATCTCCTTTCCCCAGAAGTGATACTTTGCAAGTTAAATGATGATAAATGATAATTACTCTGTAATGAAATCTTAGCTTGGCATTCACAAGCCCGACAGCATGGAAAGAAGATAAAGATGTTACATCTGATCAATGGAGTTTACTAAATAAGATACCTACTATATGAGTTTTAGAATCAATTTCTGTCATTTTTTTCTATTGTGGTAACATACTGGTTATCACTCATTATCTTAATAGGTGATTAAAAATTAGGAAAACAAATAGAAAGTATCAATGCTCATCATTGCTTAAAAATAGCAGGTAATTTAAAAATGTAAACAATGGCAATTTTAATTATTGTTAAGTCTTAGGTCTGATCTGGTTATAGGGTACTTGAAAACTATGTACTAAAAATTATGCTTCAATGAACATTTACCATATTTAGAAGATGAAGTTTAGAATTTAGGTAAAGAAGAAAATTGCTAAAATTGCACTGTATATCAAAGGGTCAGTGTCAAAACAGCTATTCTAACATGAAAAACCATGAAGTAGGAGCAAATGGTCCCACTAAATAGGATGTGAAAAATGTGAGTGAAAGAAAAGTATTCCATGTACTTGTGTCTCTTGTAAGTTTCCCTTCAATTTCTCTTCTAGCTGCCAATTTGAATTTATGTATGAGGTTACAAGGAAATTCCCAGAGTGACTTACTGTTGGATTACTGCTCCTTCATGCATATAGTTTGTTTCACACAGGGGAAATTGCCTTTAGACTGTAAAGTTCCAACTTGTCAAATGATAGACTAATAAACTATAATTTTTCATATTAGTGATAAATAAAAATATCTAAATGTAATCATGTAAGTTATTTTTGAGAATTTTATTTTCTTTCCAAGAAAGATAATTTAATGGTTACTGTCAAACTGGAAGAGCTCCAGGATTTATCTACTACTATGCTCACAAGGAGTAATTCCCAGAGACAGTTGTAAATATACACACACACCAACATGCAAAGAGAAGTATATACATGTACACAGATGCAACTTATCATATTTTTTCCAGCCTTATGAGCCCTAAAAATTAGGTAGATCAGATGATCCCAGGATAAACTAGGTGTTCTGCAGCACAGCATGAGGTCCTTGAATAGAAATAATACTCATTTTCAGACCTGGCACTTCTTCTTACAAGCTTCAAAGTCCTTCCATTTGATCTTCATGGAAACCCCATGTGGTCTATAGTACTTTAAAGAAAAGTTCCCTGGATCAAGAATTTTGTAACTTCCCTGTGATTTTGAGAAGCATGTAGTAGATCTGAGTTGTAAACTCATTTTTTTATCAGTAATGAATTTTTTTAATTATTAGAGTTGGGTACAGAGGGTTAAAATCTTTTTCTCATCATTTGGTTAAAATCTCATCTCATCATGACTGAGTCATTTCAAGTTTTCTGGAATACAGAACAGAGAAAATAATGGTACTCAGCTATTATATGGGTTAAGTGACATAATATATTTTAGCATTTGCAGCTGAAAAATCAATAAAATATTAATACATTTTTGCTGCTGCCATTGTTCTAAAATAATTTATGTGCAATTTGCTAAAATGGATTATCTTAAACTTCTTGTTCTATCAGCGAAAGCTTTGACTTTTAAAGCATTATATTCCTCCAGTATTAAGATGTTAAATTCTTCTGCTCAATTATTGTGTGCTCCCTACAGAGAACAGGAAAATTTACCATGCCTTTGTACATACGTTGTCAGAAAAGGGCCAGTGAGATAGTTCAGTATGTATGGCAGCTGCTTGTAAATCTGGATACCCAAGTTCAATCCCTGGAGAGGGAAAGAAACTTAGTTCTAAAAGCTATTCTTTGACCTCCACCTGTATAAAATGACATACATTTGTGCTCTCTTTTTCTCTCAAATAAATAGCTAAATAATATATATTTTAAAAGTTACTAGAAGATATTTGATTCACATCATTGTCAATGGTTGATTTTTTAAATGCCTTTTTTACTTCCTATTGACCACGTTGATTTCAAATACTAATTACCTTTAGGAATATATGGACCATGATATAAGGGAAATAAGGGGAAATTTGAAGGTATTTGTGAAATTGAGCATAGTCCCTAATACTATTAGATTAAATTGCACCACTTGTACAGGTAAAGCTGTGTTTGCCATACAAGTTCTAATACAAGCTTTTTAAAATAACTTTTGACATAGGTCAAATAATTTGGTGATTGTAAAACTTACACGAGGCAGATAGTATTTTCATACTATCAAGTGAAAAGTTTGACATTCAGCAAAATGAAATGCTCTACCCAGGATAGCACAGTGAAGCTTTTTATTTTCAGTCCCCCATCCTGTGCTGTGATACTGTGAGAGGGTCTGAGTAGAAAACAGTTGGTGAAACAGCTCTAGGGCTCCTGCCTCACTGTCCTCAATCACCCTAAGCAGCTTTCAACTCACCAGTTGAGTTTTTCCATAAAGATTTAAATGAACAGTCAACTTTACTGAGAGTCATTGTAGAGCTGTAAATTTCAACTTCTCTTGCATAGGAAATAGGTTTCTGAGTTTCAACATTGTGCATGCCTTTGTGACTAACCATTTCAGTAACCAGAGTTACTTCTGACCTCTTGGTCCTGGGTAAAATCCATTGGAAGAAATTAGTTCATGGAGGAAAGTAATTAAACTCACTATAAATGAAGAAAAATGTATACTGTATACACCAGCATTTTTAAATATCTCAAACAGAAAAGGGGCTCATGAACAATCAGGAGAATCCATTAAACTCATTTTCTACTCAGACTCTGAATGTTTTCTGTATGATATTGTGATGATAGACATGCGATGTTATATTTTTGTCAAAATTCATGGCATGTACCATGCTAGCGGTGATCTTCAATTATCAATTATAGAGCTTCGGTTAGTAATACATCAATCAATGTTGGCTCATTGGTTGTGTCAAATGTACCACATTAATGAAGATGTCATTAATATAGGAGGTTGAAATGTGTATTCAATTGAAGGAGTACATGTGAGCATATAATTTTCTGAGCACTAAACATTGCTCTTAAAGTTTATTAATTTATTTTTTATTTCTTTATTGTGTGTGTGTGTGTGTGTGTGTGTGTGTGTGTGTGTATCAGAGGGTAAGGGTACGATATATCCCTGTGGAGGACCTAAGTGACTTTAGGAATCATCCTGGATTGCTTCTACCTCCTTGCTTTGCTCTGTAATTTCCCAGGCTTTTTCCACCAAGATGGGAAGTTCAGGCCTCTGCTGTTTTCACCTGACATTTTCACATACGATCTGGGATTCGAACTCAGGACCTTCTGCTTGTGAGGCAGAAGCTTAACCTCTGAGTCATCTTTCCAGCCCAAGTTCACTAATTTAAAAAATGCATATTCTTAGACACATGATGAGTTATAGAAATTGTGCACAAGAAGTGATCATCCAAAGTTAACAGGTTAGCTTCAATAAATCTGCATTTTTTATCTTTACATGTAACTGCTAGTAATCTAGAAAGAATGTCTATGCTGATTTTTAAAAAACTACATGGAAATATTTCAGTACTATAATTTAAGTCAGCACCACAAACCAGATTTCAGTTACATAACAAAATGATTTAACTTTGAAGCAATTTGGTCCAAATGGGAAACCATTTGCGCAAATGACTGGTTTGAATTGCTGAGATAGAATTTATTAGAATGCGTTGGCAGATTCAGTTTTTTTCTTTCTTAATTTATTTTCCATACTTCAGATTAAAGAATTTCAGTTCTAACCCAAGAAGGTTGCAAATATTTAAGAGTTGGTGTCTTAGATCAACAATTCCTAAAGTTCCATCAGTCACATTTATTTTTTCCTTACACTTAAGATTGAGATTGTCTATAAATATTCATCTTATGAATATTTTTCTGCAACTATCTTCTTGCCACAGGCTCCACCTGCTCTGAGCAGGCTTGGGGTACAAGAGAATTAGAGTGAATTGGCCAATGCCAGAGGACAGTGGTGCCAATTGTTGTCTTCTTAGATTCCCTGTTGCATATGACAAATCTCAAATCACCCGACAAGGAACATTGATTGCAGTGATAGCTACTGGTGCGCTATAGAATCCTAAATGCTTTTAAAGGTGCCTCCAGTTGTCTGGATGAAGAGCGACTAACATAATCAGTGTCACACTCAGACGTCCATAGAGTACCAACTGCAGAGCTCCAGCTCGCTTCTCTGGTTTATACATCTTTTTGGACTAGAAGTGAATTTAAGAAATGATTTTCACATTGAAATTTTAATATTCCTTCACTTCATATATTGTGCTTTTTCATATTTTTCTGTTATATTTTATTTCTGTTTGGTTAAAAACCTTTAGAAAAGTGTTTTCTTTTTTTCAGGATTTGTAAGTTTCTGCTCACTTAAAGTCAGAATAAGACTATCAGTACTTTGTATGCAAAAGGAGATTCTGCTCTGTCTATTCAATTACTTCTGATTCTGGAAAGACATCCTGACGCTAATTATTATCTCATGATCATTAAGTTTAAGTTTAAGATCAGGAGTTCAAGATCGAGAACATGGAGTCTGAGAGATAGTTCAATATGTAAGACGCCTGTCTGCAGACCCCAATGGCTTGAGTTTGTTTGCTGGGATCCCATAGGGTAGAAAGTGACAAGCGAATTTTGAAAGGTGCCCTTTGAGTTCCATGGTGTGCAGGGCCATGCTTTCTCTCTGCCCTCTCTTTCTCTTCCAAATTAATAAAAAATAAGTGAATTTTAAAAAGAACAGACATTTTATTCAGATCAAAGATCCTCAGATATTGCTTATCATCATTGTTATATATTAAAAACTAATTTTTCAAGCAATTTTCCATAAAAAACAATGTGCATATGAGGAGTTACTTTTGTATATTTTAATGTTTGTGAGAAAATGATGAATAGGCATTTAACACAGGAAGAGACAATCATTAATATGCAAAACCTCTCTGAATTGAATGCCCAGGGTTGTTTTTAATCCCTAGTTGTTTATTAATACATGGTACGAACAAATTGTTGTATGCATAATCTTACTAAAGTGAAATTTCATGTATTTTTAAGTAACTTGGTTGGTTACTTACCATTTATGTAATAAGCTTTAAACAACTAGTTTTCAGAGTTTATTTAACAATTTTTCATTGAGGGTGATTTTAAGCATAATGTAATTATAATAAAATATTTATAATATACTTCAGAATCCCTCAGATTGTTCTGGGCAAGGTTTTGCTGTTTGGTTATGATAAAACAGGCTTAGGGTATGCGTCACAGGTGAACTTGCCTTAGATACGGTTTCAGAACTGAGAGCATATCATGATTATGCTCTTTATGTATGCTGGGATTTACTTATTTGCATTCTCAATTGCAGGTTAAAGAAAGATTAAAACTTGGTGTTTTGGTTTTATTTCAATACAATACCATACAAAATCCTTGGAAAGGCATCACACTGAATTTCATAACATTAAAAGAGACATTAATGTGGGAAGTTTTGCTATTATTTATTATTGAAGAGATGATGTGGATGTTTTATTCTGTGTTGTCTTAAAGGCCAGGTGCTTCGTTTTGGAGTGTCAATTGATGTATGCTGATGTTGCAGTGTATCTGACTTAGTTCATCAGACTCTTCAGTGTGGAGAGTCATCAATGCAAGAGGAAAGTCAACTTTCCACACAAAGCACACAAAGCAAATAACCATTCATACATGTGAGGTCAGCCCCCTAAACTCCTCAGAGGGAAGTTGATTTCCCAGCGCTGACACATTTACATCCTACCTCTACTTCACTAATAAATAATGGTACCATGTGTAGCATTGAATACCTAGCACCGCCTCGAGAGTTGTGATTTTTTTAAAGTAGCATCCTGGTGGACCTAAGAAAAACAAGAATCCAGATTCAACATGCACTCTTGTCAGAAGCCATTGCTTAAGGGTCAATATTTTGTAGACATCCTGTTTTAGAACAAGACAGCTGGGAGATGACTCAGTTGTTAAAGCACTAGCCATGAGTTTGAAAAACAGATTCTAGTTTGTAAACCAGATCCCACATTAAATGGTGGTGGAGCATGTTGGTCTACTTGTAATTCAAGCCCCAAAAGATGGAGGCTGGCAATCCCCAGAGCAAGCTGCCTAGACTTGTCCTATAGCAGAGTTCCCAGTTTAATTAGAGATCCTGTCTCAAAAGAATAAGCAAATGGTAAAGGATGCTTCCTGATGCCAACCTCAGGCTTCCACACTCCTGTACCTACACATAGCTTATAGACTCACAGACTCATGCATCCAGAGTCATTTAATATACATACACATTCAACCCTCCCCAACATGCACACATGAAAAGAGGAAATAAATATAACTTTAGAACACAAAATAGCTGGAGTCCCTGAGAAGGGATTCAAGCATAGGCTCTGTGACATTTGTGTTGTAGTTGTAGTTTGATTATTAAGAGACATTACAGAAACACTTTCTGGATGTATCTATTCATTCCATGAATCAATTAGTAACTGTTGACTCTGGAAGACTTATAGAATATATTTAATTGAACCATATTGGTTCAAATATTGGTCCAAGACTATTGCCAAGGGAGAGAACTGGAAAATGGTATACTTTTGAATGATATGTGCTATCACCTCAGCCTTGAGATTCTAATGAAGGAAAGAATTGTGAAACTTCTTCAGTGGCCATCACCAAATTCCAGGTGAGTGTGCAATTTCTTTCCAGGGACTAAAAAAATCATTTTTTCTAAAAAGTCAGAAATTTGGGTGTGTGATTTATGAATTAGGTAAGGTATGTCTGTAATCTCAGCACTCCTAAGGTAAGATGGAATTCAGAGAAAGGAGAATTCTCAGAAGCACATAGGTCTAAGATGCTTGGTGTATGCGAGAGCAAAAAAGAGACATTGTGTCAAGAAGGTAGAAGATGACCTACACATGTGTTACCTAAGTTACACACACACACACACACACACACACACACACACCCTGCACACAACTAATTTATGAGTTAATCACTCTAATTTCCCTTTCAACATAAATTTTTGATATTCTTTGTGCTACTGACTACATGAAAGTATTCCAAGTTTATCCATAGTTTTTCTTATTCTTAATGACATCTATTTCTATCTTATAAATGAAAAATATTCTTTAGCATGACATTCTCTCTTCAATCAATATTTTAGTTGCTTTGCTATATGTACAATTATTTGATGTGTTCCTGATGTCAATTCATCTCTTGTTTATGTGTTTGATTTACAATGACAATTTATTTCTTGTATTTCTTGTCTTTGGTTCTTAAATATATTTAGTTCAGTGCTTCTAAAAAAGCATTTAAAAGAGGCTTTTAAAAGAGCACATACAATTCAAGTAAAAATTCTTAAATATTTTAGAATATATGTTTTGGCTTAACCCCATTGTTAGCTATTTTGCATGTTTTGAATTTCATGAGCTGTTTCGCTCTTTGGTTCTTAGTCCCAAATTCTTTTCCCTTATCCCTAATCATGACTGTAGTATGACTATTTCACAAAATAAAAGTCAGCTTATATGAAAACCTCGATTTGCCTATGGATTAGTTGAATGCCCAGAATTGAGAATACACAACTATTTCTAGGATGTACTTAGAAAAGTTTAATTTAGAGAGTTCTGAGACAAAAATTACTTGGTAAATATATTTTTCAGAACTTCATAAATATTTTCTGTGGAAGCAGTCTCTTCAATAATCTATTAACAAGCTTAGAAAATCAAAAACTCATGTTTCTAATAAATTATACTATTATAATAAGAAAAATATACACTAGTGGATTAAGAACTGATGAAATCATGTATTTGTCAGCCTCCAAATTATGATACTGTAAAAAGAAAAATGTCAGAAGTATGATTTCTAGTGTAGTCAGAAATACACTATGTTTCTCTGACTTTTGTCTGATTGCTAAATTTTTAATCCATATTCTAATGAAGACATATAAAGACTTTTATATGAACTTTTAGTTCTTTCATAGCAGATGATAAGATTACTTATGAAAATTCAAACCAGATAATACAACGTCTCATGTAACAAGCATGGAAGTTAATTATGAGACCAACATGTATACACAAACACACACACACACACACACACACACACACACACACACGCACACACACAATGTAGCATTAAGGGTAATGCTGTTTAAAAGACTGCTGTATTGAACAAAATTACTGATTGCATAATGATGAAATTTTCAGAAATGTTATATCTCATCTATGTGTGCTAAAATGAACAAAATGTCATACATTACTGAAAAATGCCAAGAAATAATTTCACATGTACATTTAGCCTGGTCAGTACAGACACGGATCCTGAGCTTGTGTCTGTCTGAAACAACCAGAGAAATGGTTTCTCCAAAAACCCTCTAGTTACATAAACCCAGCAGCTGCGAAAAGTAAACCTAGCAGTCGCAAAGAAGTAGAGTGAAATTTATAAGGAAGGGATTTGACATCTGCTTCATTTTGGTATACAATTCAAAATGACAGTAACCAACTGTAGTTGCTAGGTAGGGAGTTACCTATGAAGGTCGACCAATCTTAGCAAAGCCAGTTTAGCTGCCACAACGCTGAGGTCATGGAGAATAGTTGGTGGCTTTCTGCGAGTCCAGTGCTCTGGAAAAGAGATTCCTCAGGGTTTCTACAGAAATGAAAATGAAGATGAAGACCAGGCACCCTTTTGTGAATGTCAGGATAGATCTAGTGACTGTTCTGGCCCTTTGAGAATGACTAAATAGCTCACAGTTAACTAGGGTGGAGTGGATACTGATTTTAGACGGTTACAAATTCTTCATGAAGCTATTAAACATCCGTAGTATCTTCCTATAGAAACTATCATAGGACCAAAACTATCCTCTGGTATGTCAGTTTTCTACCAGTTGAACAAGAACTTAAAATCCATCCAACAGGTCCATTTTGTAGGGAGGCAAGAGATTGGATACTCAAACACGGAAACTAGATACTTAAGACAAAATACTTTTTTCTTTTTTAATGAATAAAAGTAGAAATCACTTGCACAGATAAGTTTTTCCATTACTCACTACTCAGCTGTGTTTTTTTACATGTCATATTGACCACTATTGATGAGTCAGAGATTCAAATTGATGTTGAAGATGGAATCATGAAACTTTCTCTGCAGTCTTTCCTACTTTGACATTTTACAAATACCTCCATATTTCTTTGTTCCACCATTTTTATTTGTCTTAAACATAGATGACGGAAGATAGAAATTAGAATGGGCTCACTGAGATTTCAAGAGTCCAAGAAGCTAGTAAAAATTCACAGTGAGTCTCAGAGACTGTTGCTACTGCAGTAGATAAGAGGATGAAAGCCATCTGTATTGAATTTGAAAAATAAAAGCTTGATCTAAGTGTCCATTTTAACTTGAGAACATAATTGGAGCCAAGATAGTTACCTGCTTTCCATATTATTTGATTTGTAAAGTCCACATATAACAATGAAGAGCAGATATTGTTTTGGATTTATACTTTGAGATAAAATTGTGCAATTACCTAGAACCATTCTCAGATATTCCTTCCTGCAGAACAAGCAGGAAGTGCAAGGAAAACACATTCTGCTATATATTTTTAAATCTCACCTCATTTTTATAGTCACTAATCAAAGAAACACCTCTAATTACCTTGAAAATATTCAACTATGCCTTTAAATTTGTCAACTTTCACAGACATGCCATGGTTATGTTATTTTTCCACCCTGGGCCTCATACTAATTTTAGTGTTAACTATTTGACACTCTTAGTTTTATTGGTCAGAGAAGGAATATGAATAAGGAGAGATACATAATTATGCATTTATATCCTTGCATTCTCACTAATATGGTATTTAGAATTATATTACATGTGTGAGAAGCACACAAAACCTCTAAGTGTATTTATGCATAAACTTAAACATATATGTATACCTATATATTTGTGTTTGTACTTGAACATATTTTATGTGATATATTTGAATATGTATATAGCATTTATATATGTACTTTGAACAAAGTATATCTATATGATACAAAAAGAAAAAGGCAGGAAGAAGGTTCATTTAGCTTCTTAAAGGGTAAATATAACTTTTTCTTTATGCTTTGCTCTGTATTGTTTATTTCAACCTTTATAACCAATATCACTAGGGATATTACATTTGAATGGGAAGTCTGCACTTTATTTACTGCTGTTGATTTATAGCAATGGTCTAGAAGAATCTGTTTTTCTTACCTTTTTATGTCTCTTTTCTGTGCCCATTGATTTCCTTGTGTCCAAAACTTGTTCATTTCTCATGTTTTCCCAATCCCTTTTGTAATTTCTTCTCTGCTAATTCAGATTTTTCTATATTTTTCTGAACATGGGTTTTTATAATGTTCTTTATGCTTTTTGTTTCTTGGCTTATTAATCACACCAGTTTCCCATGATACATATGTAGGCATTCAAGATAAAGCAAGAGGATATCTAAAGAATGAGTTCTTCTAAGAAGTAATAAATATACATCAGTTGAAGTTTTAATATTTAATCTAAAATGGAATGTGTGTTATGAATGTAAGAGAGCTTATCCAAAGTAGGAATGTATTTTATTTTTCCCAAATGCATGCACCTGACATTAGCAATTGTGTTACAGAGGTTAAGGAGAAGGAAAATAAATGAAAGAAAAGCAGAAAGATTTAAAATTAATGATATTAAAATTCACTTTTACAGTGTCTGTTTTATAGGACCAAAGTACAACTTTTGGCTCAAATACGTTGATGATACTTGGAAGTCTTGGAAAGAGAGCAAGGTGACCGATAGTAAAAGACTGAAAACTTTGTCCATGCATCAAATAAAGAGTTGGCATTTCACATTTGGTTGAGTCACAAGAAAGAGAATAAATTAAATTAGATTGGAGACAGAAGCTGTTTCAAGGGCATGGACAGCTGACTCAAGGGAAGCAGTTACTGGCATCCATCGGCATTCCAGGTGGGGACGCTTGGTAAAGAAGCCATGTTTGATGCGCCCAATGCCCTGTAACTGAATCTTCATGGAAGATACAAAGGAAAAATCACAGTTCCTATGTAAAAATCATCAGTTTACAAATTCATGAGATTAATCATTTGGAGTAGTGTATAAAACAGTGATAAAAATTAAAGCAAACATTTTTACCTGATTAATAATGAAACCTTATTTTCTCTTTCTAATTAGTCCCATTTATTCTGAAAACATTCATAACATTATAACAGATTTTAAATATAACACAGCAAATACCTTATTGTGTCATTTTTCTGTGGTGGATCACTTATATGTACTGTCAATTATAATGCTTCCCATTCTAAGTAGAAAAATTAATGAATATTTCAGCATTTATTCTTTCCTAGCTATTGCCATTCAATAGATATATATAAATTTTTTAAATTATCTAAAAAATACAAGGAATTATTTATGAATAAATTACAAGGCATTAAAGTATAATACTAGTTGATAATTTTGTAATCTCCCAATGGATAAATTTTGATAATTAAGACATAAATCACAAATTAAATAAAGATTTAACTCTATGAGGAACTTCACTATGACAAAAAGCACAACAGAGTGAGATAACAAATGACAGAGTGGAAGCAAAGGATGAAGTATCTGTGGCAGAGAAAATTTAAAGTTGTTATTTAGGGTTCAGTGGGTAAGGGGCTTGCAACACAAATGTGAGGATCTGGATTAGAATCCAAGTGCATTTAAGGCAGGGCACGTGGAATCCCAGGGCTTCAATGACGAAACAGGAAGTAAAGAGTCTCGGCAATCTTGTCCACCAGTTAGCCTGGCATCCAGAATAGTAAAAAGAACTCAATGGGTTACACACAGAAAAGTCATATAAGAAAGATGGAGACTTGGGAAAATGAAGTTTCTTAGTGGCAGCCAGGGGAGCGAGGAAGGTTAATATGAGAAATAACAAAAATTCATTTTATACATATACAAAACTGCCCTAAAGAATAATAGAAAAAAAGAAACATGAGTGATCCTTTCACAAACAAGGTGGAAGGTAAGGATCATTTGTCCTTTAATTAGCTCTACATGTATTTTGTGGGGAGTCGTACCTACATTCATACACGAATATGTGCACACACCTTTTCATGTCATATACACAAGAAAGATAAAATGTTCTGCGTGTTTAAAAACTCTTACATTTTTGAAAAATGTCAATGAATTCATTAAAATGTTCATTAGATACAGACATGTAATTCATGCAATGAGAAATGACAATACTGTGCTTATAATAATAGACAAAAGAAAAATTAAAGCAGTCTCAGATTTTTTAACACTAGAAGATCTATAGAAGCTGTAAAGTTAGCTGAGTGTGAGAATACAGCCCTCTGGTACTAGCTGTATGAGAAGGGTAGGAATGGGAAGGCGTGTGAGTTGGTTAGCTCTAAACTGATCAGTGTCTCAAGGTTTTCTTGATCCCACACATCATTCTAGAGAAAAATAAAATCAGCATCTAAAGACACATACATGTTCATGTAATTGTACATATGAAGTGTTTACTGATACTATCTTTGAAGCATGAATATTGATTAAAAAGAGACTATATAAACTTTAATGTAAACATAAACTATTATAATTATATCTGTAGTAGTATTCAACTAGTAACATCAATGTATTTCATTCATAATCATTAGCTTAAAAATACTTTTATTGCTAATTGTCAAAAGTCAAATTCCAAGAGAACTGTGGTATAATTTACCCTTATTCATCGAAAAATGAAAGTAATTTTATTTAGTTACCAAATGAAATATTACATAAACTAGAAGCATTAAATCAAAAGTATGAATGGTTAAATACAGGGAATTATTATTTGAGTCATAGTTTTGTAATGTATATATATTTTCATGTAACTTCAACTTATAATTTCATTTCTCAGTCCATCCCAAGAAGGTCAGAAAAAATTTATTATAAAAATTTTAGCTTCCATATGCTATATGACAACTAAACTGAAGCAATCTTATAAATAAATTCAGGAGAATAGGCTTTGTAAGCTATATTGCAGTCCTAAAAGTTATATTGATATATATCAAAATCATCTTCCAAAGGCCTTCTAATTAAAAATAGTTATGATGTAATTATTAAGTGAAGTGAGAATAATCACTGTTCAGAAGAAATAATTTAGTAAGGAGTATGATTCACACTATTTAGTAACGCTTATGTGCACACTCATGCACGCTGAGAAAGGAAATGCTTTTGGAAAGAAAATATTGTGGTAAAATCTTGTTAGTACTGTGAGTCACTTTTTAAACTCTTTTATAACTACTGTTATTTAAAAAGTATCTACTTTGTTTATTTAATAAAATGTTGAATGCCAAGAAAAAATGCCAGAGTAATGGAGAGATTGGGTGAATGATTGAAAAGGGGGTCCTTTGACTATCTTTCTAATCAATGCAAAACTATTTTGTGATTGTCATGGCAACTAGACTTAGTTCACATGTTTATCATATGAGTTTGTCACGTAGGAAGTGAGATTAGCATTGATCTCCCTGAGATTTTACAAGGTAATACTGAATGTAGAAAGGTCATCAAGATCTATTCAATCACCTAGACTAGGCAGCCTATCTCTCCCCATCCTGGAGCTCAGGGACATTGGCGAGGGGGGCTAAGAGCTGTGGTCAACGATTTGCAATACTCAAAAGTTGGGCCAAGCATTATGGCTTGCATAGCTGCGCATGTCAATGCACTGTGCCCTCTAAAGTCAGCAGTTAAGGCGAACCGAGACCCTGGAATTGACGCCATAGTAGTGATCCTATGCTAAGGGAACAAGAGAAGGGCTTAGGAATGCCACTGGCCTTTATGTCATTGGGGAAGACCCAGTAGGCGTACACATAAAGACTCTCTGGAATTGGGGGGGCACTGGGGATGGGAGGGAGGGGGGAGAATTCGGGGGAGGAGGGGAAGGGAACTGGTAAAAATTTTAAAATGATAATAAATTTAAAAAAAAAAAAAAAAAAAAAAAAAAAGAAAGGTCTGAAGTTCAAAGCACAATAAAGAGCTACTTGGTTCACTCTACACTCTTCTGACTAAATGCAGGAAACTGGATATGGATATATATCATCCACAGTCGAAGCTACACTAATTCAAGAAGTAAACCATTCAATTTTTTATATCAGTTTTGATGCTCTCTGGTTTTCAACCCTTCTATCACATATAAAAATTTTAACCCACCTAAATATTTAGATAATCTCGAGTTTGGACTTGATGAATCAATCTTTCTTTCAGTAAGTTATCAGTAATGTTTTATTTTCAGAGTAATTCAGCAATTTTTTCTATATAATTACACTAGTTGAACTATTGTCAGCACATTGAGCGCCCTCTAAGTTTTAAGAGCATATTACTGCTACCTAGCCTTCAGAGTTTAGTAAGATTTATCTTGAGATTTTAAATTTGTACTAGTTAATTTGCTTCATGAATAATTAACTTAGCATATAAAATTTACAGCACCTTCCTGATTGGGTTAGGCAAAGCAATTTAAGCCTTTGCTGAGACTCAAAGAGGAAATTCTAAAATGGTTATTAGTTTTGGGACAAATAGAAATATACCTTTTCAGCTGTTCTTTATTATGAAAAAGGAACCACATGAATAAAATGATTTATGTTTCTAGATTAATGTCAAAATATGAAATAAAACAAATATGGAGCAAAGAACAAAAGCATTCATGAGTGACTAAGCATTTTTACTACAAAGTATAGATTTTTCAATACATGTTATATACTTTATATAGAATTGCTATTTCGGATGCATATGTCTTTTTCATGTAAGTTTACAAGTCCATTAGCTGATTTCATAATGCAGTAAATAACAGAGATCATTATGTATACTTATTAGCTCACTTGCACTAATACTCAACTCACTGATATAAACTAGGAGTGGTAGTTATTTGTGTATGTGTGTACATGTTTCTGTGTGTATGTGTGTGTGTGTTTCACATATGTATGAGTGCATGTGCACACGTGTATATGAAGGACAGAGACTATTCTTTGGTGTTGTCCATCTTGTTTATTGAGACAGTGTTTCTCATAGGGATGTGGGACTCTCTGATTAGACCAGACTTTCTGGCCAACAGACTACGAATAACACCCTGTCTACAACTCCCCAGGATAGGAATTACAAGTGTACAATGCCATGCCTAAGTTTTAAAATTATCATCATGTGTGTGTGTGTGTGTGTGTGTGTGCTGTGACACTCATGTTAAATTTAGAGGATTATTTTCAGGATTTGATATTCTGCCACCATACATGTTCCAGGGATCCAGTTCAGGCCATGAGGCTTGGCAGCAAGCTTCTTTCTTTATCCACTGAGTCATTTATCCATTACCATGTCTGACTTTTTTTTTAAATGGGAACGTAAGCGCTTAATTGATCATATTATCTCTCTATCCCTGAAATTGAGTTTTTCTCTGTAGACTGCATAGATTTTACATTTATTTTTCTTTATTGATTCATTCAGTTACTACATTCAATCCTTTATTCTTTGATTTTTCTGCAGGTTAACCCATCCTTTGAGATCTTTGTGAAGCATGTTTTGGTTATTAAGGAAGATGTCAGACTAATGAGGATGTGAATGGCCTACAAAGCACACCTCACTTTAGAATGAATTTGATCTTGAGAGCAAGTCAATAGATATATTACAATACATATACTAGAGTGAGTTAAGATCATAAGTAAGCTGAAGGTAGGCATTAATAATTATTCCTAATACATATGGAGATCTATAATATAGAGGCATATATCTGATATATAGAATCAGTGTTTATGTTTAGTCCAGATAATTTAAACTCTCAGAAAATATTTTCAGATTGCTTCTTCTTCATTTATGCCATGTAGATGTTAGTATGCTTTCTCAGAAATATTTTACAGTTTCAAAGAGAAAATGAATGTAGCATAACAGGTGTCTATGTCTGTTTTTGTCTTATGTCATATGCAAAAGTTCCTTCTAGTATTCATTTCAAATTAGCTTATAGTAGCAGTACAACCAAGTCATAGATGCAGGTGTCAACTTGATGGTTGAGGATCTAACCACATTTGTACAGAATTAGTAATTGAGTTAAGCTCAGAACAAACCTGCAGTAGATTGTCTAATTGATGGGAAAGGCCCAGCCCATGGTGGGTCAGACTAGGCCCTGGACAGGTAAATAAAATGTAGAGAGGTGGTTGAAAAAATTGACATGCTTCTGTATACTTTTCCAGACATGCCGGTATGATAAATAAGGATTGTCCCTGTCTTAGCCAATATGGTATGATCATTCCCTCAGCACTTATGTTGGTGTTGGCGTGAGTTCTCCTGCTAACCAGGATAAGCAATTATAATCCAAGGAATCCATAATCACAAGGAATCATAATCCAAAAATAAAAATTCCTTGTTCTCTTAAACTGATTAATGGTGATTTTTAGCAGCATGCAAAATAACTAAGATAGAATTTGGTCCCAGGAATGGGGGCATTACTGATAAATCTGCTATGCAGTTTTTGTGAATTTTGAACAGTTTTGTTAGATGAAGTTTGAAATGTTTAAAGGTTTTGGAACTGTGGATTGCAAATACCATTCTGCAGAGTTTACTGACCCATTTGGAGAATAGAGGTGTTGAGAGTGTTTTGGATTGTTTGGGCCCAGTTTGTGATGAAGGGAAGAAGGACTTTGGCAAAGTTGAATTTAAAGATGGAGAGATTTGCTTGGTAAAAATGACTATTTTACCAAAAGCAATATACAGATTCAATACTATACCAATCTAAATCCTCAAGCAACTCTTTAAAGAAATTGACCAAATAATCTTAATATTCATATGGAAGTACAAAAGACCCAGGATAGCAAAAACAATCCTGAGTAACAAAAACACAGCTGGAGGTATCACCATACCAAACCTTAATGTATACTACAAATCTATAGTAATAAAAACAACCTGGTACTGGCTCCAAAATAGACACACAGATCAATGGATAAGGGTTAAAGACCCAGATATAAGCTCACACAATTACAGCCATTTGATCTTTGACAAAGGGGGCCAAAAATCCAATGGAAAAAGAACGGCATCTTCAACAAATGGTGCTGGCAAAACTGGATGTCCACATACAGAAGATTAAAGTTGGACCCGTACTTGTCATCATGCACAAAAATTAATCCCAAATGGATCAAGGACTTCAATATTGGCAAGAGACCATAAAAACCCTAGTTATAAAGGCAGGGAACTCCCTCAAGCTGATTGGGTTAGGCCAACATTTCCTAAACAGAAATCCAATAGCATAGGCACTAGAATCAACACTCAACAAATAAGATCTTATGAAATTAAAGAGCTTCTATTCAGCTAAAGAGATTGTGAACCAAGCAAAAAGGCAACCCACAGAATGGGAGAAAATCTTCATTAACCACACATTTGATAGAGCTCTATTATCCAGACTGCACAATGAACTTAGAAAACTAAACACCAAGGAGATAAATGGCCAAATTAAAAAATGAGCCTGGGAACTCGAAACTTTTCCAGGGATGAAATTGAAATGATTAACAAATATCTTTTTTTTAATTTCAGCTCATACAAACTTATTAGGTACACCAGTTCCCTCTCTCCCTCCTCCTCCCCCCTCTCCCTCCCCATCCCCCCAGTGCCTCCCACCCCAATTCCCAGAGAGTCCTTTCTTGTGCATGTCTGATTTTCCTCTGGGCCCTCCTCTCCGATGACGTACAAGGACCCAGTGGCCTTTTCCTGAACCCTTTCCCGTGTTCCCCTTAGGTATAGGAACACTGCTGTGGCTGCCAATCCTTTGCCTCCAAGGATCTTGGTGCCTTTAGCAGATGCTAGACTTTGTGAGGTCAACAGTGTGTTGGACAATGCGCAGGGTATGCAAAGTCCAATTATAACTGCTTTAGCCCTAACTAGTATAGAGTATCTTACATATCATTGCTCCTCCCAGCCTTTTGCTCTTACACTCTTACCGCCCCCTCTTCTGCAAATTTCCCTGAGCTTCAAGATGGGGAGAGACTAAGCTGGCCTAGTTCTAGGTGGTTGATATAGAGTCTCTGAAGTTCTGGATTGTGGTTTGTTGATTTTCTTTTGCAGTTTTGCTGCTCCTGCAATGCCCTTCACTCCATCCTGGTGGGCATTGTATGTTACCCCCTGGCCAGAGACAAAAAGCTGTTAGAGTCTTGTGATAAAAGCACATTCAAAGGTAGATGTAATAAAAGTGGGAAACCACAGTAAGGGAGGGGTCTATCACCCATTTGCAAAATGGTTACTTTTTATCTGCCAGACTATATGCCCTCCTCTTCTGGTGAGATCACACCCCCTCAGTAGTAAATGATCAGGAACAAAAGTCTGTGAACTTAATCAGATGTCTCATTACTTATTTGGGTCCTTGGTGGAGGCCTATTTTCCCTGCTGTAACATGGTCCCTTCTCTCCTTGTTTCTGGTGTGGCCCTCCTACCCCATCCCTCCTGTTCATAATCCTTGGAATTACTGTCTCTAGGTGGGCTGGGTGGGTTTGGTACTAGGAGCCACCTATTAGGGAGTACATACGGTGCTTAATTTTCTGGGTCTGGGATACTTCACTTAATATAATTGTTTCTAATGACATCCATTTCCCGGCAAATTCCAGTAATTCATTATTTTTGATGGCTGAGTAGTACTCCATTGTAGAGATGTACCACCTTTTCCTTATCCACTTGTCAACTGTTGGACATTTGGGCTGATTCCATGACTTTGCTATTGTAAACAGTACTGCTATGAACATGGTCGTGCTTGTGCTATCGAGGTGAACCTCTGTTGTATGGGGGGTTATTCCCAAAAGTGGAATAGCAGGGTCATATGGCATTTCAATCTTTAATTTCTTTAAGAATCTCCAGACGGCTCGCCAGAGTGGCTGTATGAGCCTGCATTCCCACCAGCAATGTAGGAGAGTTCCCCTCTCTCCACATCCTCTCCAACATTTGTTGTTGTTTGTATTGTGGATTTTTGCCGTCCTGACTGGGGTGAGATGATATCTCAGGGAAGTTTTGATTTGCATTTCCCTGATGGCTAAGGAAGTGGAGCATTTTTGCAGATATTTGTTAGACATTTAATTTCATCCCTGGTAAAGTTTCTTTGAAGTTCCAGGGCCCATTTTTTAATTGGGCCATTTGTTTCCTTGGTGTTTAGTTTTCTAAGTTCTTCGTGCACTCTGGATAGTAGAGCTCTATCAGATATGTGGTTAGTGAAGATTTTCTCCCATTCTGTGGGTTGCCTTTGAGCTCGTGTTACAATTTCTTTTTCTGAACTGAAGCTCTTTAATTTCATAAGATCCCAACTGTTGAGAGATGGTAGCAGTGACTGTGCCATTGGAAGTCCGTTTGGGAAGTGTTGGCCTAGCCCAATCAGCTCGAGGGAGTTCCCTATCCTTTCAACTATGGTTTTTATAGTCTCTGGCCTGATATCAAGGTCCTTGATCCATTTGGAATTAAGTCTTGTACATGGTGACAAGTACGGGTCCAGCTTTAATCTTCTGCATGTGGAGATCCAGTTTTGCCAGCACCATTTGTTGAAGATGCTGTTCTTTTTCCATTGGATTCTTTGGGCCCCTTTGTCAAAGACCAAATGGCTGTAACTTTGTGGGCTTATATCTGGGTCTTCAATCCTTATCCATTGATCTGTGTGTCTATTTTGGAGCCAGAACCAGGCTGTCTTTATAACTATGGATTTGTAGTATAGACTAAGGTTTGGTATGGCAATACCTCCAGCTGTGTTTTTGTTACTCAGGATTGTTTTTGCTATCCTGGGTCTTTTGTGCCTCCATATGAACTTTGAGATTGTTTGGTCAACTTCTTTGAAGAATTGCTTTAGGATTTTGATTGGTTTAACATTGAATCTGTATATTGCCTTTGGTAGGATGGTCATTTTTATGATGTTGATTCTGCCAATCCAGGAACAAGGGAGGTCTTTCCACCTTCTGGTGTCTTCGGCTATTTCTTTCTTTAGAGTTTTAAAGTTTTCATTGCAAAGGTCTTTTACCTCCTTAGTTAGGTTTATACCAAGGTATTTCATTTTTTTAGGGGCTACAGTAAATGGGATTGTTTCTCTCAAGGCTTTTTCACTTCTTTCATTCTGGGCATATAGGAAGGCCTCTGATTTTTGCACATTTATTTTGTATCCTGCCACCCTGCTGAACTTCTCAATTAGTTCCAGGAGCTTCCTGGTGGAGTTTTTGGGATCCCTCAGGTATAAGATCATGTCATCTGCAAATAGGGATAGCTTGACTTCTTCCTTACTGATTTGAATCCCTCTTATGTCCCTTTCTTGTCTTATGGCTTCAGCTAAGACTTCAAGTACAATATTGAATAGAAGTGGTGAGAGTGGACAGCCTTGTCTAGTTCCTGATTGAAGTGGGAATGCTTCCAATTGTTCCCCATTGAGCATAATCCTTGCTGTGGGCTTGTTGTATATAGCTTTTATTATATTGATAAAGGTTCCTTCCATTCCTACTATCTCTAGCGTTTTGATCATAAAAGGCTGTTGGATCTTGTCAAAAGCTTTTTCTGCATCTATCGAGAGTATCATGTGGTCTTGGACTTTGGACTGGTTTACATGATGAATTACATTTATTGATTTGCGTATGTTGAACCAATCTTGTGTGCCAGGGATGAAGCCTACTTGGTCCCCGTGAATGATCTTTTTAATATGTTTTTTGAATCCGATTTGCTAAGACTTTGTTGAGAATCTTTGCGTCTGTGTTCATCAGGGAGATCGGCCTATAGTTTTCTTTTTTAAGTGAATCTTTATTAGGTTTTGGGATAAAAACGATATTAGCTTCATAGAAGGAATTTGGTAGTGTTCCTTCCTTTGCTATTTGATGGAACAGTTTAAGGAGTATTGGCGTTATTAACTCCTTAAATGTCTGGTAGAACTCTGTGCTGAATCCATCTGGTCCAGGACATTTTTTGGTGGGAAGATTCCTCAATTTCCTTATATGTTATAGGACTATTTAAATAATTCACAACTTCCTGATTCAATTTAGGTAAGTTGTGTTTACTTAGAAATTCATCCATCTCTTTTGTGTTGTCAAACTTCACAGAGTATAAGTTTTTGAAATATGATGTTATGATTCTCTGGATTTCTTGGGTATCAGTAGTGATATCTCCATTTTCATTTCTAATTTTGTTAATTTGGGTTTTCTCTCCTGCTTTTGGTTAATTTAGCTAGGGGTGTATCAATCTTATTGATTTTTTCAAAGAACCAGCTTTTTGACTGGTTGATTTTTTCTATCGTTTTCTTAATCTCGATTTCAGATATTTCTCCCCTTATTTTGCTAATCTCCTCTCTTCTACTACTTTTGGGATCAGATTGCTCTAGTTTCTCTAAAGCTTTAAGCTGCATTGTTAAGTTGTTTATTTCTGATGTTTCCATTTTTTTGATGTAGGCATTAAGAGCTATGAACTTACCTCTTAGAACAGCTTTCATTGTGTCCCAGAGATTTTGGTAAGTTGTATCTTCGTTATCATTCACTTTCAGGAAATCTTGAATTTCCTTTTTAATTTCTTCCTGAATCCAGTTCTCATTCAGCATCATAGTGTTAAGTTTCCAGGAGTTAGTGTATTTTCTCTTGTTTGATGTGTTGTGGATGTCCAGCTTTAGGCCGTGATGGTCTGATAGGGCACAGGTTAGAATTTCAACTTTCTTGTATATGTGTAGATTCATTTTGTGGCCCAATATGTGATCTATTTTGGAGAAAGTTCCATGTGCTGCTGAGAAAAATGTGTATTCTTTGGTGCGTGGGTGAAAAGTTCGATAGAGATCTGTAAGGTCCATTTCTTTAACGGTTTGATTAAGTTCCAAAGTGTCTCTGTTAAGCTTTTGACCTGTTGATCTATCCCATGTTGAGAAGGCGGTGTTGAAGTCCCCAAGAATTATCGTTTGTAGGTTGATTTCTTGCTTTAGACGCTGCAGGGTTTTCGTAATGAATGTGGAGGTGCCCGTATTGGGCACATATATGTTCAGTATTGTGAAGTCTTTCTGGTGAATTGTACCTGTGACTAAAATGTAGTATCCATCCGTGTCTCTTATAATTTTCTTTGGTTTGAAGTCCACTTTGTCTGAAATCATAGTGGCTACCCCTGCCTGTTTTCTGCTTCCATTTGCTTGTAGAATTGTTGACCAGCCTTTTATTTTTAGAGCATGCCTATCTTTTGTGGTGAGATGGGTTTCCTGCAGGCAGCAGATTGATGGACTGTGATTTTTAATCCAAGTTTGTAATCTGTGTCTCTTGATCAGTGAATTAATTCCATTAACATTTAGTGTTATAATGGAGAAACTATTGTTAATTCCAGACATTTATTATGTTTAGTAGCTTTTATAAGTATATTGCTTCGCTTTTAATGGTGTTATATTTGCCTTCTGTTCTCCTGGATATGCCTTTTTTTTCTTCATGCTTGAGTATCATTTCTAGCATTTTTTGAAGGCCTGGTTTGGTGGACATGTATCCCTTTAAGTTGTCTTTGTGCTGGAAAATTTTTCTTTCTCCCTTGATCATGACTGATAGTTTTGTAGGGTAAATCAGCCTGGGTTGACATTTTTGCTCATTCAATACTTGAAGTATGTCTCTCCAAGCTCTCCTTGCTTTTACTGTTTCGACTGAGAAGTCATTTGTTATTTTAATAGGTTTACCTTTAAAAGTGACTTGTTTTTTCTCCCTTGAAGCTCTCAGCACCAGTTCTTTATCTTGAATGTGGAGTGTTTTAACTATTATTTGCCTTAGCGCGCTTCTATTTTGGTCGTATCTGTTTGGGGTGCGGAATGCCTCTTGTATATGGATGGGCCTCTCTTTTTTTAGATGAGGAAAGTTTTCCTTGATGATCATTTGAAAAATTTCCTCAGGGGTGGTATTTTGAGATTCTTGCTCTGGTATTCCATGAATACTCATGTCAGGCTTTTTCAGGGTGTCCCATTTCTCTTGGATATTTCTCTCAAGTATCTTTTTGGCTTTAACAACCTCTTCCATTGAGCTGGTTAGTACTCTCACTTTATCTTCAAGGTCTGAAATTCTGTTTTCTGCTTAGTTAGTTCTGTTGATAAGACTCTCTGTGGCGTTCTGGGTTGAAGATAACTTGTCTTTTAGCTCAGTTTTAAACTCTGCTTGAGTTTGTTTTAACTGCTCTATGCCACTTTTTGTTTCTTGCACTGTTTTTCTCAACTCCTCCAGATGTCTGTTGTGTTCCTCTTCATAGCGATTGATTCGATTATGTAATTCCTCCTGGATTTCCTCTTTCATAGTATTGAACATGGTAATGATCATATTTTGAAAGTCTTTATCCTGGGTGAGGCTTTCTTGGCCTTTTTCCGCTGGTTTGTTCTGGTTGGAGTCTAACATTATGGTATTAATTTCTTCAGTGGGAAATTTGTTTACTTGAGTGTTGCTTCTCATGGATTTGCACTTTGACTCTGGCATTGTCATTTTAACTCTTAAGATCTCTCAATTTCACTAAACTGAATTATTTGGCCTGGGGTCCTGGTGGGCGGGCGCAGGCGGAGACTTACCAAGGGCACGGAGAGAGGCCCGGCTGGACCGCGGCGCGTGCGTCCCGACTGGTGGAGCGGGGTGGGGTGTAAAGGGAGGCAAACAAATATCTTAAAATATGTTCCACATCCTTATCCATCAGGGAAATGCAAATCAAAACTTCCCTGGGATATCATCTCACTGTATCAGGATGGGAAAAATCCGCAACACAAACAATACCGAATGCTGGAGAAGATGTTGAGAGAAGGGAACTCCCCTACATTGTTGATGGCAATGCAGGCTTATACAACCACTCTGGTGATCAGTCTGTCAATTTTTAAAAAAGTTAAAGATTGAAATGCCATATGACCCTGCTATACCACTTCTGGGAATAATGCCCCATAAAGCAAAAATTCAATAGTGACACAAGCACAACCACGTTCATAGCAACACTATTTGCAATAGCAAAGTCATGGAATCAACCCAAATGCCCAACAGTTGATGAGTGAATAAGGAAAATGTGGCACATTCATACTTAGCCATCTAAAAAGATGAATTAATGAAATTTGCTGGGAAATGGGTGGAATTAGAAAAAATTATACTGAATGAAGTGTCCCTGACACAGAAAATTAGACATTGTATGTATTCTCTAATAGGTGGATCCTAGTACCAAACCTACATAATGACATATTCAAAGTTAAAGCTCCGTGATACCTGCAGTAATCACAAAGATTATAAACAGATGGGAAGGGGAAGGAGGGTCCCCCAGAAATAAGGAGGGAGGGGATCATACTTCAATAGAAAAAATAAGTCACCATCAAGTATTGTAAGTAAGTAAAGAGACATTTGGTAAAGCTCACTTTCACTTTCCTTCCTGGTCACTTGCGACTGAGGGGATTTGACCTCACCAATCAGAGAGGGTATAGGGACTGGCAGATAGATGGTAACTAGCCTACAAATGGGACACTGACCCCCACCCCTCGCTGTGGCCTCCTATTCTTATTCTATCTACCTTTGAATCTCCTCTTATAGTAAGATCTTCATTTAAACATCCTTTTATCTTTGGCTAGGGGGTGACCTCCAATACCAATCAGAATAGAGCCGAGGACGATACAGGAACAGCAAAACTGAAAACGACAACAAACCATAATTCAGATCACCAAAGACCTTACATCAATCACCTGGAACCAGTCAAGCCAAATCTCTCCTCATCTTAAAGCTCAGGAAACTCGCCAGAGAGGGGGCAACAAGATTGTAAGAGCCTAAAGATGGGGAAAATCAATGATATGCAAGATACTCCACACAAGTTAGGGCTGCAGTAGCCATACAGCGACTTTGCATGACCTGCACAATGACTGACATGCCAACGACTCCCCACAGTCTAGCATGGATCAAAGGCAGTACGATCCTTAGAGGCAAGGGATTAGCAGTCATAATAGTGCTCCCATTCTAGAGGGTAGTCCAAGAAAGGGCTCTGGGCAATGCTACTGAGTCCTTAGACCTCACTAGAGTAGGGGATTGAGAGGGAAGTTTAACATTCACATAAAAGGATGCTCCAGAGGACGGGAGGGGGAAAGAGGGAGGCACTGGGAGCTAGAGGGGTGAAAGTAAGGGGAAAAGGGGGGAGGGTGGAAGGGGAACTGGGGAAGGGTGGAGGGACAGAGAGAACCGGGGTTCCCATTGAGCTTGTATGACCGGGGAAAAAAATAGACTCTCCTACATTGCTGGTGGGAATGCAGGCTCATACAATCACTCTGGTGAGCTGTCTGGTGATTCTTAAAGAAGTTAAAGATTGAAATGCCATATGACCCTGCTATACCACTTTTGGGACTAAATCCCCATACAGCAAAAATTCACCTTGATAGAACAAGCACAGCCATGTTCATATCAGCACTGTTTACAATAGCAAAGTCATGGAATCAGCTCAAATGTCCAACAGTTGACAAGTGGATAAGGAAAATGTCGTACATCGATACAATGGAATACTACTCAGCCATCAAAAATAATGAATTAATGCAATTTGCCAGGACATGGATGGAATAAGAAACAATTATATTGAGTGAAGTATCCCAGACACGGAAAAGTAAGTGCCGTATGCACTCCCTAATAGGTCGATTCTGATACCAAACCCACTTAGAGACACTCAAAGACAAATCTCTCTAATACCTACAGTAATTGTAAAGATTATGAACAGGAGGGATTGGAAAGAGGGCCCCACCAGAAACAAGGAGAGAGGAGACTATGTTACAGCAGAGAAAATAAGCCACCATCAAGGACTGCAAGTAAATAATGAGACATCTGGTTAAGTTCACAGACTTTCCTTCCTTATCATATGCAACTGATGGGGTATGATCTCACCAGAAGGGGTGGGCATATAGGCTACCTGATAGAAAGTAACCATTTTGCAAATGGGTGATTGACCCCTCTCTCACCGCTGGTCTCCTACTTCTATTCCATCTACCTTTGAATATACTCTTATAACAAGACTCTAATTTAGCAGGTTTTTATTTCTGGCCAGGGGGTGAATTCCAATACCCATCAGAATGGAGCCAAGGGCATTGCAGGAGCAGCAAAACTGAAAAAAAATCAACAAACCATCATTCAGAACATCAGAGACTCTATATCAACCACATGGAACTGAGTCAGCCTAATCTCTCCCCATCCTGAAGCTCAGGGAAATTTGCGGAAGAGGGGGCAGTAAGATTGTAAGAGCACAAGGATGGAAAGAGTAATGATATGCAAGATACTCCACACAAGTTAGGGCTGAAGCAATCATAATAGGACTTTGTATAACCTGCGCTATGTCCAACACATTATTGACCCCACAAAGTCTAGCATGGACTAAAGGCACCAAGATCCTTGGAGGCTAGGGACTGACAGTCACAGTAGTGTTCCTAAGCTTAAGGGGAACACAGAAAAGGGTTCTGGGAAATGCCCCTGGGTCCTTGCACCTTATCTGAGAGGAGGACCCAGAGGAGAGTTTGGCATGCACAGTAAAGGATGCTCTGGGGATTGGGGGAGGGGAGGCAAGGGGGGATGGGGAGGGAGGGGAGAGAGGAGGGGGGAGCAGGGGGGTCGGAAGGAGGTGGAGGGAAGGAGGGGACTAGTGTACCTGTTAAGTTTGTATGAGTGGAAATAATAATAATGATAATAATAATAATAATAATGGAAGATAAATAAATAAATAAATAAATAAATAAATAAATGAAGGAAGAGGAGTGACCAGCTTGAAGTGAAAAGACCCCTCCTTGTACAATTAAGTCAGTTTCCAGAAATGAGGAAACGTCATTTTGGAAACAACTCCCAAGAATTGTCACACTGTAGAAATCACTCACTCTGAGAAATAAAAGCAATATGAATTGTGAAAAAAAAGTGCTATGCTTTGGTATCAAGTTGACAAGGAGTGAAGTGACAAAGTGAGATACAGGTGTCAACTTGTTGACTGAGGGCTCAAGCTCTTGGCACATTTGCAGAGAATTAGTAGTTGAGTCAAGCCTAGAGCAAACCTGAAAGAGATTGTCTAGTTGATGGGGAAAGCTCAGCCCATGGTGGGTAGGACTAGGCCCTGGACAGGGACATCAAATACAGAGAATTGGCTGAGAGAGTTGGCATTCTCCTGTATACTTGATCAGACAAACTTGTCTCACTCAGCCACTATGGTGGACCCTTGCAGTTGGTGTGGACTCTCCTTCCAAGCTGCATAAGTAACTGTAAACAGAAATCACAAACTAAAAATAAAAACCCCTTGCTCCCTTAAGCTATTTGATCATAATTTTATCAACAACCATATAAAGTAATTTCTACAGACTGGCTGGAGTGTTATTTCAGCAACTGGAACTATTTGTTCTATAATCATGTAACTTCAAGTTAGCACCTTAAGCCTCGATCATGCAAATTTAAAGGAAAATGATCTTTTTCATGCTTGCCCTCATCATGCCTGGTAATAATTTCTCTCCACAGAGGTAAGATATCATACATGCTTCAGAAGCACCTGAGAAGTTTCTTTCTTTTAAAACTTAGGATAGAGTATAAAATTCCAGCATGTGGAACCATCTCCCTTCACAGGCATAACAACTAGGTATGTCAGTAGATGTAGACTTCTTGCTTATTATAGGTCAGACAGGTAGAGTGAGTTACATACTTGTGCATGCTGTGCTACATTTATTTTTAACCTCAATTATTGGGATTTGTTTCTTTATTCATGTTATTGTAACTCTGAAGTAAGTGCCTCTGCTGTTATTGAAATGGGAAATTTATTGTCTTATTTCTGTTGCATTATACTAGAAACTGGAGCCTTCAGTTTAGTAATCAAATATAAGTTAACCAATTACTCTTTATTCAGACTACAGTTGAATACATTTGAGACTAACATATTATTCCACATTAGTAAATTACAAGGAGATATTTTTGTTGCTTTTATTAAATTTGACCTAAAAATCAGTGCTTCCTTCAATATTTGTCAAGAGCCTTACATCAATTCTGTACATTAATATGAAATTTTAGCTTTTTTCGTTTCTTAAAGTTTAATCTGATATTGGGAACAAATTGGACACTTTTATCATATCAAGAAATCTCACAAAGTTCATAGAGCTGTAGTTTTGAAATTGTGTGGTGTCAACACTTGGTAGGCCATTAAGTTAAATTAGTGGATCATGGGAATGCTTTTGATATTGAACTTGAAGAGAATAGAAAATAGAATATTAGATGAAATTTTGAAATTAATTACAAATACAATTTTGCAGTTTCTTGTACATATATGTATACATAAAGTCCTCAAATATGTTAATGACTGTGATATCAAAATATAGATAGCATTACCATCAGAAAACTAAAATTTGATGTATTCATCACAAAATGTTTTTATCTGAAATATATAAAACTTTATGTTATTAAGAATTTCTGGTTATGAGAATACTGAATTACAATGCCATACAATTTTAGTTTGTAAATGCCATTTTTTTATTATTTATTCAATTGTGCGTGTATGTATATGTATGTGTGTGTGTGTGTGTGTGTGTGTGTGTGTGTGTGTAGAACTACGGGCGAATTCGGGAACCACCATGGACCCTCCACCTCCTCCTTGTTTACTCTGCACCGGGATTCACAGGCTCCACCCTACCAGGACCAGAAATGCAGGCCGCCCCTGCTTCTGCCTGGGGTCTATATGTAGGGTCTAGGATCTGAACTCAGGACCTTCCACCTGCAAGGCAGGGGCTTAACCCTGAGCCACCTCTCCAGCCCTTGTGAATGCCATATTATAACATTTTCTATTAACTTTTTAATAGGTTTCTACAACCCAAAATGTAAACTGGTCCAAACCCATATAATAAAATGTATATTTGAGAAGTCAGTTTACAGTAACAGGAGCCCATGATTGACCATACTTTGGAAAATACTAAGTTAAAGTGGAAAAATATTAGACATAGTTACGTATCTATTAACATGTGTAAAAGTGAGGAAGATTGTTCTATATGAATGTGTTAAGTTAACCTCTAGTCTACTTTTAGTATGTACTGGTAAGGATATAAAATAATCAAACCTAAGAAAGCTAACCAATACAAATAACAAATATCATTGAATATCTATGGCATATGAAATTTTACATATTTTTGATGAAGTACTCTGAAAATTTTATACATAAAATTAATGAATTTGAAAACAAAACTTGTGTTTTCTAGAGCTGTATAAGAAAAATATTTCCTTGATGTCATTCACTATTAATCCCGATCTGCACTAGAAGTATATTTTGGTTACTGAAAAAAATAGCTTGAGAAAAGTTACTTTAGAAGAATGAGTTTTGAAGTTATAGCAATCATTTTACAACAGAAATTCTTGGGAATAATCTTATTTCTTTCACTGGGAGAAGTTTTAATATTGTTATACATTGCATCACTCCTTTGTGTGATTAATCCTCATGAGTAGGATATTTCCTCCTATATCATGTAATATAAATAAAGGGCCTTGTACCAGGAGGAAAATGTTTCTAAACTTTGTAATATGTTTTCTAACTATGCAAGAAGAGAGGGATTATCAAGAGAATCAAAAAAGATAGTTGACTGTTTTATTAAAAACTGCATCAACATTTTTGAATGACTTATTTGGGGAAAAAGCAATAGATTAGAACATTAAAATTTTGACAAACAAAGTAAAAAGCAACAATTCTGATTCGTTGACATTTCTGCATACTGGACAAAAGAGTCAGTTTTGATCTTTCTTAAAGCTTGAAATGCCATAAAATAAAAAAGAATGATACCTTTAAAATTTAATGATCTTCAAATTTTTTCTGACAGTTCAAGCTATGTGTTTTATCCTCAGTTACAAAGCCTTAGGGAGGTCTGTTCTGATTGTTTTAACAGAGTTAAAATGATCTGTGTCAAATACACCATAGCATAAATTGCAACATTCATTCTCCTTTTTAAGGTTTTCTAATAGTGATGCATTTCAGAATGCCTTGCTGGAACCTAATTACAATGGCTACATTTTGCTTATCGTTGGTGAGATGATTTTCCTGCTGTCTGAAATATTAATGAGTTTAATCTTCAAAAATCACTTTGAAGTTGGCAATATAAAATCCTTAGGCTAGATTAGGAAACTGAGGAGACTTGAAAAGGTCAAGCAACTAACTGAAAGTCATAGCAAATGGCAGATCTAAAATTTATGTTTCTTGATTCCAAATACACGCAATAATAAAAATTTTATTCATGAAATGATTAAATGTTTTTCACTTATGGGGGTAGTTAAATACAGTTCTAAATGATGTACAGATTTCTCCATGTTTAAGGGATTATCTTGAGTCCATTAATTTTCAGATTTTATTTATATCAACTGGTAACAAGGACAAAATTTGAAAGTTCTGGTTCATTGATTCATTATTTATTGATTCATTCATTTGTTCATTCGGTTGCAATGAATTATTAAAAGGAAAGAAAGAATGTTAAGTATCATTTGCTGTGAATCAATGTTTGGTCCTAGAGCAAGTACCATCGGTTTTATTTCAGGAAAGCAGACATTGCAATAAAGTCAGATACATGAAAGTTTTGTTCTTGTGTTTATCAAGCTTTTTTCCACAAGTATATTAGGCATACTGTAGCATATTATGCATCATATCACACCATGTATTAAAAACTGTTACAAATTAATTACAAATACATGGCTGCTAATTATCTTTTGAGACTCCAGTGAGCTGTAACCTGGTGGCCTGGGGGAATATCTTGTTTTGTCCTTTAGATCAATCATGGTGGTAATTGTTAAAGGATGGACGTATGTATGTCAATTTTTTAATATAAGAAAGTGACAAATTTTGCAAAATTGAGTTTTCCTTGCACAGATGATGTATTTGGTATACAATGAGGTTTGATAGTATTTTTCAGAGAGCAGAACTTCTTTCAACACGGAGCCAACCCTTAAATTCTCCTGTGTTTTAACTTCTTGTTTTATCTAACATTCTAAATGCCCTGCTGCCATTGCAAGAGTGCTCATAGAACCTTCCCTGAAATAAATTCTGCCTCACCAAGATACTTTTTTAAAAAAACCTTTTTTGTTCATCCATAAGAAGTAACTTTTCTTATTACTTTTCCCATTGCTATGACAAAACACCTTAAAATGTATCTTGATGAAGAAAGGCTTTATTCTGGCTCAGAGTTTCAGGATAAAACTCCCTCATGGCTTGAAAGGCATGGCAAACAGCGATGTGAATAGCATTCGTGTTTCCATAGTCAGCAGAGAGAGAGGAACATTACTGCTCAGCACCCTTTTTGCTTTTCCTTCAGTCCAGGACCTCAGCCCCTAGAGTGTGTCTTCCCACCTCAATTAACCCAATCTAAATAATTTCTCATCAGCAACCACTGAATCACCAGAAAGGGTGGGGATCTTAGCGCTTATCTCCTGCAGTGAATGTTGACCTGGAAAAATTCTTTTTAGAGACTGGCAATTAATTTCATTCTCGAAACCTTGAAAGGAATCACTACTTATGAAATAATTGTATAAAATGTTTCTTAAACATTCATATTTGAAAAATTATTATTATTCCACAATAACTGAGCTACAAAATGAGAGTCATATTGCATGGCATGGAAATAACTTTAATTTCTGTGTTTGCTTATCTCCTTAATGGATTGTACCTTAAGCTCTTAACCAAAAAAAATTCTTCCTTCCTGAAGTTGATTTTGTCAGACATAAAAGTAAGAATAGAATCGTATTTTACATCTTTGTCAAAAGTCTAGAGTTGTCTTTTGTTAGTCAGCAGTATTGTTTTGATGGAAATTTTTGTTTTCTTATTTCTGAATTGTAAGTCTCAGCAATGAGATCCAAATATTCAGAAAACCCTGAAATGTTCAGTAAATACATATGTTCCCATTAGGATTCAATGCTCACTTATATTGTGTACAGGCAAAAAAAAAAAAAAACCTTGCTATAATTCTTAAGAGCTCAGGGATTTCTACAAGGTCAGGTGAGTACTGCTTTAACTTAAAGCAAGCAGTGTCTTGAACACATTGCAAGTGAGTCTTCTTGTCCTTTGAAGCTCTGAAACCAGTCACTGATTCTTTTCTAGACATGACATCTTATAGAGGTATCATCTTCAAAGATAAGTCAGGCTCTTTATCTATATTGAAAATCAATTATGTGAGATGGATGGTCTGGACAAATGACTTTATTCCTTACTAATTCTCTGTGGATTTCTTCACTTAAAGACATTTTTTCCTTAAACCTCATGAATTAATGTGTTAGTGTCAAATAATTTCACTGAACTTTTTTTCAACCCTTATATAATTGAAGAAAGTTGGGGTTACAACCTGTCTTTGTGGTTTGACTTAAAGGAATGTGGTAGCTGGTTTGATTTTCCGTCTAGACTATTGAAACTTCCTTTACATCAAACTGTTTTGCTTTTTTTCTATAATTTATTTTTAAAATTACTCATATGCTCACTGGAGTAGAACTTTCAATTTCCCTGAAGAGCTATTCCTTTACATTCATAACATGGCTAAGTATTTGGTATGTGAGGCATCTAGCTTGCAGTCACCTTTCTTTTTCACCAAGCTCAATCATATTGAGCCTTTGATTTAAAACAGGAGAAATGAGACTTTCCCACTTTCTTGCATACTTATAAGTTATTTGTTGTAGTTTGCCTGCATTTTGTCAATAAATTCTTGACCAAATGGGAACAAGGGGACTTTATTTCTTTATTTTTGTCCACTTAAAATTCTTAATCTAACTTGGCAGGAGAGTTTATACCAGCACTGAAAGCCAAGTGAACTGCACACAGCATATTCCTTGATGAGAAAGGGACAATTGTCACTTGCCAGACAGCAAGCATGCTGAAGAAGGGCTGAACCAGCTAAAGAGTGGAGCAGTGGAGTCAAGCTCATGGGATTCTTTGGTCTCACCAGCTCCCCTCATTTTCCACCTGACTAGTATGTAATCCTACTGTATATAATTCTACCAACCATGGGCTAGGTCTTCCCCATTCATCAGATAATTTCCTGAAGGTTTGTTTTGGCCTTTCCTTAACCATCACAGATGTGCCCAAAGCTCAACCTGCAGTTGTAAAGCTGATATCTGTAGGTAATGCTCATATAATGTGGCCCTGTTGATGGTTAACACCCAGATCTTTGGAGGCAAGACTGGGTATGTCTGAAAGAAATTGTCTTGATGGCATGATCGCTGTAAAAAGATCCTTCCCATTGTATCCTGGACTAGTCCCAAGGTCAGGGCGCAAGAGTGAGGAGAGTTTAGAGCCCACACGCATGCACCCTTGCACTTTGCTTTGTTTGCAGACATGATGTAAGCAGTTCCCTCTGCAATTGTTGCTTGTGAATCCCCTGTCATGATGGACTGTAACCATGATTCAATAAGTAAGTTTCATGGGTCAGATATTTTATTTCAGCAAGATGTTATGAAACTAGAGTGTTAACAGAGAAGTGGGGATGATACTGTGATGAACCTTTGAATCCCCAGGAACTGATTTGTGTGGAGAATGTGGAAAGATTTGGAACTATTGATAGAAAAGTCATTGAATGTTGGAAGCAGAGATTAATGGGCCATTCTGGTGGGGCCTGAGGGATCATAACTCTGAAAGACATGAGGACTGTAGAAGTCAGATTCGTTCACTGTCAGAAGAGAACAAGGATTTCGGTGAAGTTGAATTTGGAGATGATGGACTGCCTGAATTTCAAAGCAGAAGGGTATTCAGACTGGTGCTGAGAAAGCAGATGTGATTGGTAAAGCGACAGGCATAGCTGAAGAGGCATATGCCATGCTGCGTTAAAATAAAAGGGAGGGGCATTCCCAAGTGCAAACCAATACTCCATGGAGACTTCATTTTGTGATGATCCAGATTAATTTAAAGAAAGAAGTCCTAAGCTGCAGAGGTCCCCTGCTCTATGAAGTCTCAGGATCAACACAAAGATGCTGTTGCAGCTGTTGTTTGGCTGGATCTGACTCGCTCCTGAGTTGGTGGTGAAATTCATCATGATCATCTTCATGATCATCATCATCATCATCTTTCAGTGATATTGATGATATGTAAAGCATGGAGGCAAGACTGAAGAGAATATGGAGAGCAACCAAGTCCTGGCCCCATGTGGCAGGGTCAGAATTCTCTTAAATTGAAGGTATAGCCTAAGATTGCAGTGGAGAGTGCAGGGTATTGGAGATGGCAAAATCATGCACAGAAGACTTAAGACTCAGTGTGGAATTTCCCTGAAATGAGCTCTGTGTGCTACAGATATCGAGTTGGAGATGTGCTATTACAAGATTGTTTGGTCATTATGAGCCCTAATTGATGGACATTAAGTTGCACAATTCGGTATTTGCCTGCTGACTATTGGAGTTTGAATTTATTGGAGCAGATAGTTAAGTGACTTTGGATTTTGGAATTGCTAATGGCTGTGGAAACTGAAAGATGTACAGTTAGAACCTTTAATATCAGACAGAACACATTTTCTATTTAAAGATGAACATGAGACTTTGATAGGCAAATAGTGGATTGTGTTTGGCTTAAAGGCAATTTGCTTTGGTGTCAGGTGCCAGGTGTCAGCATTGTCAACCCAACAGGTTGGAAGCAGCAGTGCAAATCCAACTGTGAGGAATTTTCTGGTTTAAAGCATGTCTACATGAAATTTCCTTAATTTTACAATTTATATGAAATGATCTAGTTCATTGATGATTGGGCCAGTTCCATGAGCAGGTGATGTAGAGCTACATAAGAGTAGGAGGGATGAGAACTAGTCAAATATGGTACAGATTTGGCAAAGCATGAACACTAGGTGTGGAGCATGGGAGGCCAATATTGATGGCACATGGAAATGGAAAGCCAAAGGGTAACAAATAGAGTTTCAGGGTACAGGATAAAAGAGTTGGAGCCTAATGAAGCCATGAATATTTTAAATGATGGCTAGCCATGTGATCATAGAAATCAACTGAAAAGCTATTGCAACATTCCCAGAAGAGTTGCTAAATATCTGAACTAGAATAATTCAAGAGTGAAGGGCAAGAAACTGTGGTTGTGAGAAAGACATGGTGATTAGTAGACCTGATAAACATTCAATTTTGGAGACATTGAGAGAGAAAGATACTAAAAATGAATTTCACTTTCCACCTGGAAGGGTAAATATATAAAGTATATAAAAATAAAGGAAATTCACTTGAATAGTACTGTGAAAAATGAGTTTTCTGTTTCCTTACTTAATTGGAAATACTGAAAAACTGGGAAAGTATGATACTTGATTTGAATTTTAACATAGAAATTCAGGAGCAAGATAACAGTAAGGTTTCAGAATTTGGAAAATATCTGTATCAATGCAAGAGTGAAAATTTTTCTGAATGAATAAAACTATCAATTAATAGAGAGAAGAGAGAGCTAAAAACGGGACTCATCTTTGACAAGAAAAATTTCTTTAAATGTTGAAAGAGGAAGATGAGCTAGTATAGTAAAGAGACAAGAGATGCTTTAAAATAAGGGTAGTGGAGCTTTCATTGTTACCAAATGGGGAGAGACCACAGGGAAAGCCTAGCTAGTTACTGGAAGGTCCCAAGTGGTGTGGAGACAAGGAGTTTTAAGATCACGTTACATATATTTTCAATATAATATTAAATACTTCTGTTTTATAGAAGATCCTGACACTAAGCTTTTCAAGGTTGAATCTGAAGAATAAGTAATTCTAAGAAGTAGAGGTTTCAAGATAGAATCTATTTCCACAGGTTTGGCATGAAAGTAGGGGGACAGATGGCATAGAACTTGAAATAGCAGCACAGAAAGGAAACGAAGAAATCCTTTGTCACTCTAAAGGGAAGCAGCTATTTATATATGAGAGAGAGAGAGAAAGAGAAAGAGAAGAGAGTGAGCGCACAGGAGGAAAACAGGAAGAGGTAGAGGAGGAGTAGTGAGGGAGCTACTGAACACAGAAGCAACACTGACAAGAACATGGAAATGTAGAACAGGCAAAGACAAGGCTACAATTAAAATACAAATATTTGTAAGCAAAAAAATTAGCCATCCAATGTACTGTGAAAGAAACAGAAGTTTCAGAATAACTGCATGAAAAGGAAACACCAGTTGGTAGGTTCTAACTGAAGTTATCAATGAAAAAAGAAGTGGCTACTATTGGTCTGTAGGTTACTCTTTGCCAGGATGTGTAGTTCTAGAGATTTAACATGTACCTGTACACTATATACTGTAAATAAAAGTATTTGGAATTCAGGTAATAGAATCATTATAAAATTTAACTTGTTCAAGGCTCTGAATGAGATCTAGTTTCCTGAATCCAAGCTGATTTCTGGCTCTAAGTCTCACACTGTTGGACTACCATGGAAGATACAAGGGATTTCTTAGCAGCAGAAGTGACTCATTGTACAGTGTGGCTCTGCTTGGTGTATTTTTGTGACGTGTCAGAATTTGATCAAAAAGATACTAGAGAATTTCAGAAGTCATGAGATCAGTATTACCAAGCATCAAAGGTGAAAACTGACATCTATTTGAAACGACTTAGCATGAATCCCTTCTGCAGTGGGAAAGGAAGGAAGCTTACAAAGAATGGCTAATTGGTAGCACAGGGAATAAGGAAGGGCCATGGCACAAAAGCAGACTGAGTTATTGTGCATAAGAGAAGAAGAAACTGTGCTAAGTGAAGAGTTTCATGCCTTCAAAAACAAGCGGCACAGTGATAAGCTTGGTGCACACTGAGATTAATTAGTCTTGGCTCTGCCTGAAAAAAGACATTTAATGTGACTGAAATGAAATGGAGATGGGGGTTGCCACAGTTAAGGGAGCTAAGGAACAAGAGACCAGAGAGATAGGGATTTCAGACAGGACATGATATTAACTGAAATCTCTTGAGTTGATAGCACAGTTGGTACTGCCTGCACAAAGATTTATGCAATAGGATTTCCTTTGAGACTTTATACCTATGATACTTACAAACTGCTTACTTAAAGCTGTGTTTGAGAATCTCTGATTTTTGCATGCTATATCATAGAAAAGCAATTCTTACAGCCATTCTTTAAGTACATACATTTCTATAGTTCGATACATATGCTTTTTCATGTATATACACACAGGTGTATATGTGTGCATATGTGCACACGTGTAGACCAAAATAGAATGTTGGGAGTTCCATTTTATCAGTCTTTGCCTTGTTGCTTGGAAACAGAGTCCCTCTCAGACCCTGAGTCTATTAGGCAGATTAGCTATAGCCATCCTCCATCCCACAGTGCTGGGATTATAAATGTATGTGGCTTTGCTCAACTTTTTATGTGGATGCTATCATGATTATGAAGCAAAATGATCTTACTCACTGAACCATCTCCCAACCTAAAATATATCTTTCCTTAAGGTAATTTGATAGAGATGAAACTTTTTTGACACAAATCATAATATCTTAAAGAGATGAGAAATTTTCATAAAATAATCTTCATGATAATAAATTGTTTTAATTATTTTGATAGATTATAAATAGGATGACCATATGGAAATAAATGCTCAATTATAAAAATAAATTTCATTATATTTTATTCATTTCATTAAATTCAATTTGATTGTTAGAAATAAGCTATAACCTTCAATAAACTAAATTTTTACAAACTATCCTGGAAAATGTGGACAATTTTAGAAAGTTAGTCATTATTAGAGACTGTCAAGTAATAGTTTTATATTGTGCAATCCACCATCACATGCTTACTTGAAGAAACTCTT
Source organism: Typhlomys cinereus (assembly GCA_023101885.1). Lineage (NCBI taxonomy): Eukaryota > Metazoa > Chordata > Mammalia > Rodentia > Platacanthomyidae > Typhlomys > Typhlomys cinereus. Next base: position 663,639 of record JALPQD010000679.1, read on the forward strand.
TTAGAGCATCAAAAAAAACCCCAAAAAATGGAAGGAGTCAGAAGGTAATGTTCTCGAGAGACTGAATAGAAGTCAGGGCTTGAGAAAATTGGAATTGAAATTCAAAACTAATCATGAAGGAAAAAAATCTTTTCTGTATTTTAGGAAGTAGTGAGAAGTTATTTGTAACATTTAGCTTGATGGGGAAAGAAAGGGAAGTTCCATATTTTACTTCAGAATATGCAGCTGTTGTCTGAAAGTCCCGGGATGGCATATGGCTGACAGTGTAGAAAGAGTGGAGGAGAGAATGAGTGTGCCAGCATTTAACTTTCATGCAGTGTGAAATGTAGTGTATATTTTTCAATAAGCAGGAGCAGCTTCAAGAGTGTTTCACCAGTGGATAAATAGATGAAATCTGCAGTATACCAAAGTGTGGACAGAATTGCAGCAACTAGTGGACAGAAATATAATTCATGGATGACAAATGACTGCTGAAGAGGGTTGCCTTCTCAGAAGGTAAAAGTTAATAGTAAACTGCTTTCTGTTTGTCATGGAACAAAATTCTTAAAATCTTGGAAATCAGTCATCCGGGAAGCACAACTATTTCACGAAAGCTCCTGCCACCTGTTTGCCTGCATTCTGTATAATGGCAGTGATCCTAGCATTTATTAACGTTTCTAATAACTCTGCTCAGCATCTAGCAGACATAAACAAAACCCGTGGTTTCAGAAGAGATGGCTGAAAGCAGAAAATCCTGAGGAAGCACTTGTCAAAATCTCCAAATTTAGATAAAAAGAGCTACCTAAATTTTTCTAAAAGTTGTGGCATCAGGGAATTGAATGGATGTGCATATATCAGAGTATACACTCCAAGTGTGTGTTCCACTCCTCATTTGTGTAAGTACTCTGAGGCTCCCATCCATGACAAAGTATCCTTGTGCTAGGCATCATCTTCTGCCTCAGAAGCCAAACAAAAGCCTTAGGACCAAAAGTTCTAATGCAACTCTGTAAAAAAAAAACAAAAAACAAAAACAAAAAACAGCACTCCAATCCCTGTTTTAAAGCATTATCATCTAAATACCAGGAAGCGTTCGTTGGATTGCAATTGAGTTGACTAACCTTCCTGGAACATCAGAATCTCTTTGAAAAGCAGCCATTGAATAAGAATATCACTTAAGATACACTCAGTGTTGGCTTGGGGCCAACTGTAATTGAATACTCTGTATCCACTCTGAGTGTGGGAATCTGTTAACTCACTCATGCCGGTGCTATATTGCCAAAACAGTTATTTACTTTAGATCTGTTTCTCCAAGAAGGAACCCTACTAGCTCCCTGTCAGGGTTACCCTATAGATTTAAGAAAGTTGCAAAGTAAATTTCTCAGTGAGGCGTGATCATCAAGATGACAGCTGGCTTCCAAGGTGTAAACAAAGCCTGTGAAGCTGCGATGACTGAACCATACAGGAGACAGCACTAGAGAAACTGTGACGGCTGCCTTTCAGATTCTGACGGTCAATTGATGCCTGAAATCCCAGCAGCCAGTGTTTTCAAGGCAGTTAATGGTGCTGGCAAGGACTTATGCATACCTTAAACAATTTGGTCTAAAATTATCTCTCGGCTTGATGAATAATTCAGGGCCAAAGATAATTTACTTTGGAGCAGAGGATAACAATTCTCAGTAGTGCCACAAGGGAGTCATCTGCTCTTATCACACTAATATTCTTTAGGTTTCTCTTGATTGTCTGGTCAGATCAGTCACATCAAATAGAAGTGGGGTAAACTAACCCATCCCTACATCTTCTATTTTCTAAGTACAGTACTGAATTTAGAGTCTCTCTACTTTGAGGAACTGGGGTGTAAGGAGTTATTGTGTTACCTGGAAATCAAAGATCAACATGTTTCACAGATCAGCGGTATGGTATCCTGCTAACCAGTGTCCAGATTCTTGTAGAAATAACTTTTATCAAAGTCTCACTTCCTTTTATTTGTCTGTTAATAGATACAATTGCAGCATGTATTTTTATTTTTATGGAATTGTTAGATTACTGGATTGCAATAATCACATTCACAAATAGCATAGACTTCAGTTTAATACAAGATGTTAAGAAAATTCCTGAAGATAGATGTGAATAATATTGCATAGTAAAATTGATTTTACCAAAGAGATATTCCTAGAGGAAATTTATTTAATGTTCTGATTACATATGTACTTAAACTGAAGCACAATTGGTTAAACATAGTTCCATGATTATAAAGATAAAAAACAGAAATTTTGATCACCAATTAGAACCCGTAGTTTCTAGCCCAAACCTATTTTCAACGTTACTGATGAATTCTGCATGACATGTTTTAAAACCAAGCAGCTGAACATTGGAAGTACCTCAGACATCTCAGAAGGTAGGAAGCTAGAGGAAAATGAATTTCCTGTACCAAAGAACAGCAGACTGTATATGGAGCTGACAAATTCTTCCTGACGAGAGCTAAACTTTTGACAGAGGAAATAGAATCCTATTTTGATCATCCTTGACAGAGAGATCTTCCCACTTGATTTCTTATCTCCTTCATCCCCACTGGTGATCAGATTTGAATAAGGCACACATCTGTGTATACAGTCATGCTCTGTATAGTAATGCTTTAGTCCATGATTAACCATGTATGTGGTGATATCCCACAAGAGTAGAATGAGCCCGAAGAATTCCTATTGTCTAGTGAGATCTCACCTACTATAACATCACAGTGAAGCATATTATGAGCTTTTGTTGATGACAGAGTACATAAACTTACAGATTCCTGGCAATATGAAAGCACAACATAAAGATTATGTGTAGTACATATTACTTGAATATGATTTAGTATTGACAATGATATTGGCTCATGCCTGTCCTGAAACAACTTCTTAAACTTTGACTTGTAGCTTTAAATGGGGTCATGTGACTGAGAAACTTGGAGACAGTAAATTATTTCTGAATGCATAATGACTGAAAAATGGCCAAAATTAATTAAAATTTAATGTTGCAATGAACCTGAGAAGTTTCTGGCAGGGATCACTATAGTTTTCATTTGTTTTGTTTCATTTTTTGATCCTGGGATTTTACTACAGTTTTGGTTCTGAACAGAACATAGAAACATAGAACATAGAAATGTGCTTTCAGTAGTACCACATGATGCTGACAGCATTATGTTGGCTTAGACTTGAGACTACTGTATCTTATGAAGTACAGCCATTTTGCTTCACATATAAAACTTTCTGTTCTTATGGAAACATAACTATTTCTTTTCTAAAGACAGACTTTTAATATTTTCCAATGACTATTTTTCAGCATGAAATTACTAAATTAGTAGATCTGATTGTATTCAATTAGAATTTTTGTTATAAAAATTAGTCAATTGTACACTCCAGTTTATTAAAAATGTTACATGAATTTTAGTTTGGGATTAGGGTAGAATTCCAAACTATCCTAAATAACCTAAACATATTTTTGCCATTTTGTGCTATATATTTATGTGAAGCAGAATTCTCAGCATTGAAAAAATTTTAAGACCAAGATATTCACTGACTCTGAAAAGTGTTGAAGATGTTCTTCATCTAGCAGTGTTAAATATTGAACCAAGATTTAATTCCTGATGTGAAAGTAAACAAGTACAGCTATCTTATTACTATATAAATGTATTTTCTGTAATAAATATAAAAATTATATGTACACAAATTAATCACTTTTTAAGTGAGTTTCCTTGTGTTTTTATTATCAATCAGAATTTGATTTTAATATCTACTTTGTAGTCTTACATACATGGGGCCATATAAAAAGTTCTGGGTCAGAAGGGGATATAACCATGGAAAAGTTTAAGAAGCCCCGGACTATAATGTATTTCATCATTATTTGAAAATGTTCTTTTAGTTATTAAAAACAAAGCTTAGCATGAGGCTGGAGACATGGCTTAGTCAGTTAAGTACTTGTCACTGTAGCATGAAGACCTGAGTTTGGATCTTTACTGTATATGTAACAAGCTGGGTGATACATAATTCCAGCTCTAAGAGTCAGAAACAGGAGGATTCTTAGGGGTTGCTCCCAAGCCTGACAACATGAATTTATTCAAAATCCTCATTATAGGGAGAGTGGTTTATTCTTTGGCCTCCCTATGAGTGTTGTGACATATGAACCTATCCCTTCCACCAAATTTAAATGAATGACTGTAAGGAGATGAGGTGATCTATGACCATCTGACTTCTACTTTTTGGCTCTTCATGCATACACACATATGTGTATGTGTACATACATGCATAAAGCATTCTAGTTGCAGATACAACTTTCTGTTTATTATCTCTATGTCATGGAAATGTTTACCTTAATTGTGTCTCAGTGACAGATGACATTAAAGAAATCCTCCCTTGTAGGTGCTAGGTTCTACAAACTGTGGAAGGATTAATGTCTGAACTTTTTTTCTCCCATATTTTATTTTTTTCCTAATCATACAAGCTCAATAGGTACCCCTGTCCTCTCCCTCCCATCTTCCCTCTCCAGTCATCCCCTTTTGCACTCTCCCCCCTTCCTCCTTCCTTTCACTACCTTCGCTCTCTCTTCCTCTCCCAGTATCTCCCCCTTCCTCCCTCCCATCCCCTGGAGCATCCTTTTATGTGAACAAATGCCTGAACTTTTAAGTTACAGAGTTTGTGATCATTTGTTTTTCAGACACAAGAAACTAATGTAGGCATGCTGGAAAATCTGTTTTCTCTTCCCACTTGGTCTTGTCTCCCTCTTTAAATTCTTGCTATGGATTTACTGCCTTCACTAACTATACAATCCATCTCACTCTCTCTCACTCTGAGGTCTCTCCTGTGACTGTGGAACAGCTGTGGGGACCCACCCAGTCATATTGGTGGCTGTGAGTGGCCAGTCGAGGGGCTTTAGGCAGGGCTGAAAGATTCCAGTAAAGGGCCAGATATCAACGATTAAAAAATAAAAACAGATCTCTAAGGACCTTCTTATGTTTTATAAACAGTCAGGTAGGCAAAAATCTTTCTGCTAATTGTACGATCTTAGAAATGATGGTATTTTTGGGCAAATGCAATGTATTTTGCATAGTCAAAATATACAGCTTTGCGGAAATATAATCATCATGTGACCTGACGGAACATTTTATTTGGTTGGTTTGAAACTTTGTCAAAACTATTTTTACCAGTTTTAAAATTGGCCACTAACTAATAAAGTATGATTTACTGGCAAGAAAATGTGAGTTACTTGTGCCACAAGCATGAGTAGTTTTCCTTCCTAGCTCTCATGTTTAGAGTAATCCCCATATGCAGATCAGCACAGGATTACTTAATATTACATTTTAATATTGAAGCAAACTCTGATTGCAGAATAATTACTTGTCTTACAGGTCTCTGCTATATTCCACCAAGACAACTTCATTGAATCTTAAAGTTTTGATATGGATAGGTTATGATATTTGAGTATAAGTTGGTGGGTTTTCTATCAAAGAATTATTTAGAAGTGTTCGTGATGCAAACACTGCTGTCCATTTTGATTTATCTTTATCCTCAAAGGCAGGGTAAGTATCTTGGTAAATTAGAGAATCATCTTCTGAAACAAGTAAATGGAAACAAACCATGATTGAGACACATAAATTAAAGTTTCCTCTCCCCTTGCATTTGTACTCCTCTGTCTATTTTCTTAGTTCAGAGAAGATTCAGCTCTAAATATAAGCAGTTATCTTAAGGATCCCTACATGCTGGTTGTATGTGTTCCACAAGGAAAGAGCATGCTGCAGCCTGGGGTGGTGGTAAACACCTGCAATCCGAACACCCAGGAGTAAAGGCGGGAGGAATACAAGTTCAAGGTCATGTTCAACTACACAGCAAATTCAAAGTCAACCAGAACTAACTAAAAACTTGCCTCAAGAAAGGAAACAAATAAAAAAAAGACCCCGCCACCCCCTCAAAATAACATTCTGGATGGAGTATAAGTAATTTAAATTCAATCGTCTGTCCTCCATACAGACCTTAGGACAATAAAATTGAGATTTAAATCATGGTTGGCTTTGATAATTTCCCAGATTTCCCACATGGGCATATATCTTTTTATGTGCTGTTACTTGCTAGTGTTTTCTTTGATTGTGAAATCCTAAGGGACTGGGATCATATTTAAATAATTCTCTTTGTACAGACCTTAAAATAACACAATGCAGGATTAGTACTCTAAAATTCTTTTTGATGAGTTAGCAAAGTTAGGGCCAAATCAGTGATAGAAATCACCACTGCTTCCAAATTACATAAAGGCCATATTTAAAGCTTCTGAAATGGAGCAATTAGAAAATTCTAAGTTTCAGCGTGGCCTTTGGGGAACTTACTGTTCTAGCAAGCATCTTTTGTGTCACCATCCAGAAAAGATGTTTGCCATACAGAGTTGTTGACATTGTAGTGTTAAAATATTTGAAAGGAAAACAGTACAAGGGCATCACTGTTCATAATGGTAATATTTTATGAGCCTCATTACTTTTTCATGCAGAACTGTCTTGTGAATAGAGCTATTATATATCAAGTCAGTGATTTATGAGGGGCTCCATGGGCAGCCTTTGAATAAAACTGAAACAAGGATCTGGTAGGGCAAAGTTATAATCTCTTGCAATTTATAGTCAGTTATATTTGGAAAAATAACTATAGAAGGTAGGAATCAAGAGTGACGGAAATATCAAAGGAGATTTTTTAAGTTAAACAGAAATGTTGGTAAAAGCTATTTTGAAAAAGAGACTCTGTTCCTGACTAGAACCTAAGTCTAGACTGACTTGAGGTTCTCTGGAAAATTCAGGATCAGTGGTAAAAGAAATACACTATTACATGTTCAAGAAGCCCATATATGCTGTGCTAGTGAGACTTTGAATACTCTGAGATGATGTACAATAATGTGAGGCAATGATACTTTGGGAAAAAAAGAGAAGCAAAGTTAGAATACTTTAGTTTTATACTTTCATGTGTTACCCAGTTTTAACCTTCTGACAATGTTTGAGATTGTGAAGATATCAAATTCTGTCTGAGTATTCATGGTAAAAAAAAAAGCTAAGGAGTAATACTGACTGACCTACATAAAGAAGGAACACACACACCACTACTACCACCGCCATCACCAATATGATCTCCCATTTATCAAGAAATCCAGACTAAATCATATTAGAATTTACCATAAAATTAGCATTCTAGGGAAGAGAAATGATTTAATGAAGTCAGGACATTTCTCTACATTGTCAACATTCATCTAAGCTTGTAACAATTCAAATTGTTTCTTTGAACTCTAATACCCTACTAGATAGTTTTAAAGTGTGTCTGATTTCACAACAAATACATAAATTCAAGTATGAAAATTTCAATTATGAAAGACTGGAAACAAGGCATGATCCATATATGGGAAGAACAAGTTTTCTGAATAACCTTGTCTCTGACTTACGATCTCTTATTCCTACATTTATTTAAGCTATTGCTTTGCCAGTGAACTATAAAGATATAATCTCCAAGCATCTTTTTTTAGCTGTATCACTTAACTATTTAGGGATTGTGTGCCTGGAGGCACTTCTAGTGTTATCTTTCAGAATGCCAGTGGGAATCTGTCCAGACATTTGAATTTCAACATACTCATACAAACCTGAAAGTCTTGGGATTTAGTATAGCAAATGTGGGATACCTGCATCAAAACTAGGCTTCTTCAAAGATGGATCCTTATTTGTCATTTATTGAATCTTTGTTATGATTCTATGTGGTGAGTTCTATTATTGTTAATGCTGCTCTCAATGTAATGAGGCCAAAATTTAAACATGTAAGGTGAAGCAAAAGGCTCAATCTCTCTTAAAAGAGAAAGGGGATTGGATTATACACTTAGATCATGCAGACATACTACAGGAATGAATCTGCTGGCCAAAGGGAGATGGAACAGAGTTGTGAAGGCCGCAGGATGCCTGCATGGAGAGTCAGAGCCACATACTTGAGGAGTATGACATATGGTACCTTTCTTTTTTCCATTTCATGTGTATGATGTATGTATATGTGTGTGGATGCTCATGGATATGAATGTTCAAGCATGGGAAGGCCCAAGGGTTATACAAAGAGTCATCCTTGATCATTCTTCCAAACTATAGCTTTGAATCTGGTTATTTAAACACAAAGTTCACACATAGGGCTATTCTGACCAGTCAACTGACTTGGGATGTTTACAGAGCTCTTACCATTCAGGACTTGAAATACAAGTGGGGCTACCATGGTAGCTAGTTATTTCACATAGGGTCTGGTGATACAAACTGCTCCTTTTGCTTGTGCAGGAAGTCCTTATCCACCGAGTCATTTTCTCAGGCTCACATGAGTGCTTTACAACTTGCTAAGTGAAGAACAGTCACTTGATGATACCTTCTACCCAACAATCTGTTATCTGTCACCTCTCATTATAACTCTTGTTTTATACTAGATTCTTTTGATTTTTAAGATCTGTTCAGCTACCAATTGGGAAATCATTATAAATTAAATTATCAAGTAGGATAGTTGTTCAATACTTGAGACAAATAACATTACAAGGATATAATTAGCAGAGTGATAGTAAGAACATAGAGAAGAAGCAGAATTGGAAGAGATAAATAAGCTACAAAGTCGAATTTCTTTAAATTCTTCTCTTTAGGTTCATTCTACTAGTAACTAAAAGAAGAGTGAAATTTTAAAGCAAATAAAATTAATTCATAGAAGTATTCAAGAAACAGAGCAAATTCTGAAGCAATGCTCCAAGTTTAGCTTTCTAACTTTAGTCAGGATATAAAGAAATAATTATATATCTGGCTTAGTCATAATTGCACCATCTTCTCTCTCTTGAAAGGATACAGATTATATAACTACAACTATTGATTTTCCACATTGGACATTTTAATTGAAAGGTTAAGAAGAAGCTGGATCAGCAAAGTTCGAGGTTACTAATTCTGCATTAAATAATTTTGGACCTAAAGTCTCTCTATAGACAAAAAGCTAAGAATTTTATAAGAAAGATTTTACTTCTTAGACAAAGAATTTTACTATTATTAATCAAGAGAACACATTTAAACCCGACTGAAATAAATGATATGAACTTCATATGACCTTATTTTTGATTTAAATCATTTTGCCATTTTTTTGTAGCTAGTCATGTTATATATTGCACAAGACCTGACTGCCACTTTGCAGCTGATATAAATTTGACTGACATTGACATCTGGTATGTAGATGATGTCAACATGATCATTAGTAGCTATTGGCATCCAGAGGTGAGCAACTCAATTCTCAATCCTAAATGTCTTGCAGAACTACTCAATTTTCCAAAATTACTGTTATTCCAAATGCCATTAAGTAGCATTTGATGCCATCAGCTCATGACACAGCCAGTATTAAAAAGAGTCTATAACTTTTCTTCTATAACTTTTTCATCACCAGAAGAAAGGATCTAAGTATTTCAGGGGAAGAATTAGTTCACTAAATATATATTAAATGAAAAATACTATTAAAGATCAAATATTAAATCAAAACATTGCTGACAGAGCTGACTATGGAACTGCAAGTTTATTCCCAGTACACTGAACAGTTAATGCTACACTTGGGACAGAAAACCGGAAGTAAAACATATGAAACAAATATTTATAACAAGACTTTCATGAAGTTCTTATTATGTTTGTCAATATTATCTAGGTAGGCTGCATTCTGCATATTTTTCCCTTCTCAGAAAGAATAGGGACAAAAATAATCAAACCTTTAATTGTCAACTACATATCACAATGAACTAATGTCTGTTGTGTGACTTTTCCAAGGAAACTTGGACAAATATCTATTCATCCAGACAGACTACCATCAACAGACAAGAATGGATCCATCCAAGTCCAGCTGATGAATAAATAAGTTTATTTGTTTTACCTATTTGTGTTGGGTTCCAGCAAAGTCAGCTGTTGCATCTCCTAAATGACTCATTAAAAAGAACATCCCCAGAATTCCCTACCCTCATGGCAGTCCCTGTGTCAGAGAATCTTCATTCCATAGCAATTATTTGCTAATTACATAACTTTGGGGAGGGGCTTGCAAATCTTTTAATTTTCTGAGTTTTCTGAACTTCATAAGTTTGGTGAGCATCTTGAAGATTCTAAGTTTCATTAACTTCCTGATTCATAAAATCACCTGTCCACCTTGAGAGGTGCATATTTCTGTTCAGAGAAACCTAGTGGTGCTGTTATCCTGAAAGTCTACACTATCGACACATTGTGAAATCCTTCCTGATGCCTTTGTTAAAAGCTGGGTTCCTTGTCATTGTTCCCAAGAGTTTAGGATTTTCAACATGGATTTTAAATTACTTATTTAAGTAGCAAGTCTAAGGTCTTATAGATGTGATGATGGATTAGGACAATACTACTGAGAAAACTGCTGAAAGACAGGAGACAGAAGAAAAGATTTCCTGTGACTATACAATAGCTGGAGAAAAGAAGCAAACTTTTTTGGTTTAAAAATAAGCCGCCAAACTGGTACTTTCCTGCATCAACTTTCTGCTTTTCGCCATGGTCCATGGGAGTTGCCAGGAGAGCCATCTTTCCTTCTGAATTCAGATGATACAAGAACACAAAGGTGAAGAAAGGTGTCTTGGGATGCAGACACATGATTAGGGAGTGGACAGAGTGCATGCAGACAGATTTCTGAAAAACAGCAGACAGTGGAGACAGAGACAATTACATTGTATGGAATCACAATTGCTGCATTACTGAAAGTAGTCTACAAATTTAACAAAATCAACCATCAAAATGCCAATAGCATTTTTCACAGAAGTAGGAAAAGCAAACAAACAAAAATCATATGGAATCATAGTAGACCCTGAATAGCTCAAACAATTCTAACGAGAAAGAACATTGCTAGAATTGTCACAGTTTCTGACTTCAAATTATACTCTGGGGCCATAATGAAAAAAGACAGAAATGGTACTGGTGTGAAGTCATGTGGAACAAAGGAATAGAAGACGGGACCAAAAATAAACTTGCACAACCAAAGACATCAAATAAAAAAGATATAAAAATACAATAGAGGAATGATAGACTCTCAACAAAGGGTTCTGGAAAAACGGGTTACCAAGTATCTGAGTATGAAACTGAATCCAAACCTTTCATTTTGAATAAAAATAAATTCAAAACTAATCAAAGATCTCAACATAAGATTTCAAATAATGGGACTGATGGAGGAAAACAGTAAGCACTTGAAGCAATAAGTATAGGCAAGAAATTTCTGAAAATGATTCAGGTAGCTCAGGAAATCATCAAAGAATTGGCAAGTAGAAATACATAAAACCAGAATGATCTTACACAGAAAAGAGAACAGTCACCTGAATGAAGAGACAGGCTACAGAATGGGAGAAAAATTTTTTGCTAACTCTATGTCAGACAGGGGATTAATAACTAGACTATATAAAGAACTGAAAAAAACTAAACAGTAAGTAAATCATCCTGTTAATATGTGTGTTAATGAATTGATATACATTTGTCAAAAGAAGACAAATATTCAATAAATATATTTTAAATATTTAAATTCTTAGCTCTCAGGAACATGAAAAATTAAAATTTCTTTTGTGATTCCATTTTACTCTAGTCAGAATGACAATCTTCAAGTTTAAATAACATGAAAATAAAGATTTGAGAACAGAAGAGTTCTTACCAAACTATTTGAAATGTAATTTGCACAGTCTCCAAGTAATCAATGTGGAGGTTTCTCAGAAAAAAACAGAAAGTAAAACTAATATATGACCCACCTATATTATTCCTGGGCATGTACAAAGGATTCTGTGCCTTAACCCAGAGATAATTCTTCACATTTTTTAATACACACTAGTCATAAAAACTAAGAAATACAACTAGCCTAGGTATCAACTGACAAATGAATACACACATTTCACATACACAATGGAATTTTATTCAGCTTTGTGAAAATGAAATTATGTCATTAGCAAGAAAATGGAAGGAACTGGAGATTATGGTATTAAGCAAAATGAATCAAAATTAGAAAGAAAAACACGTTTTCTCTATATGCAAATTCCAGATTTTTCATGTATATGTTCATGCAAAACTGTATGTGTTTACATGTGTGTGTGTGTACTTTTGTGTGTGTGTGTGTGCCTGTTATGCGCATATGTTTTGGCAGAAGAAGAGGAACAAAAGCATGGAAGAAGAAGTGTTAAGGGAAGAGGGGGAAAGAGTGTTGGCATACATCTGGTATGAAAAGCAAGAAGGAAAAGCAAGAGGAGGGTAGAACAGCAAGAGGGGTGAGAGAAGATTAATATGAACAGGGCATTCATTGAAAAGCCAAACTGATACACTATGCAATTTCTGAAAAATAAAAGACAGCAAATGTGGAAAAATAGTTTTAATCTCATTCTACCATGTGAATGTTCTGATACTGAACTCAGTATTTCCTGCTGAGATATTTCTCTGAACCCAGTTGGCATATCAGTATTTCACCATGGAAGGAAAAAGATACCAAGAGGCTTCACAACTCAATGAGAGACTCTTGAGGGGGTGTGGGGAGATGCTTCCCTCAACAGTATATCCACTGATATGTCATTAATTTTCCAGTAAGTGCTCAGGCGCATGCAATCGAAGGCAACCCAGATGAAACTCAGTTAACTACAGCTGTGAAGAGCCATGAAAATAGGTAGGGAAGAAGCAGGGGTTGGGTTCAGGGATTAAGGTATGAAATATCATAAATCACTAAATTCATATATGAAACTCTGAAGGAATAAAAATAAAAAATGTCAGTCTTTTCTAGTAGAGCCAATGTTTGGTTGGCTATATGTTATGCAGCTTGGTGACATCCTGCATAAGTATTGTTCCTGTGACAGACAACCAATATCTGTTATATGGTATAAACTATATTTATTGTGACTGATTTTCTCCAGTCTTTAGAGAATTATTTCTGTAGAATCAGATTATCTCATTGTTGAGTAATGATATTTCAGTAATTCAGTGGCAAATGGCAGCATGGGTATGTCTTCTCTTAACATCATAATGCCAGACATTGCTCAGAACAAGCCCTAATATAGAACAAGTGTTAGGAAGAGTTCAAAGTGAAAGTCTTGCTTAGGGTCCCTTTTAACCATTAGTCTCCTGATGTATTCAAATTGCAAAATTATTTTTTAATGATGTGAAGCAATATCATTGACATTACACGAATATATTGGATAGAATCCAGGTATGAAAATATATGAGACAAAAAGAAGTTGCATCCATTTTTAGAAGTAATACCATAAATTTTTTGATAATATGGCTAATATTTGCTTTGTTAAACATGTAGCACTTGGGGAATATACTTCTTTGTCTTGATTGCACATCATACTTGGCATATATTTCGGGAAATATTTGGCAACTCATGACTTCAGGAACTCAAAAATTATGCACATTATGTAGATTAAATTGACACCACATTTACTTTTTGTGCATTCAGTGCTGACAAAATATATAGAGAGGTGATGATTTCATAACAGGCTTTTGAATATAAAGTTGCATAAAAGAATGCCAATTCAAGTCTTAAGTGGCAATATATGTCAAGAAATACCAATATTTTATGAACGAGTACATATATATACTCCCAAGATACAAAAACACTTGAATTTTGAGTTTTATTCATTTAACAATCTTGTATTACACATAAAAGGCTTAGTGCCTTGAAAACTAACTGTAAATAATTTTTATGTTGTAATCCCATTAGCATTTGCTCTGCTTCACAGAAAGCTTTACAAGTAAGTAAAAGGTACCAATAAACAGGGCTATGCACTTTTCAAATGAAGAAGCATGCCATTGACCTAATGAAGGATTTTGTCCCATGATTACTTTTTAGTATTTGCCTTTGCCAGGTTAAAGATAATATTCATTTGATGGAACTAAAATATAATACATGACTCTTGGATTGAGCAGAAGTTCAAATTCCCTCCTATAAATAAGCTGGCAAAGGTTCAGAACATGAAGAAATTGATGGATGCTAAAGTAAAAATCACCCTTGCTAGGTGTGTGGTTTCACGTTCCATAGCTGTAAACCACACGGGGCTGAGGGCACCAGCATTGGCAGCCTTTCAGATGTCTATTTCTATGTAGTTGCCAGCGTTGGGAACTTTCTATAGTGAAAATAGATCATTGTAATGTCCTCAGTAAGAAAGCCCATTGTTGAATTAATGCCAGATTTATCTGTGCTTCTAAAATTATTATGAGTGTGAGTACAGCTATTAATAACTTCACTTTGTAGTTTTCAGAAGAGCTTTCGTTTGTATTGCATTTAATTCTTTCGGGGCTGTTGTTATCCCTGTTTAGATGGGAGGTGGAGTTAGGCAGCTAGAAACTAGATTCCACACATCAGGAACCTTCCTAAAGAAAAAAAAAAGCACTGACAATTTTACTAAAGGTTAACTTAAGATTTGCACATGCTTCTCATTCTCTGTTATAATATGTTTTTCTATTCATTATATTTCTTTTGTGTTAACTTAGCTATTTCATTTTTAAAAGCTAGAAAAGCTTTAAAAACAGAACATCACCTTCTGTTTTCACGTGGGTATGCAAAGCCTACAGGAAAGGAATATACTATAGCTTAGGTTACCTCATTTCCGGGGTCAAGCTCTATGCTTTCAGATACAGCTTCACATAAGTCTTATACTTTCTATTAACTGAGACATATGTCTTCCAAAATCCTGAGAATGAACTCAGAGAATTAATGCCACAAAGCAAGACCTAGTGGAAGCTTTGCACTCCAGCTAGAAAAACTTTAAATTTTCATGACTACTGAAAATCGGCTTTAAATATGTCTAAATTTTCTGCCTTAGTGAAATAAGCATATAGATTAAATTTGGAAATTTTTGTTGGTTAACTTTTAATTTCTAATGACTGCTATCTTCAGTTCTATTTTGTATGCTTTTTGTGTAGACAGTGGGGATAACAGACTATTTTGAAATTATATTGACTGTCATAACTGAATCAACCTTTTACTTGTTATTAAAGGAACATTCAAGATTTAGTCAAATGCTACAGACTGTTTACCTATGACAAAAGAAAAAGTCACAGTGAAGAAATGAAATATATGAATTTAGTTTTGCATTACTGAGACCATCACACGTCTCTGAGAAAGAGCTCTTTAGGACTCTCTTGCATGTTAAGTGCAGTATGAGAAAAAAATGCTTCATTGAGCTAAGAAAAATTTCACATTGAGCCTTAAGTGTAGGTAATTCACAATCAGAAAAGCAGTTCAAAAGATTTAGATTATCTGTTACAAACAAAACAAAGTCATGATTGCAAGCAAGGGTATTGCAGGGAGGAGAGACAGACAGGAATGGGAAGGAGACAAGAGGTCAACGAGCAATTTATCCACACAGGAGAGCATCAAAGGGAGGATTTTTTTCTTTCATGTATGTGTACATGGAGTGTCTTTGCATGTGGGTGGGTGTATGTGTATGTGCAAGTGTGTATAAACAACCGCACTTAGGTGTGAATGCCTGTGGAAGCCCAAGTGTGAAAATAGGAATCATCCTCCATCGTTCTTCCATCTTTGGTGTTAGCCTGAGTCACTGTTAACCCAGGATATGTCATCAGGGCTAATGCGGCTAGCCAGCTTTCTGTGGGGATTCTGTGGCTTACACATTCCAAGACTAGAATTACAGGTGTCCATCAAACCTTCCTGCCCTTTTTCCATGGAATCTTGGGAATATGAAATCAGGTCCCCCCCCTGTTTTTTTTTTTTTTTTTTTTTTTGCAAGCTGAAGGATTTAACCACTGAGCCATGTCCCAAGTCCTCAAAACACAAATTTAATTGAAGCTGTAGAACATATATAGAATAATCCCTTGGATACTTTTAGTTTGGACTAATTATACTGTTATAATTTGAGATTATATTACCCTCTTATGTGTACTTGGAGAACAGGTTCTTCTATTTCAGGGTTAAAACTCCTCTGAAGAGCCCAGTAACTATTTGCATGCTGTGGCTAGAAAGAACTTTCAGAAGTCAGTTCTCTTCTTCCACCATATGAGCTTTCAGGAATTGAACTACTCTCTGTGTTTGCTAGCAGACTTGCTGAGCCACCTTGCTGACTCATGGTGAATTTTTAAAAACTGTTCCTTAATCTCAAGATGATTTTTCATGCCAAAATTTCAAAGAAGGGTTTGAATAGAATGCATAGAATAGTTTGTAAGGAAGTCATAGATTTGTAAGATGTGACAGGGGTGTTATTTTCAGCAAATTGATTCTATTTTAATAAGCTGCTATTTCTCTTCTTTCTTAACAAGACATCAAATATAATATAAAACAATATCGAGCATCATGTCTATGAATTACAATTATTGTAGCTGAAATTTTAAAGAAATAATAAATTACCTTATTTCTGCACCAATGATTAAACACATGCGAATCTTAGAATTAAGTTTATATAAAAATTGGTAGCTATCATGTAATGTATCTCTCTTAATCAATACTTGAGCATGGTAGTTAGCATTTTCTTGAACATGAAAAACAATATTATCTGTGATTACCCAAGATGTCTTTCATGTTTTCATAAATATATTTATTCTGTAAAGAATGGTAAAGAAAAATCTTATATTTTATCTTATTCCCTTTAGAAATTCCTTATGCAAAGACTTTTTCATAATCACTCTTTTTTTGTTGATAGACTTTTTTAAATTATTTATTCAATTGTGCGTGTATGCGTGTGTGTGCATGTGTGTGTGTGTGTGTGTGTGTGTGTGTGTGTGTGTGTGTGTGTGTGTAGAACCACGGACGTATTCGGGAAACATCATGGACGCCTCTACCTCCTTGTTTACTCTGCCCGGGATTCACAGGCTCCGCCTACCAGGACCAGAAACGCAGGCCGCCCCCGCTTCCACCCGGCGTCTATATGTGGGGTCTAGGATCCGAACTCAGGACCTTCTGCCTGCAAGGCAGAGGCTTAACCCCTGAGCCACCTCTCCAGCCCTGTTGATAGACTTTTTAAATACCAAAAATTTATCCAAAGAAATTCAACAATAGTTTACTGAGCAATTATTAAAGACAAAGGGATAAATCTGTAAAATATGAAGTTAATGAAAATGCAACTTCTTATTAAGGAGTGCGCAGTTTACACAGAGATACAGATAAATGTAACAACAATCCACATAAAACAATAAGTTTTCCCTTGCCAGTATAACAATTTTAGTGATTTATCATTTATTCAAATAAGAAATCAGTGACTTATCATGGGATTTATGAAAGACTCAAACTGTTGAGGGCAGAGTAGGCTGCTTCTAGCTTATTATATTTTTGCTGCCAGAGTTTCACTATGTTTCCTAGGCTGGCTTCTTTTTTTTTTCCTGCTCATAAAAACATAATAGGTACCCCTATCCCCTCCCTCCCTCCACCCTTCCCTGGACCTCCCTGTTTCCTTCCCTCTTTTCTCCTTCCTTTCCCCCCTCCCTCCCTTTCTCCCAGTGCCCCTTCCTCCCATCTCTGAAGCATCCTTTAATGTGTATATCAAACTTTCCTCTGGGTCCTCCTCTCTGATGAGGTGTAAGGACTCAGAGGCATTTCCTAGAACTCTTTCTTGTGTTCCCCTTAAGTATAGGAACACTACTGTGACTTTAAATACCTTGTTTCTAAGGATCCTAGTGCCTTTAGTCCATGCTAGATTTTGAGGGGTCAATGATATGTTGGTCATTGTGCAGATCATGCAGAGTCCTATTATAATTGCTTTGGCCCTAACTTGTGTGGAGTATCTTGCATATCATGACTCCTCCCATCCTTGTGCTCTTACAATCTGTCCACCCCCTCTTCCGCTGAGGTCTTACTGTCTCAGCATTCCCTACTGTTGGGATTACAGGCTTGTGTATCTGTACCCAGCTAGAGACAGTCCTTTCTGAATGCTCTAGAGAAGAATCAAACTCCTCTCCTTTTAAAGCTTTTATAGGCTGCCTCTTTGACTGTTTATAAAAGGACTTTCTTCCACCTCTGTTTTGCTTTAAATTTCTGCCTCTTTTATTTTCACTTAAAAACATCTGTGTGATTGCCTTAAGCCCAACAAGATGGTCTGGCTCATGCTCTCCATCTCAAAATCATTAACTGCATCAGACACACACACACACACACACACACACACACATTTTGTACACGAAGTCCTTTCATTTGTATGAGGTAATGAATTCTCAAATTCTTGGGATTAGAATGTGAAGAACTATTTATTATGTCAGTATACACAATTTGGATAAAGGATCCAAATTCAGGTCCTGATGTCTATATTATATGTACTTTTTAATTTCTTTTTTACCCATGGAACCATTCCCACGTGCAAGAGTTTCTTTTTCTTTTAGGCCTTAATTTCAAAGTAATCAACACAATATGGAATCCTGTACCTACTGTACTTATTAAATTAATTTATTCATTAGTTTTTGTATATGTATATTATATCTATCCTCTGTTTAGCAGCAGGTAAACTCCATGAAAGAATGGGTATTTGTTTTTATGTTTCTAGATTCCAAAATAGACTGACATTACTAAGGTTTTCAGTAAGTATTTATTGAATGAGTATATCAAATCCAAACTGAATGTGAAGAAAATTAGTTAGGACTTACTCTTCCACTTTGAAAAAAAGGCAGCAAAAAGAAAAATGTGGAGTTTCCTTTTCTTCTCCCTCTTATTTCAGCCAACTTTTACTCTCATGGAACCTGTCCACTTGTTCCCATAAAAAACAAGAGTGTGTCACCAATCCCTTCCAACCATCGGTCCAGCTGTTGCTGACAGCCGACCGTATCTTACATTTACTTGCTGTCTTTATGTGCACATTTAAATGCCTGATCATGTCTAAACCAATGTAATTTTGTTTTTCTCAAAAGTTTGTTTTTGCATTTATATCTGAACTATTTCTGCTAATGACCAGCACTGTGTGATCATTAGTCATTCATATTAGTCACTTCCTCCTGTACCCACTGGAATTCTCCACATGTGCAAATAACAATTTTAATGCTTTTTTCTTGTTTTCATTTCAATGTTTTATTTATTTTTTAAAAATATTTCTTTTATTTTGTGTGTGTGTGTGTGTGTGTGTGTGTGTGTGTGTGTGTGTGTCTGTGTGTATCAGATGGCTCTGTGTCCCTGTGGGGGACCAAGGGTGACTTCAGGAATCATCCTGGATTGCTTCTACCTCCTTTATGCTTCTCTGGGATTTCCCAGGCTCTGCCCATCAGGGCCAGAAGTGCAGGCCACCACTGTTTCCATCTAGCAGTTTTATTAGGGACCCGGGATCCAAACTCAGGACCTTCTGCTTGTGAGATAGAGTCTTAATCTCTAAGCCATCGCTCCAGCCCCATTTCAATGTTTTAGGGTACAATAGCTATGTGTCTAAAAATCTTTTAATTTAGATATATGGATATTATATCATTAAATTTTTATTTACTTTGTAAGTTCAACATAGCATGTATATACACACATGCACACATACAAACATAAATACTAACATGCCATGTGTCTTATCAGCCTCTCTTAATTCAGGTTATCACAGTGATACTTATTTAAAATGTAAAAGTTCTTACAGGACATTGGATGTAAAGGTTGACCACTTGGCTTTAACAAATAAAGCCAGAGATAAAGCCAGAGATCTAAATGTAGAGCAAAATTATTTGGGAAAGTATTTTCTTTTCCCAATAGTAAGCTTCACTGGGTTGGAAAGAAAGAGGATCCTCGGGTGAGAAGTTATGAGTGTTTTCTCTGGGATGTATGGAGACGATGCAATGGTTAAAATATTTTCTAAGCAAGCATGAAGATAATTCAGATCCCCAGAACTCAAGTAAATGCCAGGTAATCATGACAGTCAGCCTTTAATACCAGTGCTGAAGGTGGTGGCAGTTACCCATGGAGCAAGATGGCAGATGAAATTGGCCACATCAGCAAGCTGTCGTTCAATTGAATTATCCTGCCTCAATTAATAAGATGGAGAGTGACCAACCTCAAGGTTGGACTTTCACACATGTATGCACGTTCTTCCACACACATGTGGACATGCGTACACATCCAGCACACTCACGTGTACATAAAAGAGAGGTGTTTTTAAGAAGAGGTTCACCCTAGGCTCAGTGTGAGGAGGAAAGATACTACATCGTTTGAGAAGCTTGAAGTGCAGAGAGAACCTACACTCATTCCCATCCGGGACCAGTGACTCAGCAAGTCTTAGCAGTCTGTCAAAGCAACCAGTAAGATGAATTCTTGCCAGGAAATAGTGTCAGAGAGTATAATGTATTGATCATGATCAATGCATTAACATTGTTGAATTTCATCTCTATCAAACGCTATCAGAACTGACCATCAAATGGAAATTCCAAGAGTCAAAGAGTCCTAATAAAAATGGTATCACCAGAGAAGGCAAGTCTCCTCAGCCAAACGTTCTGGATGGGAACTCACACTTTGTATCCTATCAGTTGGAGCCCTGGGAAAGTTAACTAATGAGGCTGTGCCTCTTTGTTCTCTCTCTCATGCTTTGCACAGTGTTTTCTATTAAAACGAAACAAGTTGACGCATGGCAACTACTGCTGTTCTTGTGCCCTTGATAAATGGTGACTTTTATTTTGTTATGTGGACTGAGTCAGGCAGGCTGTCATAGTTAGGCACTGGTATCAACCTGATAGTGGAGGGTTTGAACTCTGGGCACATTTGTAGAGAATTAGTAGATGAGTTAAGCCCAGAAAAAACCTGCAGGAGATTAGCTGATGGGGAAGGCCCGACCCATGGCGGGTGGGACTGGGCCCTGGAATAAAATACAGAGAGCTGGTTGAGAAAGTTGGCTGTACAATGACTTGTAATTTGATGAGACTGACTGGCCAGCAAGCCTCTCAGATGCACTTATCTCCCCTTCCCCAGCAATGATATTACAGAATTATGTTGACATGCTCAGCTTTGGCATTAAGTGCTGGACCCCCCCAAAGTCTAGCAAGGATCATAGGCACTAGGATCCTTAGAGGCAAGGGATTAACAGCCACAATAGTGTTCCTAACTAAAGGGGAACACAAAGAAGAGTCTAGGCAATGCTACTGAGTCCTTACACCTCATCAGAGAGGAGGACCCAGAGAGAAGTTTGACATGCACACTGAAGGATGCTCCAGGAACAGGGATTGGGAGAAAAGGAGGGAGGGAGGGAAAGGAAGGGGAAAAGGATGAAGGGAGCAAGGGGATCCAGGGAAGGGTGGAGGGAGGGAGGGGAATGGGATACTTAACTTTGTATGAGTGGAAGAAATAAAAAAAAAAGCAAGTTGCATCCTTGTGTACACTTGGCCAGACATGCTGGTCTGGCAAGTAAGGATCGTCCCTCTCTCAGTCGTTATGTAGAGATGGTGTGGCCAATTCCCTTGGTCCTAGTGTTGATATGAACTCTCCTGTTAAGCTGGACTGAGAACTATAACCAGAAAATAGTAAGAAAAAATAAACCCCTTGTTCCCTTAAGCCATTTGATGGTGATTTGTCAGCAAATATGTGGGCTAACTGCTACACAGGCTCATTTGACTCCAAACACGTGTGTGTATGTGTGTGTGTGTGTGTGTGTGTGTGTGTGTGTGTACATGCACACATGTCTAAGTAGATATGGATGAGTGACCACATGTTCACCTGTGTATGGGGAGACTCTGAGCATCTTCCTCAGTTGCTCTCCTTCTTGTTTTTTTGAAACAGAGTCTGTAACTGAACCTAGAACTTGTAATTTGATGAGACTGACTGGCCAGCAGGCCTCTCAGATGCACTTATCTTCCTTCCCCAGCAATGATATTACAGAATTATGTTGACATGCTCAGCTTTGGCATTAAGTGCTGGAGATTCCAACTCAGGTCCTTATGCTAGTAAAGCAAGTACTTTATCCCCTAGTCCATTATTAGGCAACTTCCAAAGTTGAGTGATTGAAGAGCAGGCATGCTGTCTTCACTTGGTCTCACTGCAGTGATGGGAGAGGGGTGTATAGTGCTCTCCTTCAAGAAAGTATCTGTTGATTCTGGCTAAGCAGTTCTGACTGTCTAAGTGAGTAGGTTAGATTTTTCCTTTCATGATCGTATTTCTCTGTTTGACTTTAACCTTTGTCTTATTCATCCTTTGTATAGATGAAACCATTTTTAGAGCTAGCTATTCTTATGACTTCTCAGTCATATTTTCTCATAGTTTCCTTCTATAGAGTAAAAGTACAAACATGCCTTTAGTGAATGTTTTATTGCACCTTAAAAATGTGTGGCTTCCTGGGATATTCTTTCCTCAGACATTCCAAATATGCCTATGGTTATGTAAGCCAGTGTTTTCAGGTAGTATATAATTTAAATAATAAAAGAGAGTCCATATTTTGGTCCTTAATTGTGATGGAAGCATTATTCTGAAAAGTTGGCATTCGACAAATCATTTAGTCGCCACAAAAGCCCTACAAAGAAATTGCTCTAATTTCTCCAAGTTTGCTGATGATAAAGCTGTAGGTCAGACAGAAGCCTAATTTGGTAACCAGAATTAGGAAAGCTGTAGAACTGGAATATTATCTAGGCCATTTGAATGCAAAACCCATGGCTTAGTTAGGAATCCCATTATTCAGGTCCTTTGACTCTAAGGCCCCCTGGCTCACCCAGGAACTTCAGCAGAATTTCTTCACGCCCTTTCTGGATAATTCCTAGTCTTATAAAGCAGGCAATGCCCTTTATTTCTTAAGCATAATTCTGCCGAATGAATTATGATTACCCCAATGAATGCTAATTTTAAACTTTACACAGAATATGCTCTTTCCAGTGTGAGTATTCTTTTGCTTTTGCATATTTGTTTCTGAATATCACATGAAGAGATTTGGTAGAATTTATAAATATTTTAAGATTCTCCTGTGGCCAGGCCCTTTTAAATCTGTATATATACAATCAATCCAATTACTTATTTTTAACTTGTGGTTTTGTACTAAATTCATGCAGGGGAATTTATAATACTTGAACATTTCTGAGTTCTGAACATCCTGGAAATACTCAGTCTCAAGTATATTCCTAGCCACATCTTTCCAGTGGAATAATTAAAGCATGGGTGAAATCTGTTTAGAGTTTCATGTAATTAGCAAAGGTCTATGAGAATCTCACAAATGAAATAAGAGTGTCTCTTACATGTGCATGAAAAGTGGAAAGAAAATAAAGTCAATATCAAGAAGTCTCTGAAACTTTTTACTTATCTGTATCTTTTGAATTTACAAACCTTTAGGTAGTTTTTTCAATTTCATAATTTAGCTTGCTCATGTCAGTGCGTTATTTAGGTTTCTCCCGTAAGCAGTATGGTTTCCTTTTCACGTTGTTTAGGATTGTGTTGCCTGCTGACTTTATTATAAATTATTTTACTTCAATATTTTCGTGCATATTTCAAAAGCCACCAAATTTCTTCTTTTCTTTCTCTAAATCAAGGTAAAAATTTAATAATTTAAATTTTGAGAATTAACCATTGAAAGTAATTGTCTGTGAATCACAACTTTTCATATGATCTCTATAATGTTAACATTGATCCATTAGTCCTAAGCATAGTCCTAAATGCAGTGAACAATTATTATGAACCTTGAAATCATATACAGTATCTCTGAAGTACTGTCAAGGAGAAACCACAAGTCTTGCATCCAGGATCTTCAATGGAACTTTTTTAATTGGCCATAATTTATTTAGAAAGTTAACCAATCCTTCGGCTAGCAAGAGGGCTCAATGGGTTAAGTACTTGCTATGTAGTGTGAGAATCTGAGTTTGGATCCCTAGAACATATGTAAAGCTGATGTGATGGCACACAAGGATTGGCATTCAAAGTTGTCCTCCAACCTCCTTATGTGAGCTGTGGCATAACTCATCTCTCTCTCTCTCTCTTCCTTTCTCTTATCCCTCACAATTTTTAAATAACTCATCTTTGCTAAACATAAGCATTAAATAATGTTATTTCTATCCAATTTTTGCTGATTACCATAACAATTATAGTCAAATCATTGCATAATGTGATACAAAGTGCTTTGTGAACTTTTTAGTACCCATGCCCAGAGAAAAAATCTGATCACAAAACCAGAGATGAAATCACATATGCTGTAACTTCTACTACTGATTGAATAGGATCCATTATATTTCAACGTGTTTTTCAACATCAATTTTAACAAAAAAATATGAAGGCTAACATGTTTAGACATTTCCAGTCCATTCTGGAAAATTTATTTCTTTGTATTAGATATCAATTGTGTGATTGATTTTGGGTGTCTTCACAAGGTACATCTGCCTTTGTTTTCAGTTCTCATGTTTTCCTTTCAAGTCTATGTAATACAATGAATAAAAAAAGTATTTTTGCATACTCTTCAAATGTACAATCAAAAGTTTTCTTCTTGTGTGTCTAAATTGAATGCCCATGTTGTTTTATTTATAGGTTTTCTGCTTATTATTTCAACAATGCACTTCTACAAATGAAGCAACTTCAAAAGTATTAATGTGCAAGAAAAGAATCAATTATTTCAAATTCATTGATTATTTAAATCTTGGTATAGGTCAAAATAATGAGGGAAGGGGAGAGGTGAGTAAGAGTTGACAGGATTGAAACTGATTTGTGTGATGCAAAGGAAAAAAACAATGTATAGATCACAGGACGATAGATAAACATCTTAAATCTGTAAGTGGTTAAGAGACATAAAGCAGACAAAAATAATCAACTGTGACCCAATAATTAATGATATGCATTTGTGATGCACTAGTGGGAACACAGAGAGCATAGTATGATGTTCGTGTAAAAATAGAATAATGGTATATAGTTTGGGAGTTTGGGGTGTAGGGTAAGGAATAATGGAGATAAAGTTAGATAGACAAATGTAGTTATTCTTTCATTTCATCATATTCTTTCATAAATATACATATTTAACTTCTAGGAAAATAATTTGACCTATACTAAATTATACTATTTAAAACTATCACTTTCTTGGGGCTGGAGAGGTGGCTCAGGGGTTAAGCCGCTGCCATGCAGGTAGAAGGCCCTGAGTTTGAATCCTAGACCCCACGTATAGACGCCGGGCTGAAGTGGGGGCGGCCTGCGTTTCTGGTCTTGGTAGGGTGGAGCCTGTGAATCCTGGGGCAAAGTAAAAAGGAGGAGGGAGAGGAGGTCCATGGTGGATCCCGAATTCACCCGTGGTTCTACACATGCACACACACACGTGCACACATGGACAATTGAATAAAAAAAAAAGCTATCACTTTCTTTTAGATACATAAACACATTTTACCTCCTCAGATACATATGTATACATTCTCACTATACATAGTCGCCTTGATAGGACAATAGTACTAATAGCAAATGATATTCCAAAAATAACTGATAATGTACTAGCTATGCAAAAATATTTTATAATTGTACATATATGTTTACAGTTTATATTAGACTGGCTGTAAGCAGAGAATTAGCAATTTATCTGATATGATTTCAATACTTAGCATGAAACCTTTGCACCCTGTGGTGGATGCTTAGTAAATATTTCATGAATATATTGTATCTTGATGCAGAGATGTGAGATAGCACACTTATCAATGAAAAATGACAGTTTAGAATTGAATCCAGGGAATTCTTTTAAAGTACTTTCATGAATGTTCCATGTTCTTACCAATAAACAAATAGCTAAAGGTTTAAAAAAGTCTTATGTTACATTAATTAAAATAAGGACACCTTAAAGCATTAGATTTTTCTAACTACAGACTTAAGACAGCTAAGTCATATACAGTCTCATCAATCTTCTTTCCACAGCAGTGAAGTTATGGTTGACATGAGGATTTTATCAAATGAATCCATATCTAGTATGGTAGAAAATATCAAATGGACATCCTGTTTATCAGTGTTTACATCATGTTCTATCTTAACTTCCTTATCTTTGACAATATGATTAATTATTTCAAACCACTTTTAGGCTGTCACTGCATCTAAGCTTTTAATAGATTTAGGGGTCAGGATGGACTGCTGTAAAAATTAGAATCCTGCTTTACAATAAGCTTTTCAAAAAAATCACTTAATTTTCTTGTTGAATCAGATGAGTTATTACAATCTGTGTCTAACGTTTGTGATTTCGTGCTGGTTACTGGATTTAAATAACATATATCAAACACTGATGCAGTTGCTTTTCTGTCATTATGATAAAAATTCTCTGAAACATGCCCTTAAAGAGAAAGCATCTATTATTTGGTTCACAGTTCCAGAAGGGAGTCCCATTGTCAAGGGAAGGGAATGCATGATGGTACACATGGGCATGGAAGCAGAAAACCTTGTCTTACAACAATACTCAGGAAGAAGAGAAAGAAAGAGAAAGAGGGAGACAGAGACAGGAGGAGGAAGACAAGGAGGAAAAGGAAGAGGAGTGGAAGGAGGAGGAGAAAAAGAAAAATAAGAGAAAAAGACAAGATTATTAATCCTTGGGGCTGGAGTGGCTCTGCCTTGCAGGCGGAAGGTCCTGAATTCGGATCCTAGACCCCACGTGTAGACGCCAGGCGGAAGTGGGAGCGGCCTGCGTTTCTGGTCCTGGTAGGGCGGAGCCTGTGAATCCCGGGGCAGAGTAAACAAGGAGGAGGTGGAGGCGTCCATGGTGGTTCCCGAATTCGCCCATGGTTCTACACACACACACACATAGACACACACACACACACACACACACGCACACACACGCACAATAGAATAATAAAAAATTATTAATCCTTATGGCCTGTCACATTGTCCTGTTTCCTCCAGCAAAGCCCCATCTCCTAAATGTCCCATAACTTCCCCAAATATGGTCCAAGTTTGCAAACACATGAGCCTATGGAGCACATTCTACACTCAAACTAACATGAGCGTCTAGGTGAGCCCATGTCACATTTTGGGAGGCTAGTTTCTCCCTGGTCAGTTTCATGGGTTTATAAACTTCCTGTTACTAAAGTGGGGGAGTTAATTATCATTAATGTTTCTTTTTTTTTTTTTATAAGGGTACAACTGTAGACAAATGGGTGTTTTTTTAAGGGTTTATCACTGTGGACCCTAACAGGCTCTAATGAATTGTTGCAATCCAGTGATCACATAGATGACCCTAGATACTAAATAGGTCAGAAAATCAACATAAAAATCATGAATCCAGAAAAGGAAGGAATAAGTAGGGAAGAGAGGCAGATCCAGTACAGGAGAGGGATAAGAAAAGGCTAGGAAGAAAGCAATCGGAGTTCATGTTACACATGTGTGAAACTGTAAAAGAGCAAATCTTAGACACTTCATTTTTATATACTTTTAAAAGAAAATCCTTTATTATCAGCATTGTCTCTTGGGGAAAAAAAACTTTCAACAGTAACATAAATAACAGAAGAACAATGCAATCGCTCCTTCCTACAGGAGCAAAGTGCTCACTCTCTGGGACGTAAGAGCATCTAAGACCCAAACTTAACTTAAAATTCTTTTCTGAAAAAATTAGTTTTGTTTTTAAAGGGGAGAGCATTTTTTTTATCCCAATGACCACTTTCTCTTTTCATAAAAGTAGGAGGTGCTGAAGATGACAATCTTCTGTGGCCCTGTGCCGTGAAGGCCTGGGGCGGAATTGTGAGAAATAAAAGCTGCCTGAAGTGGTTTGATGAAAAATGGCATTTTCCTCTGCAATGATTTTCACTTGTCTTTCATATTTTTCGAATGAAATAGAAAAGAACCAACTTCCTATTAATCTATCATTTTTTTATCCTTCTTTGAAAAATAATCCTTTCAAAGATGTCTTGACAATATGGAGGACGATTTTTTTTTTCATGTCAATCAAAATTTTCCTAAAAAGCCTGTCGGACGAAGCCAGTCCCTCTCTTCAGTTCAGAAGAATAATGAGCATGTGGCAGGAGGATAATCAGGCTGAGGCAGCAGCTCTGGGAGCTTGTTCTTTCAGGAGCGTCCCAGGGCTGCTGGGCTTTTCTAAAGCCGAAAGTGTGCACTCTACCCTTGTATTTTACTTTTGAATTTTCCTTTTCCTACCAACCTGTACAATTTACACTAATGCATAGGGTCCTACGTGGTTTTTTTTTTGCAAGTATACACATTCTGTAATATTCAAATTCAGGTATATAGATGAGTTTCAGGAATATATATATATATAGATATAGATATCAGATGATTTTTGTGTGTCTATATATAGATATAGTCTGGAAAAAACTAAAATTCTTCTAGATATTTTTAAGTATGCATTATAATATACTCATGTACAGTTACCATACTGTGCAAAAGCAAGAAATTCACTTCTGTTGTAACTATACTTTAGTATTCAATGAGGAATTTTATTTTAAGTTAATTCAGAGCTTCCAAACAATAGAATTAACTAATTTGTATCAGTGTTACAAGTCTTCATGCTAAATATTAAATGTTTTTGCAATGATAACTTTGAATAAGAAACTACACACACATCTATGTATGTATGCATGCATGTATGTATGTATCTATCTATCTCTGTCTATCATCTATCTATCTATCAATCTATCAATCTATCTATCTATCTATCTATCTATCTATCTATCGTGGAAAAGCATATACCAGATGATTTATGTGTGTTTTTTAGACAGAGAATAGACTGATGGAGCACATTTTCTTTCTACTTTGCATTTTTTTGAATTTTACTTAGAATGACAAATATGCTTAGAAAAGTCATTAGAAAGAGTAATAGAGGAACAATAACATGAGATGAATGTGAAAGAAGAGTCTGCACACAGACATGTTCTTGTACACAGACATGTTCTTGCACACAGACATGTTCTTGCACACAGACATGTTCTGTTCTGTATAGCTCCTCGAATATATTCCTTACAGAAAATATTGAATAGTTTCTTAATGAATAGAACAAAACATTAAAGAAACTTCTATAACTGATTGTCATTATCTTTAGAGAGCAGTGAATCCTTCCCTTCATACACATATATTTGTATTCTTAGACTGTGATAACACACCATGTTTGGTCATTGCTACAAAAATAAATGTTTTCAGAATACTGACAGGTGCATGTCTGTAGAAACAGTCATTTTGTGTGCAAAAAACTTAAAGAGTATGTTCATTACTCTTGTAAGAAAAGCTAGTTTTGAAACATTCTAATTTATTCTGAATGACAAGACACTTTGGATTTAGATCTACAGTATAAGAGTGAGAGATCCTCACTTCTATGTTCTCTGTTTTTTTGGGAGAATGATTGGGAGAAACTTTGAGAGAAAGGATTCCTCAGGAAGCTCTCAGTAACACGTCCGAAGATATGTTTCCTTCTGCTTGAATTCATAAGCACCTTTTCTCTTTGCAAGCCAAGGATGTGAGAAGCACCACTGCATCTAATAATTTAGACATTCTTCATACTTTCTTTGGACACAGGAACACTAAGGGTGTGATGTACTTTGGATGCAAGCACAGCAACTAAAGAAACAGTGGCAGCTAGTATATGACACAGGCCAATTGTGTGGCTAGCTTTATGCACAATTTTAAATTTAACTCTTTAAAAATCTAACATAGGATATAGTATTGTTACACCTATTTATATGTGGTGGGGTCAAGGCTCAGAGTTTTTTAGTGTGGTTCTTGCAAGGTTAATACAGACATGACGGCTGAGAAGGAACATTGTGAGTGATGTAGAGCTCAGCGCTGGAGCTTAACGCTGTTGGTGCTGCCTCGTGTCACAGGTTCTCTGTACAAGATCCAGTGTTCCAGCGCCTTCACTTGCCAGCTTCCCCTTCTGCAAAAGGCCTTGCAAGCCCTGGGAATTTCTGGTGGAAATTAGAGAAGGATGCTGAAATGCCAGCACTTGGATTTTACTCACACTGTCACATGCTGTCTGGCTATGATATATGGGGCCGAACTCATTAGTGATAGACTCTGAGCAGCAGCAACGGAACAGGTAAAAATTCTTAACTAAGCAGGTATTCAATCATTATGGCACTGTAAAATGTCATAAGTGCTCCCAAAGTTACCTTTGTCCGATTCCTTTGCTACATGTGGGAAAATCAAATCAGGAAGCATTAAAATAATGTCAAACTCCAAGAAGCTATGCACTAAAGACAGGCGTTTGGGGGAAACCGATGTTTTGTGCTGCTGTGAACTTTGTTGGGTTCTGATTGCTTTAATGTTAAAGGGTTAGCTGACTTGCAGCTATGTTCATCTGAATACAGAAGAGTTAAGTGGCTCTAGTCTTCCTGGAGGGAGCTTTCATTTCTTTTCTCTTCTCACTGGCAGTCACTCATCTGCCCTAGTCCCTCAGGTTCCAAGAGTTTGGCAATTCGCCGCTTAGTCAGCTCCTGAGACAGTGTAATGAAAGTTAATGGACCTCCAATTCAGGTAATTCACATGAATTAAAAATAACTTAGGAAACCATTTAGGGCTCCATAAAAATCAAATTTAAAATGCTATACGCAGAGGTCATAATGGTGCATTTCAAACATTCTCTCACACAAGATAAGTGAAATTTATATAAAATACCCCCAAATTATGAAAAAGCCAGAAAAGAATAGAATTCTTAAAATTTTTTAATTTTCAAAATTCAGCATCTTATATTTTAATAGTTTATTATAAATGTTTTTAAATATCTTGTTTTTGTAAGCAGGTTTTAATATTTTTAGCACCTGTTAAATATATTAAAATTATTTTAAGGTTTTTAATGTTTTCATGGAAGATGAAACAAAATGTAGAATACAAACTATAGAAATAAAAGGTGGTATTTATGTAGAAATCACTTAAAATTCTCTGAAATATGGGATTGGAAGGATCTTGAATTTTCAGTTGAAAGAACATTATCCTGCTTCTAGGGGCCATTTAATTTTGTCCACTGTCAAAGGTGTGTTTACACCACCCTGGAAGGACTGATCGCATCTCCATGTCTCAGTTATACAAATATTTGTTAAAATAGACAATGTGCATTCACACACAAAAGTCAATATTATGTGAGCCTGTCCTCAGGCAGTCTACAATTTAGTTCTTAGATAAGTACTGACATCTCACACAGCCAAGAAAGAATTAGAATGTCGGTCACGGGCAAAGCGCAAAATGCTCTATGAGAATTCTGAAGAGGAACTGTGTCATGGTGCAGACTGCAGTGGAGAAATGAGAACATGCAGCAGTGGAACTTTAAATCCTGGCCATGACACCTTCTGCTTTGGGTCGTTCGCAAATTGTTTAACATTATGACCTTCTTTCTTTTTTTTTTTTTTTTTTTTTTGAAGAGAAACAGAAATAGAATGAACTTCATAGAGGAGTCTGGTAAGTGTTAAAGACTTGTGTTTGATCCCTGAAAGCCCACAATGGTGAAAGGAGAGAGTTAAATTGAATTCCAAATGTTGCCTAACGTCCACTTGTATGCCATGGAACTCATATTCTCTCTCTCTCTTTCTCTTTCTCTGTCTCTCCCATTTTGTCCCTCTCAAGTGAATAAATAATAAACACATTCAAGAAGAATATACTTTAGGGATTTTTTAATATTTTCTCATTTAATGACTTTTTAATTCTTAACCGAGGTTGGTCCTGATTGTCCACTGCTTGCTTGGTGGTCCGGCTGTGCAGTGTGAGAAGTGGATGGAGACCAGAAGCATAGCAGCTATTGCATTGCAAACATCACAGAAGAGAGATCTGGGCCATAAAGAAGAGTGTGGTCAGCATTGCTCAATGAAGATCCAGATTATTTTCTTAGAGAGGAGGCTGTTGCTGCAAGTCTTACTTTAGTGATGAGAAAGGCAAACTTATCGGTGTATGAATAATTGTCCCAATGGTGTAGAATCAGTAAGTGGCTGAGCCGCCCTCCAGCACTTTTATATGAGGCTATCAATTCTGTGTTAGCTTCAAAAGGGATTACCAAAATAATAGGCCCTAAAGAAATTATGTCAATGGGAAGGTGCTCATGGTTCACTCAGAGAGTTTCACTATACTTTGATATTTTGCTTCATAATTATGTTTTGTAATTAATGGTGATATAGACTAACTCAAATAAAAGTCATGCATTAAATAAGATTGGTATGTAAAAGCTCTTCTGGTTTCAGACACTTTTAGGAAGTTTAGTGCAAACAATACAGTTGCCTGTATTTCAACTGAATAACTTGATTTTTAAAAATCATTTAAAATTTAATTATTTCAATCACATGATGCTAAACTATGTTTACATCATCATGAAAAGTACAAATACGACTCTCCTTCGCCGCCCAGGTACTTCAGTTTAATTACATGAAAAAAACAATGCTTAATTTTGTTCAGGAGAATAGATTAGTGGGACATTACTATTGGTCAAGTTTCATAAGATCTTATGCAATCCGACTTGGGCATATGTGGAATCTTGCCTGAAGATTTCACAATAAATAATACCTAAAATAATACCTAAAGTTATTTAATTTTTTTCTCTATTACTGGGAACCTTCATATCTCAACTTCATTGAAGAGAAATCTATATCTACCCCATATATTCTCCCTCCCTCGCAGTCTACAAACTTCTAATGATAGCTTGCATTGCCATTTGGTTCCATCCGATAGTCTCAGGCAGAGCCACAGGGAAACCTCCAGGGTTGATTTATGAAGAATCTCACAGTAAATGACTCTCTTCTGTCTTTCTTTCCCTCTATTTTCAATGCAGAAATGGTTCATGCATTCCTGAACCAGCAATCACAAACAGAATACCCAATACACTGAAAGTCAGGGTTCACAGAAAAAATGTGATAAAGGAAGTGATAGCTGCACTAAGTGGATGCCTTGTTTTTAATGAGAGATGGGCAAAGATGAATGACGAGCCTGCTTTCCAGATTCTGGAAACACCACCTAATAAGTGACAAAGCAGAAGGGCCATCTAGGAAAGCAGGTTCAAGGGAAGCCAGATAAACAGAATAAAAACATCTAAGCAATCGTTCTTTGCCAAAAAGCCACAGGGTAGGCTATAAACTACAGACAAGTTCATTTTCTTGTTCTTAGTTGATATGGCCAACTAAGGGTGATCACCGAGAACGAAGTCCTGTTTTTCTGAGGTCATGACTATATTCAAGCACTTGTGGGTGTCCCATGGAAAATCTACATGGCTCTGAATTATGTTATGTATGATGAATATAAAAGAAGAAGGATTTTTTTTCTCAGATGAAAAGCTTTCAAAAAGAGACTCACTCTCCAACTTTTCCTTTGTGCAAATCTTTTATCTTGTCTGTTAGTTGTGGCTCCTTTGAAGCATTCTTATATATGAGAATCTCACTCATGCACTCATTGCAGATTAGTGGTGCCACTCTAGTCATCCTCACTTAGTAAGACTGCTTGAAACTGAGGAGCATGAATTAGGTTCCTGTTCATTTACATTCTTTGTGTTCTTTTCTCTCTCTCTCTCTCTCTCTCTCTCTCTCTCTCTCTCTCTCTCTCTTTCTCTTTCTTTCTTTCTTTCTTTCTTTCTTTCTTTCTTTCTTTCTTTCTTTCTTTCTTTCTTTCTTTCTTTCTTTCTTTCTTTCTTTCTTTCGTGTATGTGCGTGTGTGTGCGTGCACACCCTGTGGAGGCCCAAGGATGATATCAGGAATCTTGGACTGCTTTACTTCCTTCCTTTCTCTAGACTTTCCCTAGTTTCTACTTTTTGGAGCCAGGATTGCAGGCCACTGCCATATCTATATGACATTTTTATTTTGGATTTGGGGATCTGAACTCAGGTCCTTTTGATTGTGAGACAAAGGCTTTAAACCCTAGGTCATATCCCTAGCTCTCATTTAATTTTTTTCTTTTTATCTTTTTTTTTATTTTTACAAACATATTAAATATTTGTGCCAGCTTCTCTCTCTCCCCCCTCCCTCCCATCCCTTCCCTTACTTTTAATCATTCCTTCCCACTTTTTCCCACCCTTCTGCCTGTATGTTTCTATAAGACCCAGGGTTCACTCTGACTTGTCTGCTCCTGTGGGGGCTTGTCTACTCCGTGGTATGTCAAGTTACCTTTCTTTAGGCCACTCCACTGATGTATGCATTTCCCTTCACTTATCCAACTTTAGATCCAAAGGTTTCCAGAATAAGTTCCAATTCTGTAACAACGGCTATCTACAGAGAGTTTGGTGTATTGTCTTCCTACCTATAGGTTTATTGGCTGTCTCTTCTATTGATCTATTTCCTTGCTTTTTTTTGGTTGTTCTAGTTTATAGTAACAGGCAAGTGTTGGACTTAATCAAAAAGCTGTTGATTGTTTCCTTGATATTCATGCCACTACTACACAGGTGGTCACCTGTTGCCATGGCAATTTATGTTGTAACTTACTGGTCTTGCTATGGAACCAAGGTTAGCCTCTAACTCTCAATATTCCTGCCTTGACCTCTTTAGCAATAGGATTTTAGAGGTGTACTACTGGACTTTTTTGGAATACAAGTTTTTTTTAAACATTTTTTATTGTCTCCGCTCATACAAACTTAATAGGTACACCTGGAATACAAGGTTTAAAGACTTCCATATTCTGTATTCTGAGAAAGAAGATTTAAGCTTAGCTCCCAGAATTGCTGAGTTAGTAAGTGATTGCTCTGTTTGTAACATACTTAAGTGCTTTTCATGTGTAGCTACCTAATCTGTGATAATTCTCCTATCTTGGTGTTTCTGGTGTCCCATTGTACAGGTGAGGAAGCAAACAGATCAAGTTTAATTAATTCTTTAGAGATTACACAACTTCTATGTCACAAACTGAGATCCAAAGCCAAGTAACCAGACTCCAAGATTGCAACTTCTATTTGCAGTTTGATATTGCTTTGCATGTGAAAGTGAGTGCAACTATTGAAAACTATCTATAGACAAATCTCAATGAAATGATGTACAGTGCAAATATTCTGCTGATGTGAATGTGGATTTACTATTTTATCCTAATTTCATGTACTTAATTAAATACATTATTTTCATACTGGATTTGTCAAGTATTTCCCAACGATTTAGTGGCTTAAATCACTACAGCATGTATTATTTCCATGGGTGTGGTAGGTCAGGAATTGAGATAGATTGTAGAGATGATGAATTCTTCCTCCATGATGTCTGGCTTCTTCGTTATAAAACTGAAAGATTTAGAAAAAGAATCACTCAAGACTTCTTTATTAATGTGGAGTCTGGCGTGGACATTCTTCTAAGGACATAGCTGGTGTTATTGGGTGAAATGCCTTTCAATTGGCTATTTTTTTGAGACTTGGGTTTTCTTCTAAAGCCTCAAGCAGATCAAAGGCAAGTTTTTTAAGCAAGAAAGAACAAAATAGATTCCACACTAACTTTTAAGATTCAGTCTTGGAAGACAGTAAATGTTCATTCACTCACATTCTGTTGGTTAAGGAAGTTATTAGAAATATGTCACTTGATTTCCTAGAATGAATCATAGACTTCTAATCTTGGTGATGGAGTGATAGTACTCCAATTGAAAATGAGAGAGAAAAAGTTTTGGTTGACATATTTAAAATATGCATTCTAAATATGTTTAGTATAGATAGAATACTCACTTAAAGAAAACTGCATGTGGAAACCAACTCAACACAAGTAAAGAGTTCTTAGTACTAAAAAGCTGTCATGACACTCATTTTTGAAAAATTCATGCCAACTGATCAAATTATACTTTGGTGCCTCATTCTTCCCATAATCTCTTTCTTTTAAATGAGACTCCTGAAAGCAAAATGAGCATGCCTGATCTTCAGAAAGAAAATCTCCATCAACTCCTTCCATAAGTTGTATCACATCATAGCCAGTAGTAAGAACTAGGGAATTTTAGCTTACCTCTATACTTTTCTCTAGGTTTATGTCAATGTTTTAAAAAAATCTTTAAAACAAGTTGGGGGGCAGTTTTAAATAACGAAAAATATATATTTGCAGTATTTTCCTGGTTATATATATATGTGGGACAAAATTGCCACCTATCACTTTTAGACTTTTAAAAAGTCTGTGATGCAGTACGATATACACAGAAAAAAATGTAGTTCATATACATACACCTTGTGAGTATTTTCACAAACCGATGATTACATAAAACTTGCAAACTGACCAGGACAAAGAAAGCTGCTGGACCCAGGAAATTTCAATCAAGCTTGGTTCACTCTACTATTACCATCCTTACAATGGAAGAGAAACTTCTGCTCTGACTTATAACTGATAATTAATTTTTAAGATTTTTGAAGTAAAATGCAATACCTTCTTATTAAAATAGTTTCAGTGGAAATTTTGATGAAGATTGGCTAGGTCTGCTTTTTTCACTGCATCTCTAAACCTTTGCAATGTGCTTGATAGATAACCCATTCATTAACTATTCAGCAAGCAAATAAAGCAACAATAAAACAGAAAGATCTGTACTCTGAACCTAACTCACCTTGAATAAACTGCTTTTAAGGTTGCATTGGAAAATTACTCAAGACTTTTGAAGCTCAGGCATTTGGTATTCTTAGGTAAAAGGAAAATAATAATCAACTGTCACCGTGGTAAGAATTTAGTGTGCTGGGATATTTAGTGCTCTGATGCTTGCTCCTAATGTTTCTTTTATTTCTTTTTTCACAAACAAGAGTCAGTGGTTTTTTGGAAATATCTTTTCTTATAAAATATCTATTTTATATAGCTAGGACATTTGTGAGCTGCAGAGGGCTACCAACAAACAAATCACCCACAATACAGAAACACAAGCTTGCAAAGCCAAATCTAGGGGCTGAGGAGTTAACTAAGGGGTTAAAACCTTTGTCTTACAAGGAAAGTGACCTGTGTTCTAGTTCCCAGTAAAAATGCCAGGCAGATATCTCAGTATTCTGCAATTCTGGCTCTGGAAGGTAGAGCCTGGGAAAGCCTCCACAGGTGCTGTCTTGTACACACACACACACACACACACACACACACACACACACACACCCCATAAAATTCCATAAAACTAATTTAGGAGGGGGTGGCAAGATTGTAAGGGACTAAAAATGGGGAAGACCAACGATATGCAAGATACTCCATACAAGTTAGGGCTGCAGCAGCCAGAATTGGACTTTGCCTGACCTGCACAATAACTGACATGTCAATGATCCTCCCCCCAAAGTCTAGCATGGATCACAGGGGAGAAGGCTCCAGGCAGTAGGATCTTTAGAGGCAAGGGAATAAACAGTCATAATAGAGTTTCCATACT
The DNA here is from genome assembly GCA_023101885.1 of Typhlomys cinereus. Lineage (NCBI taxonomy): Eukaryota > Metazoa > Chordata > Mammalia > Rodentia > Platacanthomyidae > Typhlomys > Typhlomys cinereus. The sequence continues at coordinate 700,680 of JALPQD010000679.1, forward strand.
AATGGGGAACCCAAAAAAGGGTCTCTGGGCTATTCCACTGAGTCCTGAACCCCTACTAGGGTGGAGGACTCAGAGGGAGGTTTGGATCACAAGAAAGGATGCTCCAGTGGATAGGAGGGAAGGGGGAGAAGAGAAGGGAGGGAGGGAGGTGAAAGGAAGGGGACAAAGGGGAAGAGTGCAAAGGGGGATGCTGGGGAGGGGTGGAGGGAGGAGGGGATGGGGTATCTATTGAGCTTGTATGATTAGGAAAAAAATAAAATGTGGGAGAAAAAAACAAATTTAGGAAAAATAACTTTACCTTTTGCATTTCTTGGTAAGAGTTTAGACTATTTTTTGATCAGAGTTTAAAGTACTGTTTAAAAGAAATTTCTCATAAATTTTTAAATGGATATGGAAATAGTACAGGGATATCATCACCCACCATTTACAGGCACATTGCTTTATGCCACCTATAATTACATAATTGATGATAACATATGTGCATTATATTTTTCAAATAAATAGAAATCACATGATCATAACAAGATTTTAGATACAAAGTCAATAAATCTTTCATGTTTGAGCTGTTGTTTGTATCATTTCTATGGCATAAGTTCAGGTTTTTATTCCCCTCAGTCATTGTTATATAATATTGTGAAATATTGCTCAAGCAAAGGAGCGTTTGGATGCATACATACCCCGAACTGAGTTCTCCTCTCAAAATTAGGAATATTGTACCAATCATGTGAGGTATGGGAATCATTCTGAAGCACCACCAAGGAACAACAAGCAAACACATAAAATAGATTTCTTCTGTGTGCCTAGCTCCATATGAAAACTTATAAATATATATACAATAGGCCCATGATTTCCCTTCTCTCTGTCTTCTTGTTATATGGAAAATCCTTCCTGCTTTAATTATGACAGTAGCTCAGGAAGATTCTCAATGAGCTCCAATTCCAATAACTCCTTAGAGGTGCTGATAATTATTCTGCAAGCTCAATACTAAATTTCCCATTATTGCTCAAATCTGAAACCAATTCTATTTTGTTACATCTAAATTTTGTTGGGAAAAAGTCATTTCAACAATTTAATTCTCAAATATAAAATTCATAGTGGATAAATTTGCCCATGTTTTTTCTGTTGTTCATTTTTTAATTTTTATCATTCAGTATAATGCATGATATTTAGTAGTTAATCAGAAGCCATCTTTTGAACAGAAACATCAGGATTCTTATTCAGTGACCTTATAGGAACAAGGATGTTAATTTGATTATCACTTATACTGAGAAATACTGAGTACATTCTCAATATATTTTAACACAGATCATTTTGTTAAGTCAGATTCCATATCTGTTGTTAGGTCTCAGCTTACGTTTTTTAAATTTTTACCTTAAAATTAAATGATTTATAAAGTTATTTATAAAAATTCACTTTTCATTCTTGCTGCACTTGATATAACTATTTTTTTAAAAAAAATTTAAATTATACTTTAATTTCTTTTTAGAAGAGAAGATAATATTAACAAAAACAAAGTACAAGGTTATTATATTACATAGTTATGTTATATAATATTTTTATTATAATTTGAAAGTCAAGAAAATTATCATTTTTCCAAGTTTGTAAGCATATACTTTTTTGTTGGTTGTTTTCCTATAAACAAATTTGTGCATTTAAGTTTCCTCTTGAAGAACTTCTTCTATTTAATTTGCAAGACCTCATTGTTTCCCCTCTTCTTCTTTGGCCACCTTTCTTTCATGCAACTTCATCACTTTCAGTGGGATTTGTTATAATGAGTTAGTACTATCCCAAGTGTTTGCACAGGGCAAACGAAGATCTTATTATTTCCGTTTTGTGTAACCTCCTTTGATACAACTACAGTTCACACGTAGGACCCACTAGGATCTTAATTTAACTGAATCACTCTGTACTTATGGCTACTTACATAATCTTTATAACAAAGGTAATTCCATTATGTCCCATATCTAGAAGAGTCAGCATGAACTGTAAGAATTTTTTTTAGTTCTAGTTACCTAACCAAACTAGGAAGCCACTAAGGTTTTGTTATTTATTTTCAATTCCCTGTAACATGTGAGTCCTTAGGTGACCATTAACATGTGCTCCATTTTAGTCTTGCCTTACTCATCTTTGTTTTCTTCTAATTTGCCTGTGAGTCAGATTTTATGCCAGTAGGTGGTGACTTGCCAGTTCCTGTTTCCTTCATAATCCGCAGCACAAGCCTTCTGCAATGGCGTGGGCATCATAGCACATGTTGTTTGTCAGACAGAGGCGCTTCAGCACCCTAGGGCTAAAGGGTACTAGTGTCCTTGACTAGCTTTCTCATTCACTCATTTTTGGGTTGAAGCCCCTGGCAAACAGAGGGAAGACTTATTAGTCTCCCTCCCTCAGGTTCTTGCAAATGCCTCTGTGAAAGTGTTGGTAACAAGCTCCCCTGAGGCCTGAAGGAAGGAACAGGAGTGTCTCTATCAAGTATTCACTGAAATCATCCTCTCTTGCTGAGAATCAACATGTGAGCCAGGAAAATCCCAGATGGCTTGTCTTTCTATCTAGGGTGAATTTCCTACCCACCTGGAGTCCTTGTTGAGAAAGTGCTACGGAGGGGGCGGCTCATTATGTTCCCTGTCTATTTCATATACCCTACTTTTAGTATTTCTTTTAAAACATCAAGTTAAATCTGTAAAATCCTAGCAATGCTTAAAAGATTCTTTACAAAATAAACCATGTTCTAATTCATCTATTACTGTTTCCTGGTAAAGAGAAAGCCTGAGCAAGAAGATTATCTTTGCTTGCTTTTTGGAGGTTTGTTTGTTTAATTGTTTAGGTTCTTAGAAAACTGAAATTGAAAGAACTAATATAGATATAGCAAATGGTTACCTGTAATTTATATCAGAAGACTAGTTGAAAAGTGACATTTTTCATTCAAGAGCTCATCCAAAGAATATGTTCATAATTCACTGTTGATCAGAACATATTGTGTCTAATAGCTGAGCTTACAGACTCTGGATATGAAATAGTAGATATCTAAGATTCCCAGGTTTTTAAAGATGAGGGAGAGCAAACTCTGCAGGCATAGCATATTTGATATTTAAGTATCTGAAAGGCTGTTCTGGGGACTCAAGAGCAGTTTGTGTGTGTTGCTTCACAAAAAACAGTCATAGTGTGACAAAGTTGAGACCATTGAGAAGAAGGTTATGAAATAGAATGAAGAAAAGAGGAAGCTCAAGAAGAAGCAGATGGCTTCCTGGATCTGTTTCTTAAGAACCAAACATACTCCTTTGTGAACGGCATGTTCAACTGACATTGAAATAGAAATCTTATGGTTGTAGCTTTATTTTGTGCTGGTACTTAAATTGCTTTAGGGTAAATGAATGATCAGATTTTATGATGAGAAAATTATCACTTCTTCTATCCTTATGTAGTTTTTTATATCAATTTCATCTACTTCAAAACTACACACCTTAATAAGAATTCATTATATACACTATGCATCAAATAACATGTGCTATTTAGATATAAGTGTCAACATGATAATCAAAGGCTGAGCTCTGGATACAAATGTGAAGGATTTGTAACTGAGGCAAGTCCTAAGCAAGCATGAAGGATACTATCTATGGCGGTAACACACAGCACAGGTTGATTGGAACCAGTCCCCAGGCAGGTGGATAGGATGGAGAAAGCTAGCTCAGAACTTTGGCATACATCAGAATACTTTGGCAGATTTGCAATCTGGCAAGTGGGGTTTGCCCATCTCTGAGAGGTTCCCATGGATACGTTGTGGCTCGTTCCCTCAGTTCCTGGTGTTGATAGGTATTCTCCTGCCAGCTGGACAATGAACTGTAATGGAGAATTGTAATAAAGAATAAAACTCCCTTGCTCACGTAAGTTGTTGAATCATAAATATATTAACAGCACGAAGACAAATGTCAACATAACAGAATTAATCAAAAATTTTATTGATTTTCATAGCACTTACTCATGGATTTTTGGATTTGTGTGGCTTCAAAGAAAAAGGTCTGTGGTCAAAAGCAAAGCTGTGATGGGCAATCGTGTGTTTTCATAAGCACAAAAAATTGTTTCAAACCAGATACAAGCCATGAGATTAGGTCAGTAAAACATCATATAACACACAAGGCAAAAGAGCTTGGGATTTGCTTTTATTTCTGAAGTTTATTTTTCAGAACTACAGTATATGAAAACTTTAGAATTGTGGTGTGTAGATATGTTCAAAATAGAATTTTTTTTCTTTCTTTCTTTCTTTTTTTCTTTCTTTCTTTCTTTCTTTCTTTCTTTCTTTCTTTCTTTCTTTCTTTCTTTTGTTCGTTCATTCTTTCTTTCTTTCATTCTTTCTTGCTTGATTGTTTTCTTGCTTTTCTTCCTTTTTTTCTTTCTCTTAATTTTTCCTTATCTACTTTTGGATTTGCACTGACTTCCCTTTTACATTTCTTTTGTGATTTGAAAAAAACATCCTGGACACTCATTTTAAAATGTTTATATTTAAATATTAATCTATCACTCATGTTACTTATTTATTCACCTCAGTTTACCTACCTATCAATCCATACAGCTACCTGTCTACCACCTATCTAATTTTGGTCAACGGTATAGGTAAGATGGAGGCAAATGCATAATTATGTTCAGTATGATCCTTTAACAAATGCCAGTGACTACCAGCATCTGGTTATATCCAAGTTCATACCTACCACTACTTTGTTTCCTCTTTAAGTTTACTAATACAAAATTTGAAATCTAAAGTGAGATATTTGTGGGATAAAAGCTATGTAGCTCAGAGGTAGAATAACTGTGCTATATGAGAAGTCTTGGACGCAGCCTCAGCACCATAGCATATAACAATGAGAGTAGTAGAAAAATAATAATTTAAAAGGTTGGTCAAATATATGTTGTCATAGTTATATAAAAGTATTAACTTGACAAATTCAAGGTTCCAGCTCTGGGTACATTCATAAAGACTTAGTAGTTGAGTTAGGGCTCAAGAAAGTTTGCAGGAGATTGTCTAATTGATGGAGAAGGCCCAGGCCATTGTGGGAGATACATCCCTGGGCAGATGAATAATGCATAACGAGCCCATTGAGAATGTTAGCATTCTTCTGTATGCTTGGCTGAACATGATGGCCTGGAAAATGAGGATTCTCGGTGGTCCTATAAATATAGTGTATTCATTTCCTTTGACTTCTAGTGTTGGTATGAGCTTTCCTGAAAAGATGGAGAGTAAAAAAGATGGAGGAGTATCATAAGACAAATTAAAATCATTTGTCTCCTTAATGTCATTAATTTATTGACAACATGAAGACTAGCTGCTATGCATATATACATAGTATCTGTTTTTTGAATCTGTGTTAGCAGACACATTTGTACTCTTCAAAGTAGTAGGACATAAGCAAAATATGAAGAACAGGTTTATAAAATTTTACAGTGCTATGAAGCTTATGTAGTAATTGTGTGGGATCTTTAGACTAGAAATTTAGGAATACTGTTTTCTAGTTCATGTCACAGAAAACTATGCACCAGAAGTCCATAAGGATTTGTCAGAACTAGAAATAGATGTGAAGAATTCTTGGCAGAATGGTGGCTGTGGATCATTCTGTAAACCAAACATCATCAGTGAATAAATAAAAAACAACATGGACAAATTACATGGCAACCTGGGAACTGGGTCAATAGAGATTGGCAGAAAATTTATTTCCAGTTGCAATGGTACATGTGAGCATTTCACTGGGATTTCTAGGCAATGGTCCATGAGGACCACCAGAAAAAGATCATCGTTATATTTCATTTAAAGTTTTTTGAATGCAATCTCATTCATATCCATGAAAGATGTGGAGGAGGATAACTCAATACAGTTGTCTTTACTTTCTTACTCATATATACAAAAACCTGATGATAAGACATGTAAAAATATTCAGAAACGATGAAAAATTAAAGCCATGGGAACATTTCATGAACTTTAAGAAATATATGGCATTTGATATCAGTGGGGTGGCTTGAAGAGAGGTAACTTGATTTACTGATGAAACCTGAGCCCCCACAGGAGTAGACAAGCTGGAAAGAACCCAGGGGTTCATAGAAGCGTACAGGCAGAAGGGTGAGTGTGAGTGGGAGGGAATGGTTAAGGGAAGGGCGGGAAGCTAGGATGAATACTCAATATCCTTGTAAAAGTAGAAAAAGAAAAAATATGTGGCATTTGAAAAATTTTAATCCACTGAGATGTTCAAGTTAAATACTTGACACATTTGCTAAAATGATCTCAGTTCTGATAACTAAAGCATTGGTATCAGCTGTCCAAGATTTCCACTGTGTTAGAAATGTGTTTTAGATCAAATGTCAATGAGTTTTAATTCCTTAAGATGATACCAATAAAGCTAACTACATTCTACAATACATATTCATATTCAACCTTCTTTTCATTATGAATAATTACTATCTCAAGAGAATATTTTTTCCCAATTTTATTCATGTGGAAGTCAGGTTCATAAAGGTGAAATGGGCCCAAGGTCCAAAGAACTTTGAACTTGAGTGTTTGGATTCTGACTATAGCTGTATAGCTATGACTCTGTAAGCCTAGTGTTTAACTTGATTATTTTAAGATAATGGAATGGTTGAGAATCCAAATGAGTGGTATATTTTTCTTGGAAAATTACAAAAATTTACATGCAAAAGATTGGATTTTTGTATCAGAAACTCATCTATATCATATTCAGGTAGTTCCATATACCTAAAGTTCCCAGAATAGAAGTCTTAGAAAATAACTGGCATATGGAGATTTTATCAAGATTAAGTTTACTATGTAGAGAGTGTGCATCAGTTTAAAAAAAGCAAATAAAAAATCTAAGATTTATAATCATGTCTTTAGTACCGGGGTGGAATTATTAAGGGCACTTCATATTCACACTGAGCATTGGGCTTTCTAGATACATATTTTATGTGTCTGTAAGACACATTCTACTAGTTTCTACTTTATCACTCCCATGTGGAACAGTTCTTTACAGTTCCATTGTTTTATAGACCTTCTAAGATGTTTTCAATTGAGACTAGACAATTGGTTGTCATAATTAGTAGCCACAGGGTGAACTGTTCTTTGATGCATTGTGGTACAGTATAGGACTTTTAAATTACTTCCCTCCCACATTTAATGAATAAATTACTGGCACGTGATCTTTGTATAATAGCACCACATTAGGAAAAGCTATACTTATATCTCTGCTTTGTTCTTTTAAAAACAGGGAACGATCAAAAAATGACCTTTTAGCCTTTTAACAATTAGACATTAATTTACCCTTCAGTTAATAACAATGATGGCTGAGAGCAACTATTGACAACTCTCAGTGTGTGTAGCATTTTAGGATGAAGTGATCTGTGAACATTTCAGCTTAGAAACATTCAAAACTCTCAAGTTCCCTTAACTTTCTAGTCCCTGTCCCTTCACAGAACACTGGAATGCTAAGATGGATTTTTGACTACAACATGACTGCAGTCACAGCTGAGTAAATTGTATATGGATATAGGTGTTGGTATGGGGACATTTTGAAGACCTGATCAAATTTCACAATTGATTGAATTTAAGTAAGGCAGATTAACCAATAGGTTGAGTGCATCTGAAATGTTTCAGAGATCTTAGAGGATAGAAGAAATATGGCTTCCTCAAAGCATGTCACTTGTGTGTAGCACCTACTCACCCCACTCATGAATTCCAGCCTGCTCTTATTACCAGTCTGTTGTAAAACATTTCTTTGCAACACATTTTGATAGACTTTTTGCTGGTTCCATTCTGCTGATTGAATATTTACTGACATTGCACAGATATGAACATCAATGGAAACTGAGCAATATTTCAAGCATCATTGTTTTTCCCCCTAGGGAATATGCAAGCTCAAAATAGGGAATCTGAGTCAGAGAAGAATTGGTTATTCTAAAATATTACATGGTTTTGGATAGAAAGATGTCATTAAAGACATAATGTCTATAATTCAAATGTGAGATTGTGCTATTTATTAGTCTCAATTTAATATTTCTGTAAACAAAAGACATGAAGATAGATATATACACATACAATACATCGTTAATGATAAATTTAATAGTATTTCTGGCCGATTATTAAGAATCCAAAAATAAAATTCACTAATGTCATGTTAATATACTTGATCTGAGAGAGATAAATAATTTTTCTTCTTTAAGAATTACCTAATAATTTATGATAGAGCAAGCATAATTCAACATTTCCTTGAATATTATGAACTTATTATTTATATTAATAAGGAAATAATTTCAGATGTATCAAGGGCTTAAATATTCTATGACATTCTCCACAATATACTTTATAACTTAATTTCTGATGTATCAATGACTTTAAATATTCTACGGCAATTTCCATAATATGGTTTATTATTACATGTAAATTTTATTTTATCTTTGTGAGTACATAGAAAGTAAGCTGTTAAGCCTGGTCAAAATTTCATGGATGATAATACTCACATAGACATTGACTTATAAATTTTATAATGTTAAAAGTATTACTTGTGACTTTATTAATGATTTAAAGGAAGAATGAAAAAATGAAAAGAATTGATTATGTTGGTTAGACTGGAGAGGTAAAGAAAAGAACTACAGATCAATTTAGATTGCACCTACCTGTGCACTGTCTACCTGGATCTTGGAGACAATCTTGCCTCCTCTGGAAGTTAATGGATTTAATTTTTCTTAGTTGGATCCCATGAATATGTCTGCCCGTTATTTACCCTTTTTTGTTTTGAGACTCCATGTGGTTTTAGGCTGAATGAATATAGCATGTGGAGGATATCTGATATACCTGAGAAATGTAAAGAGTGCTTGGAAAATACCCACATTCTTTGGAAAACTCCAGAGACAAAGGGATTCAGGTCAAGCAGCAAATTTTGCAATATTGTTAAAGGAAACAATAATGTTAGTGTATTATGTTTTATGTAAAACATAAACAAGTAAACAAACAGATTATTTGTTTACCAGAATTCCTTGACAAGGTTATTCAAACTGCATTTTAGAACCTTGGCATGTGCATGCCTGTTCTCTTTTTTTTCCCTCAAAAAAACAAGATAGAATAAAAATGAGTGCTAAAATTTTAAAGACAAAGTTGCAAGGATTATTAAGTGGAATTGCTTTATTCAATTAATTGCATATTCTTTGTCATTCAGTTATGCAGGTATATACTTATCCAACATTATATTGAATATTAAGTATTAAATTGTGTCATTCACTGTCATTAAGACCTCAGGTTACATATATGGACACAATCCCTATGAGCTGGAAGCAAAGTACTGAATTATATTGTAAAAAACATACTTTGAATAAAAGTATACATACATAATTGCAGAAGCAAAAAATAAGTATATTGTATGTAATGAAATAAAGATTCAGTTTTTTAAGATATACACAATGAAGTAAATAAATGAGAAATGATTTTGGGGAGACAAAATTAAATAATTTTTATAGCATGAAACATCTTTTTTTCCAGTGAAAAAGGCTGTTTTTCTTTTCAACATTTAGGCAATTGTGTCGTTTCATGGTTTCATGTGTTCTTTAGATAATTTACTAATTTTTGACACTGTTTCTTAAGAATATTTCAATCTTATTTTTATAAGCATATTCTCAAAGGTGAAAAATTATAACTCAAATGAATTATATAAAGACTGCTTAGATCATCCATTTTAGCATCCAACAAAGCTTTGCTTCATCAAAAAATCTGTTTAGTCATCATGACAACTGTAAGTTGCAAAATAAATAACCATGGCATAACCATGGCAACAGGTGACCACCAGTGTAATGATGGCATGAGTATCAAGGAGACAAACAACAGCTTTCTGATTAGATTCACGATTCCCTTGTGAGAACAGTACACATATCTGTAACTGGAAACTAGAAAAATAACCTAGAAAAAAGGAATGAAAAAGATCAATAGGAAAGACAGTCATTAAACCTTTTAGTAGGAAGACAGTACATCAAAGTGCTCTGTAGGTAGCTATTATATATCCATATAATGGGCACTTAAAAGTGGAAACCTTTGGATAAAAAACTGGATGAGTGAAGGGAAATGTATATATTAGTGGGGTGGCCCAAAGAGAGGTAACTTGATATAACACAGAGGTCTGAGCTCCCATAGGAGTGGACAAGCCAGAGTGAACCCTGGAGTCCATAAAAGCACATAGGTAGAAGGATGGGAGTGAGTGGGAGGGAATGATGAAGGAAAGGTAAAGGATGGTAGGGAAAGGGGAAGGAAACTGGGGTGAACACTCAATACGCTTGTAAAAGTAGAAAAATTTTAAAAATCTGTTTAGTTTGTTAAATGATTTGGATTTTATAAAGTGGAAGTGAATTTGAACATTAAATATTCCATTTTTTTCTGTTGTCAGTATTTTTTACTGTATATATAATGTATTAGTGCTTTTCTTTCAGATCATTCTCAGCAGCCTATGTCCATCAAACTTGGCCCTCTGTCTTATAATCTATAACACTTTCTAAAATCAGTAACATCATGTGGAGATGAAGGATTGGTGTTCACATATAAGCATATATATATATAATTATTAAGCTGCACCTTTTCATTTGTAGTGAGCTGTTTAACTGCAAGAAGAACTGAACAGAAAATCCAAGTAGCAGTTAAAATTAAAGTTGCTCCCAAAAGTACAAAAAAATTCAATCCTTATTAAATTTTAATACAAGCATCTAGCTATAGAAAAGCATATGAAGTTTTTCAAAATTGTCTGTCAATTTTTAAAAGTGAGAGGAAGTGATATAGATGGGAAGAGGAGACAAGGTGCAAACCCCACTATTGTAACTAGCTTGCTATAAGAATTAGACTGAGATTTTGAACCCTTGTGTGCCTCCTTATAGAACAGATGGATAAAAATAGTTGCTGACTCCTACCATTGGCTAAGGGATTCATAGATTTCTTTTTTTAACATTTTTTATTATTATTTCCGCTCATACAAACTTAATAGGTACACCAGTTCCCTCCCTCCCTCCTTCACCCCCCACACCCCTACTCCCCCTCCCCTCACCCCTTCCTCCCCATCTCCCAGTGCCTCCCCCCACAATCCCTGGAGAATCCTTTAATGTGCATGCCAGACTCTCCTCTGGGCCCTCCTCTCCGATGACATACAAGGACCCAGTGGCATTTCCCTGAATCCTTTCCTGTGTTCCCTTTAAGCATAGGAACACTACTGTGGCTGTCAATTCCTTGCCTCCAAGGATCTTGGTGCCTTTAGCAAATGCTAAACTTTGTGGGGTCAATAGTGTGTTGGACATTGCGCCGGGCATGCAATGTCCAATTATGATTGCTTCGGCCCTAACTTGTGTGGAGTATCTTGCATATCATTGCTCCTCCCATCCTTGTGCTCTTACACTCTTACTGCCTCCTCTTCCACAAATTTCCCTGAGCTCCAGGATGGGGAGAGATTAGGCTGACCTAGTTCTAGGTGGTTGATATAGAGTCTCTGAAGTTCTGGATTGTGGTTTGTTGGTTTTCTTTTGCAGTTTTGCTGCTCCTGCAATGCCCTTCACTCCATCCTGATGGGTATTGTATGTCACCACAGGATTCATAGATTTCTATGTGTAAGTTACTTACAACTGACCTAGCACAAGTACAGGGTCCATGCTATCATTTGATAATAATAGCAGAGATAGCAATTGCCAAGCTTTCCCACCTGTATATCTTGGAAATTGTGCCATTTTCACCATGTGTCTGAAAATTGAAATGGAAACTAAATGAAAATAAAACTCTGAAAAGTATGAGCAACACCAAAATATAGAGTACACAGTTTTTAAGCATCTAAAACTTTTGAGGAAGCAGTAATTGGCAGAACAGAGTGCAAATGTGATGTTAACTAGAGTGGACTTTATTGTCAGTTCTGTATTGTCTTATGACTGATGATAAATCATTTCAAATCTATTTGGTATTGTTTTATTTACTATGAGATCTTGTAATACTGCTTTAAATGGAAACAAAGTAAAGGACAACTTTTATAAAGTAATTTTCTGATCAGCTTGTCTCTATTCTTTACTTCCTAAAGGAATTATTAGGGAAAATTTAACCATCTTGAAGAGTTGAGTTAAGATGCATGAGATTTTATTTTTCTCAATCTACACCTTTAGGACTAGAATCGTATTTGCTTAGGTACATTTTATTTTAGTTTGTGAGAAATAAATGTTAATTCTTTAAACAATTTATGCTTATTAATTTCTTTTATTATTTTTTCCCAATCATACAAGCTCAATAAGTACCCTGGTCCTCTCCTACTCTCCACCCCTCCCCAATCCCCCTTGCACTCCCCTAGCTTTTCCTCTTCCTTTCAACCCCGTGCCTCCCCTTCTCCCAGTGCTTCCGTCTTCCCCACTCTCATCCTCTGGAGCATCCTTTTGTGTGAACTCCAAACCCCCCTCTGAGTCCTCCACTCTAGTGAGGTGTAAGGACTCAGTGACATAGCTCAGAGCCTTTTTTAGGTTCCCCATTAGTATGGGAACATTATTATGACTGTTAATTCCTTCCCTCTCCAAGGATCCCATTGCCTGTGATCCATGCTAGACTTTGGAGGATTGTTGACATGTCAGTCATTGTGAAGGTCATGCAAAGTCTGATTATAGCTATTGCAGCCCTAACTTGTGTGGAGTATCTTGCATATTGTTGGTCCTCCCCATCTTTAAGCTCTTACAACTTCCCTGAGATATCATCTCACTCTGGTCAGGATGGCAAAAACCATAGTACAAATAACACAAAATGCTAGAGAGGATGTGGAGAGAAGGAAACTCTCATACATTGCTAGTGGGAATGCAGTCTTGTACAATCACTCTGGTGATCAGTTTGGCAATTTCTAAAAAAGTTAAAGATTGAAATGCCATACGACCCTGCTATACCACTTCTGGGAATAATACCCCATAAAGCAAAAGTTCACTACAATGACACAAGCACAACCATGTTTATAGCGGTACTATTTACAACAGCAAAATCATGGAATCAACCCAAATGTCCAACAGTTGACGAGTAGATAAAGAAAATGTGGTACATTTATACAATGGAATACTACTTAAAATGATGATGTTGCAGTTCACCTGCATGGTTGCTGATAAATGACATCAAATGGCATAAGAGAACAAGGAGTTTATTTCCTTACAACAGTCTGGTTACAGTTCTCAGTCCAGCTTGGCAGGAGAGTACTCACCAACACCAGGGCCAAGGGAACTGGCCACACCATCACCACATAATACATGAGAGATGGACAATCCTTACTTGCCAGACCAACATGTCTGGCTAAGTGAATCAGAAGGATGCCAACTTTCTCAACCAGCTCTCTGTATTTTATTCCTGGGCCTAGTCCTACCCATCATGGGCTGAGCTTTCTCCATCAGCTAGACAATCCCCTACAGGTTTACTCTGGGCTTAACTCAACCATTAATTCTCTACAAATGTGCCTAGAGCTCAAACCCTCAACCGTCAAGTTAACACCTGTGCCTAACTATGACAGATGAATTAATGAATTTTTCAGGGAAATGGATGGAATTAGAAAATTTATATTGAGCGAAGTATTCCAAACAGAGAAATTTAGACACCATATGTATTCCATAATAGGTAGATCCTAATACCAAACCCACTTAATGACATATTCAAAAATAAATCTGTGTAATACCTACTGTAATTGCAATGATTATAAACAGGAGGGAAGGGGAAGGAGGACTCCCCCAGAAAAAAGGAGACAGGGGGTCATGCTTCAGTAGAGAAAATAGGTCACTGTCAAATGTTGCATGTAAGTAGCTAGACATCTGGTGAAGCTCACTTCCATTTCTCTCCTGGTCACTTGCAACTGAGGAGGTTTGATCTACCAATCAGGGAGGGTATAGGGACTGGCAGACAGATGGTAACCATCCTGCAAATGGGACACTGCCGCCCTCCTCACTGCAGTGTTCTACTCCTATTCCATCTACCTTTGAGTCTCCTCTTATAGTAAGATCTTCATTTAAACAGCCTTTTATCTTTGTTTAGGAGGTGACCTTCAATACCAATCAGGATGGAGACAAGGGTGGTGCAAGAAAAGCAAAATTGAAAACAATGACAAACCATAATTCAGAACACCAAAGACCCTACATTAACTACTTCCTGGTTACATTCAGTAGAGGGGAGTTTGTCTTTTCTCTCCAATTTCTGGGGTTATTTTTATATGCAACTGCAGTATAAGTTGCAGCAATGATAAAACAAATACAAAACATACCTCACATTTTAATTTCAAATGTCCAGGAAATGAGGAGAGAAAAAAGTATGGATCCTAAATCATTTCTTAAGAATCATTTAAGAATTTATGAATTTATAGCTTATCTATCCTATATTTTATTGGTGTTCATTTTTAAATGTGATAACACAGCTAAAATCATGTCTTAAACATGAATTTCATTCTGAACTTTCATCAGCCAGTCTTTCTAATATATTTCCATTGTGTGGCTCTGGAGACACTTTTCTTTTTACTCTCTTGCTCCTCCACGCCCTTTCTTAACCTTCATTTTCAGTCATTCCTCATTGTTTTGACATTTGAATGTTTGAATCTTTACATCAAGAAAGGCAGATAGACATTTCTGACTTGCCCATACCCATTTCTTGCTGTTCGGTCCTGTCATTTATAATATATCATGTAATTGCTGAAGCTTCCTAAAATCAACTCATCGCCTGATAAATTTGCAAAATATATTAAAGTTCCTTTCCATTCCAATCCTTTCATATACTGTAACTGCTGCAAATCTGTATAAAGCATCCTTCCATTTCCTATGAATTCAAATATTTCTATGTGCTCTGTACTTACAAACCAAGGGTAACATTTGCAGATCAAAAATTTACATCAAGTTTCTTCTCATTTAGAAAGCTTCTCATGCTGGTAAGTTTTACTAATTTAGCCTTGTCTTCTATTATTTAAGAGTTAACATTTTCTACCCAAGCAAAGCTCTAAAAGACAAAGGCCATAAATCTGAAGTCCTCTAAAATCATCCTATCACATGGGAGAGATTCTTCACATCCAGCCCAAATATAAGTAAACCACTTTTTTTAACAGAAATTTTTTTTTAATTTTTTTATTATTTTTTTTTATTCAACTGTGCGCATGTGCGTGTGTGTGTGCGCGTGTGTGTGTCTGTGTGTGTGTGTGTGTCTATGTATATGTAGAACCACGGACGAATTCGGGAACCACCATGGACGCCTCCACCTCTTTCTGCCCCGGGATTCACAGGCTCCGCCCTACCAGGGCCAGAAGCGCAGGCCGCCCCCGCTTCCGCCTGGCGTCTATACGTGGGATCTGGGATCCGAACTCGGAACCTTCCGCCTGCAAGGCGGAGGCTTAAGCCCTGAGCCACCTCTCCAGCCCCAGTAAACCACTTTTTTTTTACCATATTGCTCCTTTTTATTATTAATCACTGTAGATTAACTTTTCCATACAGCCACCCCAGAAATATATACCACTCACACTCACATATCACCAAGATACTAAATCGTAAAAGTACACTACCATACTAATATTCACCCCCTGTCTACTTAACCTGATGCACTAACAGCCTAATAGCCTCATCTAGGAAATAATACTAACAACAGACAAACGATCCCAACTACAAGGCAAGCACTAGTAATAACTGCCCGAGAGTAGTAATACCAACTAAATCAGTTCAGTCAAAAACACACAGAAACTGAAAGGTCTTAAGAGACAAAACAACAATGCCCAAGTCAAAGTGCGGATCCATGAGAAATAAAATCCAGGAAGATAAATTTCCCACTGAAAGAATTAACCCCATAATGATGGATTTCAACCAGAACAGATTCACAGATAATAGCCAAGAAAGCCAGACCCAAGATAATGACTTTCAAAGTATGATTATTACCATGATTAATACTATGAAAAAGGAAATCTGGGAGGAGTTAGACAACTGCATCAACCACTTTGAACAGGAACACAACAGACACTTGGAAGAGTTGAGAAAAACAGTTCAAGAAACAAAAACAGACATAGAGCAGTTAAAACAGTCTCAGGCAGAGTTTAAAATCAAACTAAAAAACAAGTTACCTTTAACCCAAAACTCAACAGAGAGTCCTTATCATCAGAACTAATGAAGCAGAAAATAGAATTTCAGATCTTGAAGACAAAGTGGGAGAATTAACCAACTCAATGGAAGAGGTTCTTAAAGCCAAAAAGATACTTGAGAGGAATATTCAAGAGATATAGGACACCCTGAAGAAGCCTAACATGCACATTCATGGAATACCAGAGCAAGAATCCCAAAATACCATACCTGAGGAAATTTTTCAAATTATAAATGAAAACTTTCCTCAACTGAAGAATGAGAGGCCCATCCTAATTCAAGAAGCATTTCACACTCCAAATAGATATGACCAAAATAGGAAATTGCCAGGGCAAATAATAGTCAAAACACTCCACATTCAATACAAAGAAAAGTTGCTGAGAGCTTCAAGGAAAAAAAAAAAAAGTCGCTTTTAAAGGTAAACCTATTAAAATAACAAATGAGGTCTCAATGGAAACAGAAAAAGCAGGAAGAGCTTGGAGAGACATACATCAAGTATTGAATGAGCAAAAATGTCAACCCAGACTGGTATTCCCGGCAAAACTATCTCTCATGATTGAGGGAGAAAGAAAAGTTTTCCAGCACAAAGAAAATTGACGGCTTACATGTATACCAAACCAGACCTTCAAAAAATGCTAGAAATGATACTCAACCTTGAAGAAAAAAACAAGGATATCCAGGAGGACAGAAGGGAAGTATAATACCACCAAAACCTAAATGTCAAACAATACACTTACAAAAGCCACTAAATATAAAAAATGTCCAGAATTAAAAATAATTTCTCCATTATCACATTAAATGTCAATGGTATTAACTCACTGATCAAGAGACACAGATTACAAACTTGGATTAAAAACTATAACCCATCAATCTGCTGCCTGCAGGAAACTCCACAAAAGACAGGCATATCCTAAAAATAAAAGGCTGGTCAAAAATTCTGCAAGCTAATGGAACCAGGAAACAGGCAGGGGTAGCCATTACGCTTTCGAAAAAGGTGGACTTCAAAAAATTTCATAAGAGACACAGATGGATACTACATTTTAGTCACAGGTACTATTCACCAGGGAAACTTCACAATACTGAGCATATATGCACCTAATACGGGCCCTTCCACATTCATTAAGAAAACCCTACAGGGTCTAAAGTGAGAAATCAACCCCCCAAACGATAATTCTTGGGGGTTTCAACACCGCCCTCTCAATATGGGATAATCGATCAACAGGCCAAAAGCTTAACAGAGACACTTTGGAACTCAACCAAACCCTTAAAGAAATGGACCTTACAGATCTCTATCAAACTTTTCATCCACCCACCAAAGAATACACATTTTTCTCAGCAGCACACGGAACTTTTCTCCAAAATTGATCACATATTGAGCCACAAAACAAATCTCCACATATATGGGAAAGTTGAAATTCTAGCCTGTACCTTATCAGACCACCACGGCCTAAAGCTTGACATCAACAACACAACAGAAAATACACTAACTCCTGGAAACTTAACACTATGATGCTGAATGAGAATTGGATTCAGGAAGAAATTAAAAAGGAAATTCAAGATTTCCTGAAAGTGAATGACAATGAAAATACAATTTATCAAAATCTTTGGGACACAATGAAAGCTGTCCTAAGAAGTAAGTTCATAGCTCCTAATCCCTATATCAAAAATGGAAACATCACAAATAAATAAATTAACAATGCAGCTTAAAGCTTTAGAGATACTAGATCAATTTGATTCCAAAACCAGTAGAAGAGAGGAGATAAGCAAAATAAGGGGAGAAATATCTGAAACTGAGATTAGGAAAACGATAAAGAGAATCAACCAGTCAAAAAGCTGGTTCTTTGAAAAAATCAATAAGATCGATGCATCCCTAGCTAAATTAACCAAAAGCAAGAGAGAAAAAACAAAATTAAGAAAATTAGAAATGAAAATGGAGTTATCACTACAGATACCCAAGAAATTCAGAGTATTATAACGTCATATTTCAAAAACTTATACTCTGTGAAATTTGACAACTGCAAAAAAATGGATGAATTCTTAAGTAAACACAACTTATCGAAATTGAATCAGGAAGTTGTGAATTATTTAAATAGTCCCTTAACATATGAGGAAATCGATGAGGTAATCTTGAATCTTCCCACCAAGAAATGTCCTGGACCAGATGGATTTAGCACAGTTCTACTAGACATTTAAGGAGCTAATAACAAAAATACTCCTTAAACTGTTCCATCAAATAACAAAGGAAAGAACACTACCAGATTCTTTCTACAAAGCTAATATCATCTTAATCCTAAAACCTAATAAAGATACACTTAAAAAAGAGAACTATAAGCTAATCTTTTTGATGAACACAGATGCAAAGATTCTTAACAAAGTCTTACCAAATCAAATTCAAAAACATACCAAAAAATTTTTCACAGGGATCACGGGGTTCAACATATGCAAATCAATAAACGTAATCCACCATAAAAAACAGTCCTAAAATCCAAGAGCACATGATACTCTTGATAGATGCAGAAAAAGCTTTTGACAAGATCCAACAGCCTTTTATGATCAAAACCCTAGAGACAGTTGGAAAAGAAGGAACCTTTGTCAATATAATAAAAGCTGTCTACAACAAGCCCACAGCAAGGATTATAGTTAATGGCGAAAAACTCGAAGCATACCTGCTTCGATCAGGAACTAGACAAGGCTGTCCACTCTCACAACTTCTCTTCAATATTGTACTTGAAGTCTTAGCTGAAGCCATAAGACAAGAAAGGGAGATAAAAGGGATTCAAATTGGCAAGGAACAAGTCAGGTTATCACTATTTGCTGATGACATGATTTTATACCTTAGTGATCCCAAAAACTCCACCAGGAAACTCCTGGAACTAATACAGAAGTTTGGCAAGATGGCAGGATACAAAATAAACATACAAAAATCAGTGACCTTCCTATATGCCCAGAATGAAAGAAGTGAAAAACCCTGAGAGAAACAATCCCATTTACTATAGCCCCTAAAAAAATGAAATACCTTGGTATAAACCTAACCAAGGAAGTAAGTGACCTTTACAATGAAAGCTTTAAATCCCTAAAGAAAGAAATTGCAGAAGACACTAGAAGGTGGAAAGACCTGCCATGTTCCTGAATTGGCGGAATCAATATCATAAAAATGGCCATCCTACTAAAAGCAATATACAGATTCAATGCTATACCAATTAAAATCCCAAAGCAATTCTTTAAAGAATTTGACCAAACAATCTCAACGTTCGTATGGAGGCACAAAAGACCCAGGATAGCGAAAACAATCTGGAGTAACAAAAACACTGCTGGAGGTATTACCATACCAAACAAATCCATAGTTGTAAAAACAGCCTGGTACTATCTCCAAATTAGACACACAGATTAATGGATAAAGGTTGAAGACCCACACAACTACAGCCATTTGATCTTTGACAAAGGGGCCCAAAAAATCCAATGGAAAAAGAAGAGCATCTTCTACAAATGGTGCTGGCAAAACTGGATGTCCACATGCAGAAGATTAAAACTGGACCCATACTTGTCACCATGTACAAGACTTAATTCCAAATAGGATCAAGGACCTCAGTATAAGTCCAGAGACCATAAAAACCTTAGTTGAAAGGGTAGGGAAATCCCTCGAGCTGATTGGGCTAGGTCAACAGTTCCTAATCAGAAATCTAATAGCGTAGTCAATACAACCAACACTAACAGATGGGATCTTATGAAATTAAAGAGCTTCTGTTTAGATAAAGAGATTGTAACTCGAGCACAAAGGCAACCCACAGAGTGGGAGAAAATCTTCACTAATCATATATCTGATAGAGCTCTACTGTCCAGAGTGCACAAAGAACTTAGAAAACTAAACACCAAGGAAACTAATGGCCCAATTAAAAAATGGGCCTTGGAACTTAAAAGAAACTTTACCAAGGATGAAATTAAAAATGTCTATCAAATATCTTAAAAAATGCTTCACATCCTTAGCCATAGGGAAATGCAAATCAAAACCTCCCTGAGTTATCATCTCACCCTGGTCAGGATGACAAAAATCCACAATACAAACACCACCAAATGCTGGACAGGATGTGGAGAGAGGGAACTCTCCTACATTGCTGGTGGGAATGCAGGCTCATACAACCACTCTGGCGAGCCGTTTGATGATTCTTAAAGAAGTTAAAGATTGAAATGCCATATGACCTAGCTATTTCACTTTTGGGAATAACCCCCCATACAGCAAAAATTCACTTTAATAGCACAAGCACGACCATGTTCATAGCAGTACTGTTTACAATAGAAAATCATGGAATCAACTCAAATGTCCAACAGTTGACGAGTGGATAAGGAAAATGTAGTACATTTATATAATGGAATACTATTCAGCCATCAAAAATGATGAATTAATGCAATTTTCTGGGAAATAGATGCAATTAGAAACAATTATATTGAGTGAAGTATCCCAGACACAGAAAATTAAGTGCCGTATGTACTCCCTCATAAGTGGATCCTTGTACCAAACCCACTTAGAGACACACTCAAAGATAAATCTCTGTAATACCTACAGTAATTGCAAAGATTATAAACAGGAGAAAAGGGGAAGGAGAGCCCCGCCAGAAACAAGGAAAGAGGGGATCATGCTACAGCAAAGATAACAGGCCACCCACCACCAAGGACTGAAAGGGGTGACATCCAATACCCATCAGGATAGAGCCAAGGGCATTGCAGGAGCAGCAAAACTGAAAAAAAAATCAACAAACCATAATTCAGAACATCAGGGACTCTATGTAACCACCTGGAATCAGGCCTGCCCAATCTCTCCCCATCCTGAAGCTCAAGGAAATTTGCGGAAGAGGGGGCGGTAAGATTGTAAGAGCAACAAGGATGGGAGGAGTCATGTTATGCAAGATACTCCACATAAGTTAAGGTCGAAGCAATTATAATAGGACTCTGCATGATCTGCGCAATGACCAACATATCATTAACCCCTCAAAGTCTAGCATGGACTAAAGGCACTAGGATCCTTAGATGCAAGGGATTTACAGTCACAATAGTGTTCCTATACTTAAGGGGAACACAAGAAAGAGTTCTAGGCAATGCCACTGAGTCCTTACACCTCATCAGAGAGGAGGACCCAGAAGAAAGTTTGATATACACATTAAAGGATTCTTCAGAGATGGGGGGAGGGGGCACTGGGAAAAAGGGAGGGAGGGGGGAAAGGAAAAGGAAAAGGAGGGAGGTTCAGGGAGGGGTGGAGGGAGGGAGGGGACAGGAGTACCTAGTAAGTTTGTATGAGCGGAAAAATAAATAAAAAGAAGAGTTAACGTTTTCTCCTAGAAAACTTCTAAATCCT
Source organism: Typhlomys cinereus (assembly GCA_023101885.1). NCBI lineage: Eukaryota > Metazoa > Chordata > Mammalia > Rodentia > Platacanthomyidae > Typhlomys > Typhlomys cinereus. The sequence continues at coordinate 722,116 of JALPQD010000679.1, forward strand.
AATCTTTTCTGTCCTGCTGATCTGTTCCCTTTCCCTAGACATAACATCAGAATTCATCATGACATGTTTTTAATTTAGGATCAATGAAATAGTTCAGGCACCTGCTGCCAAAACCTAGTAACCTGACCTGACTGTGATCCCTAAAAGCTCACATGGTTGATAAAGAGGTGACTTCCAAATGTTGTCTTCTGAGCTTCATCTGTGGCACATGACACTCTTCCATGTCTCTGTCTCTGTTCCTGACTCTGTCTCTCTGTCTTTCTCTTTCTCATTGATAACTAAAAACACAAAGCACTTAATTTTCTTATCCTTAAAACTCACAGTACTTTCTTCATATGTCTACGTAAATATCATTTAACAGAACCGTCATGACCTTGGTTATAAAACCACACAGGTACCATAACCTTCATTTTTCTCCCTTCAGAAAGATGAATTATTCCTCTAGCCACACCCATGTTACCAGCAGTATATTGAATTGTATTTTTGAATGTGGTCTACTAGAATCTGTGTTAAAAAATGAGAGCATTGCTTGTCTTGTTCACAACTCAGAAGAGAAACTCAGTTGTTTTGTATTGAAAAGGCAGTTTCAGCACTGTAATTTTTAAATTCTAATTCTCATAGTTTCATTTAATGGAAACAATTCCAAAATATGTTTGGTAGATAAAATTTCATAAATGTATTTCAATTTTTAAATGCTCGTGTTCATGCAATAGTATACATAAGGAAAAATTCTGCATTAGCATACATTTTGGCAACCATATTACATAAAATACAATGATCCATTTCTTACTTCAAAATTCCTGGTATATGCAACTCAGACCTTACAAGAAACTAGGCTTACTTAATGAATCATTCATGATTAATTTAAACTAATCATCAAAATGATCTGACATTGCCAAATGTTTTTGCCATAAAAGAATATGATCTAGTGTCTATAAGTGCCTTGGAATTCTGAGGATTTTTGGCTTTTATTTTTTTCTTCCAGCACTTACTCATTCCACAGTCATTTATCATGATGAAGCCAAGAACAGGAAAGGTCAGCCAGATTCAAGATTTCAAAGGTGTCATTTCTTCAGCAAACATGCACTGTTCTTGATAGATCTTGAAATACTCTGCATCCATAAAAAGGTTTCATTCAGAATTGTAAATTATAGACTCTTCCACTATTTAGAAAAAAAATGTGAACATATAAAGATTGAGTCAGCAGAATAATCCAAGTTCACTTTTCTTTGTTTTCAGTAGTCAAAGATTGCCTCTGCTGAAAAAAGATATCAAAATATCTTTTTTAGATAGATGAGGTTAATAGTTTCCTGTTTTCTATCTTTTAGGAGAGGGAGGATTAAAATTTAGAATTACTGTGTGGAACAGTTATTTTTTTCCAAGTAAGACAAAAATATACAAATATTTAAAGTTTTCAAAGGGCCAGAGAACCAAATAAAAAACAATAATATAAAACTTAGGAGAAATAACTACACACAGTGTAAACCACAGGGGCTGGGGCTAGACAGGTGAAGGGGAATGTCCCTACCTGTGTGTTTACCCAAAGAAGGGCCTCTTAAACTGTCACAGAAGCCTGAGCCCCTACTAGAACAGGCGAACTGAAGGGACACTTGTGGTCCACACAAGTAGACAGGCCTGGAAGTGGGAGGGAGAGGAAAGAATTGAAGGAAGGGGAGGGAGGGAGAGAAGGAGTCAAGGAAGAAGGGGAGAGGGAAGATGCAGGGACAGTCATTTATTATATTTACATGAAAGGAAAAGTCTTAGTTAAAAATTCAAAATCTAGTTCACAGATATTTCTATTCTTTTTTCTGTTCTCTTTTCTAGTCTTCTCACAGCATTCTTTTAAAAATTAATTAAATGTTCTTTGACAATTTCCTATATATACATAAATATATCCATCATTGTCTCCTCCCACCCTCTACTCTTTCTCTATCACACCTTTCTCATTTCTTCCTTCTTCCTTGTATACTTTTCACATCCCTGCCTTTTTTTCATGGCTTGTTTGCTTCCCACTGAGTTTAACCAGTACCACCACTGGAACCATGTTTAGAAGCCATCCGTTGGAAGGTGGTATACTCAGAAATTCTTTGGATTAGTACTTCTTATTTTAATAGGTCTTTTGTCCTATTATTCATTACCATTACTACACAATATATCAAGAAATATGTTCCCGATATTTAGAACTAGAATTCAGAAAGACTATTGTCAAAAGACAACAGAAAGAAGAAAAATCTTCTTGTATTAGACTGACTTCATTTAACATCTTTGTTAATATACAAATTTTTTCTAGTTTTAGTTGTTCTGTTCCTCACTATCTCTGGGAAATTCTAAGGCTGAAAACCTTTTGAGCTCTAGAAATAATTAGGAACTGGCTGCTCTCATAATCAATTCTTTCAGGTTTTTTAATATTTTAGAGTATCATCCATTAATACAATGAATTTATGATATTTTCATACTTTAATACCCAATTCCATCTTCACTTCTTTTCCCATTACAGCCCTTTTATCATTCTTACCTATGATAGGGGAGGAGTTTATAGGGAGATGCAAACTATTAAGGTTTATCCATAAAGACACAATATCGAGTTGCCTTTTAAATATTCATCATTATTCCTAAAGATTGGAAGAGCATTTCAAATTCAACCAAGAAGCATCCTTTTGCAATGGGAGGTATTTATGACAGAATATTACAGTTACTAAAGTGCAATGAAATTATGAGTGTGGGCTGCTCAGGCCTTAAACAGGATGTCTAAACCATCCTGTGACTACAAGATTCAAGGAACATGGCAGAGAAGGAGGCAATGAGATTTTAAGAACCTGAAGGTGGTCAGAGGTGAGGCCAGATATTATCTTCACAATATTATAAGGCTCTCATGATTTCTTTTATACATTAGAATTCAGTTGGATAGGCCTCATCAAATGGTGATTGTTTATGTCTTCACACACACACACATACACACACACACTCACACTCACACACACATATGCACAATCTTAATAGAGAGGTACTGTGAATTTTAAGTGTATATCAGCTTTCCAAGGTGATATTTAAATCAAATTAAAACCTTTCAATGTTTTCATTAATGACACATTGAAATGACATATTTGTGTATGCTAGTAGCTATTAAACATGTGTATACATTCATAAGCATACAGGCCATATTGAATTAAACAAAAACAATGACAAAATTGATATTATCTACTTATTTAAACATTTTACTGTGCCTGCTAGAAAATGTCAATTCACATGCATGTTATACATTATATTTTTACTGGACATCAGTGTTGCACGATTTTGGCAAACCATATCCTGATTATGAAATGAAATTTTATTAGGAAAGATACAAACGTATTGTTTTATTCTCTTTTGTTTTTGTCCCTGATCTTTTGGTATAATAGCAGGGATGTGAAATTGTTACAGATATCCTACAGTCAACAAACCAGAAAGTTTTTACTGCCTGGGCTTTAACAGAAAATTTCTAGATGACTTTTGATATCCATCCTCAACCTTAGTCTTCTGTCCTGTCAGTTTTGCTACGAATTGCTACCTCTTGTCATATCAATTTGACATGAAAATGACTCTGCAGTTTATCCAATATGGTTGATCCTACTTTTCTCAGCATTTTGTTTTATTTTGCTTTGGTCGTTCCATTTAATCTGTACTATGGATTGGATACTCAGTTCAGTCCAGCAGTAGATGATCCTAGAAAAAACATCAATCTGGCATTTTTACTCTTCACAGATTTCTGTGAGCCATTCAAGTAGAATACTGGGCCCAGCAGCAGTTCTATGAGCCATGTGTCTCACACAGGTAGCCCTGTTCTAGTCCCTGAGTGACACAGATGGCAAGAGAAGGCTGCATGGAGGAGCACTGATCTACATGTAATAAGCTCTAGGTAACAGCAGCATGCTTCAAATTAAGAAAAGTGAGTTAAAACAATTTTCACTGTTCTTATCATAAAAGTGATGAGTATCTGAAGAGATGTGTAAGTTTAGCCAAATTTGAATGTTATGTAACAACTTTTTCACGTACTGGCATGTATAGACCTCTTTAGTAGGTACAGTTTTCATGCATCAGTTAAAATTAATTTAATTAGAATATGCTATATGTGTTTAATACAGACAATAGAGAATAACTAGCTCAGATTCTAAGTTATACAGGAGAGTCATCAAAGGGGTTAGATATGAAAGTAGGGAAATGGTGCCGATTGGTGGCTTTTTACTACTTTGATCATCATGAATCTCAGTGTTAATATTTAATTCAAACAGAGTTTTTTCCTAGGATACATTCATATTTGATTATAAGTAATGAAATATATATCTCAACATAAATTTTAAATGACCTTTAGATTATCCACTTAAAATTGTTTTAATGATATGACTATTTCTTCTATAATTAAGAACTGACCAAATTACCCATCCATTTATATAGAATTATTGCCAAAATGTGAATTCATTTTCTGATCATATGCTGTTGAATTAAATAAATGAACTCATCAATCTACATTCTAAGAAAATTTATATCAAAATTGCAGGGAGAAATAATTTCTCCTATGTGTATCATTTACTTTATGAATAAAATAAATCTTCATAGTGCAGATGAACAAGTTAGCTGTTACATTATTGTAGAGTCAACTAATTTCATTTCTTTATTTCTTACTTGTAATGAACATGTACCAAAACATTTTAACTTAGTTCTTAATTTTTTAGTTTCCTACAAAATTTCTTACTGAGAGCCATTAATGACATTGACTAGATGAAACACACTGTAAACATTTCAAGTTATATATATATATATGGGTATGGGTGTGTGTGTATGTGTGAGTGTCAGATATATGAAGCATACCTAAGTGAAAAGTTTTATTTATTTTAACAAATAGTAAAATCACCTTTATTCTTTCTTCCAATCATGCTTTGGGTCAGAATAGTATGGCTGTTAGGATGTATAACTTCTCTAGATACCATCCTGAATTTTTATTGATAGGGAGAATAATTGATTCTATCCTATTATTTATTTCATTGTGAGTTTACTTGAGTCGACTAAGAATATATGAAATTACCAAAGTAATTCAGTTTGATGTTAAACCCTTCACGTTGAAATCATAGGTTATAAAACGACCATGTTCATTTCTTCATTGGTACCAGTATCTTCACTGCAGACCTATACGACAAATGATGTATCTGTATTAAGGTACAATTTCAGTATCTCTTGGTTTTATGAATAACATCAGGTTGCCTCCTTAACTATTCTGATTGAGATTAAAGTATTTATAAAATATGATCTTTCTTATCCAAAGCATCGTCATCCTGGATATGAATAAATCAATCAATGTTGACACATTTCTAGTTCTGGTATCATTCAAATTACAATAAATTCTATAATTCTTATTCATAATTTAAGTTGCTACATTCATTCATTCATTCATTCATTTATTAATTCAATTGTGTGTGTGTGTGTAGAACCACGGGCGAATTCGGGAACCACCATGGACGCCTCCACCTTCTTCTGCCCCGGGATTCACAGGCTCCGCCCTACCAGGACCAGAAGCGCAGGCTGCCCCCGCTTCCGCCTGGCATCTATAAGTGGGGTCTAGGATCTGAACTCAGGACCTTCTGCCTGCAAGGCAGAGGCTTAACTTCTGAGCCACCTCTCCAGCCCCCTAAGTTGCTACTTCTTTTTTTAAAAACATTTTTTATTATTATTACTGCTCATACAAACTTAGTAGGTACACCGGTTCCCTCCCTCCCTCCTCCACTCACCCCTCCCTCCCCATCTCCCAGTGCCTACCCCCCAATCCCTGGAGAATCCTTTAATGTGCATGCCAGACTCTCCTCTGGGTCCTCCTCTCCAATGACGTACAAGAACCCAGTGGCATTTCCCTGAACCCTTTAGCATAGGAACACTGCTGTGGCTGTCAATCCTTTGCCTCCAAGGATCTTGGTGCCTTTAGCAAATGCTAGACTTTGTGGGGTCAATAGTGTGTTGGACATTGCCCGGGGCATGCTAAGTCCAATTATGATTGCTTTGGCCCTAACTTGTGTGGAGTATCTTGCATATCATTGCTCTAAGTTGCTACTTCTAAATTATAGGAACTCTGTGAAATTTCTAATAAATTCATGATCATCATATGTGATATAAAGTTTCAAACAAGACTTTACCATACATAGTTTATATGATTCTTGATACTCTTTCCATTATTTTTATTTCTATTGTTTTGCAAAACGATAGTGGATTTTTTTTTCTATTTTCAGTAGCTGGTAATAAATTTCTTTGTCTGAAATTTTCTTCTTACCTTTTGGAAGACCACAATTTGGACAACCTGATGGGTATACAAGCAAATCAACTTTTATTCATATTTATTGGTCTGATTTTTTATGACCTTTGATGAATTAATGTCTGTCAGGTTTTATTTTCAGTTTTGAGCTTCATTCATACTTGTATCTACTTGCTTCTGGAGTGTACCTCAGGCTTCTCAAAAACTGACACACTGAATTAAACATTTTTGAATCTGCATTACCAGCACTTTTCTTGTGTATCAAAGTACAAATCGCTGGGGTATTAACTCTCCCTATATCTACACATTTTTTTCACAAATTTTATAGTTTATACAAATTTTCTAATTGATAATTTTTCTTTTTGATTTTTTTCTTTCTTCTGCTGTATTTCAACTCAGTATGATCACCCTTTTAAAAATATTGTTTTTAGGATTTTCATGGAATTTCTTTTCTTCTGTTAATAATCTTAAATTTCACAGTATCATTATAATGACCTTACTTGAAACGAGACCGTTTTAAAGTCTTATTTTTGCTTATTGATCACAAGATGAAATTAAGATCTAACATCTGACTTTTTTTAAAAATTTTTTTATTATTATTTATTCAACTGTGCACATGTGCGTATGTATGTGCGTGCGCGTGTGTGTCTGTGTGCATGTCTGCGTATGTGTAGAACCACGGACGAATTCGCGAACCACCATGGACGCCCCCACCTCCTCCTGCCCTGGGATTCACAGGCTTCGCCCTACCAGGACCAGAAACGCAGGCTGCCCCCGCTTCCGCCTGGCGTCTATACGTGGGATCCTGGGATCCGAACTCAGAACTTTCTGCCTATAAGGCGGAGGCTTAACCCCTGAGCCACCTCTCCAGCCCAAGATCTAACAGCTGGCTCTTGATCATTTGGCTCTAACTTCTTAGCTGACTAAATTCACAAGTCATTACTGGAGATTGTTTTTTTTTTTTTTTGTCAGACACTGACTTTTCCTCTTGGCTCTTATACTTTAGCTGCTTTCATTTCTTTTTGTAACCTTCAATTTTCCATTCTCAAAATTTGCTTCTTAGTAAATATATATTTCCTTGTGAGTCTTTTTAGTTGTTTTTAACCTTGCTTTCCAGGGCTCCCTCTTCTTTGTGTTGATGAGCTCGCTCAACATTAAATATGAAATTAGTTTTAAAAATAGTGAATCTTTAGGCTGCAGCTTACATATTCTACTATTGATTATATGAAGCTCAGACATTCTAAGTGATCCTCTATAGTTCTCTAAATGTCTGTTTTGGTCATTTAGTGAGAAGAGCACACAACTCCAACTGGATAGTTTATCAAGCACTACCTGTAGGAAGCAGAGGGATGAAAGAAGCCATTTTCTCTTCATCTCTTCAACCACTTTTTTTTTTAAACCTGTGTTCAAACAGAATCTTTTCTAGCAGTAAAGTGACTCAATTTTATAGTTCCTTCTTCCCCATTAGAGAAAGATTTCTTCTCAGACAAACATTATTCATCCTGATACTTCTTACTAACAAAGGAAGATGTTCCAGTCAGAATGCAACTTGAAGAATATGATATCACAGAAGACTATTTATGTAAAACTCAAGAATACAAATGTCAGCATTCTTCCATTACATATGAAGATTTTCCTTTCTCTCTCTCTCTCTCTCTCTCTCTCTCTCTCTCTCACACACACACACACACACATGCAAACATACAGCTCATCTACCAAATGTTATTTTTTAATGAAAAGGCTAAATAAATAAAGCCAATCTAAAAACTATCATTTGCAATACATGTGGGGGATGGGCTATGATGAAGCACATATTTTAAAGGCCATGATATAACATTTTCATTTCCCATGCAAGTCTTAATATATGTACATAACTGCTGAGTATTCAAGGATGCTGAAGCTCTTTCATCTCCAGAAGTAGTTGTCTGTCCACAATCCTTCCTCTTTCAAGCTCTTATAATCTTATTGCTCCTTCTTCCACAATGATTTCTAAGCCTTAGGATAGGTGAATGGCTTAGATGGAGGAACGGGTGATTAAAATTTGGTACATATACACAATAGAACTCTATTCAGCAGTTGAGAAAATGAAAATATGAAATTTGATAGTAAATGGATGGAACTGGAAACTATCAATGGAACTGGAAAATATCATAATCAATGATCTCAAACACAGAAAGACAAATGCTGCATGTTCTTTCTTACATGTGAATGTTAGCATTGAACTTCTAATTGATGTACTTAATTTGGAATTCCTGTAATAGTCAGATTACTTGAAAGGGACAATTAAGCAGTGGTAGTAGGTAGGGTTACAGTGAAGACTTTAAAGAAAGAGATATAATAAACTTAACTTGTTATTTTATCATATTAAATTTGAGTTATTTGAGATACATCCTCAAGAAGATGTCAAATGGCCCTTGAGATATTAGCCAGTAATTCAGTGCAGGGTCAATAAGCATAGCTAATTAATTAGCCACCTAATTAGTTGAAAATGTATTATAACACTTGAATTGAGATACTGATAATGATTATTATCACTAAATTATTTTAAAATATAAGTTTATTATATATATACATATACATGCATGTGTGTATGTACATGTGGGTGAGGGCATATATACAAGAGAACACTGGAGTTTGTTTGCCTATGGAGGCCCAAAGGTGGCACTGGAAATTTATCCTACATTGCTCTGTCTTCTTATTTCTTTGCTCTGGAGTTTCCAGGATCTGCCTTCCAAGGTTGGAAGAGCAAGCTACGGCTATTTCTGCTTGATGTTTTCACATAGGATTTGGGGGTGTTTGTGTATTGGGATCTGGCATCTGAACTTGGGTTCTTTTGCTTGTAAGGCAAAGGTTTTTAACCCCTGAGGCATCTCTCTGGTCCCAAAATATTTTAATAAGGGAGAGTGTTGCAGTTTGCCTGCATAGTTGCTGATAAGTTATCATCAAATGGCTTAAGGGAATAAAGGGTTTATTTTCTTATGCTATTCCAGTTACAGTTCATGTCCATCTTGATGGGACAGCATGCACCAACACCAGGGCTGAGGGAAACTGGCCACACAATCTCTACATAATGGCTGAGAGAAGGATGATCCTTACTTGTCAGATAAGCATGTTTGGCCAAGTGTACACAAGGAAGCCAACTTCTCAACCAGCTCTCTGAATTTTATTTCAGGGCCTAATACCACCCTCCATGAACTGGATCTTCCCAATCAGCTAGACAATCTCCTGCAGGTTTTCTCTGGGCTTGACTCAACCACTGCGTTTCTACAAATATGCCCAGAGCTTAAACCTTCAACCATCAAGTTGACACCTGTGCCTAACTATGACAGAGAGAAAATAAAAGAAAACAGAGATAAAAGAGACAGACAAATGTGCCATAGTGCGCATGGGAAGTCAGAAGACAAGTTTCAGAAGTTGGTTCTCTCCTTCCACCATGTATGAGCCAGGATGCGGGGATGAATCTCATATCACCTGGTTTATGGTCAGTTGTCTCTACTTGCTGAGGCATCTCACCAACCTTACCAAATTCTAATGCATAAGGTTTTACCAGAAGTGAGCACATAAGGGGGCCAAATTCTCAAAGACATTAAACTTAACAAAGCAATGGAGACAAATGAACGGTCCACAGTGTGAGGAACATGGTGTCAGTGAAGATGAGATTTCTTTGATGACTCAGAAGAGACATCTTTGAAAGTGCTACTCATCACATCTCCTTCCAATAACACTGCATTCTGTAACTCAACCAATTCTCTCATAATAGCAAAATAATGTGAATAACATGCTAACCTCAGTTTTGTGCTTTAATGCCTACACTATGTCTTTGCAAATGCTGTGTAGCTTTACTTTAGACTGTCTAAATATGTCTCTACAAAGCTTCTGTGCAGTGTTTGGTGAAGCTTCCTATTACAGTGCAGTGTTTCCAATAGGGAGTCAATGCATTACTGATAATATACGGCGCACAGATATGCATTCAAAGGACGTTTCCACAACCAATTGCTACTTGATAAGAAAAGGTAATTGCACAGCTCTTGTGCTTGACTTGGGGATTATCTCTCAGTTTCCACCCAGACATGATGAACAAAGCCTTTTCCTTTGTGGTTTGATTGCAGAAAAATAAAAGATATCTGAAGAATACTTTCACTGAATGCTAGTATAATGCATTCAGAGTACAGGAGACAAATGAAAAGAAAAAGGCAGGTAAATTAACAAACACCAAAGGAACAATGTAAAACTATGGAGTAAGCTGAATACAAATGACGGAAAAGCACCTCCACTTTCACAATCAAGGTATTTAGATAAAAAATAGAAAAGCAGCACAATGAGATAATAGAGCATAATCTAAAAACCAATATGTTATTCATTGTGTTGCCAGATGTAACTGAGATCATAACATATGTGATTAGATCCCATGCCAAGGAGATGAAAGAAAGAAATGAAAGAAAAACAGGTAACAAGTCACCTGCATTTTCTCTTTCTTGCTTGCAATTTAAGAAAATTGTGAAGACTTAGATGGTCAATAAATTAGATCTCAATGGGAAGAAGCTGAATAATTTGAGGAGAAAGTATAATGTTGTGGGGTCCTAAAAGGTTAGAGACGATTAAAATTGACAAATTACCAGCCCCAAGCATCATATATCAAAGAACGGTAAGGATGTGAGAAAGGAAATTAGAGAAACTCTAGCCGTTTCTTTCTTCCCCAGTGTATTTAATTCAGGAACTATCCCAAGGAGATGGAGGGAGGTAACATAATGCTTGCATTGAACTGACATCCAGAGCAAGATGTGAGTGCATTACAGGAAAGGATGCAGCAGCTGCAGCCCTGTGCAATGATTCACGCGCTAAATGAACTGAGCAGAAAGTGCTGTCGCATTCATTGGGGCGTGGCATGTGCAGGTGAGTGGTTTAGATAGCCTGTTCTGCCTCTGATTTTAGAGCCTGCTCTAGATAAACCAGATTCCATGAAGTGCCTCTAAAAATTTGATGATGTGGAGAGAGACAATCTGCTTTACTTAGCAATGACAGTTCACATTGATTATTTTTCTTGTACAAAATTAAATTTTGCATGTAAAAATCACGAACATTTTAATCTTGATTACATAGGTTTTGCTTTGTGCTCTGTCTTTATTATTTTTAATTGTTAAGTTATTTTAGTGACTCTTTGTGACACCATAAGTTATTAGGAATGTTGCTGGCTCCATTTTACTTGGAAAAATCTGGCTTAGCCATTTTTAATGCTTTTTTCCTAATTCATGCAATTTGCTCACATTAAAGTCTATGATTTCACCAGTTCAGAGTTCTCACTATACCGTACTATTAAGCTACCCCATAGACTTTAGGACCAGCTGGGAATAAACGTTAGTTGTTGTCTGATGTTTTCTTCAGGCCATGAAAACTTTTTATCTACACATTAGTGCTTGTGCTTATTATTTCTAAGTAGTAACACAGAGTACCTTTGTGCAAAATGCTGGAAGAATTTCTCAAATGAAATGATATGCATGAAAGTGAGTTGTTCAGACTAAATGGTGATTTTTCTCCCTTTATTAGGACAAGAATAATCTTTTTTTAATTAATTAATTTTATTTATTTCCACTCATACAAACTTAATAGGTACACCGGTCCCCTCCCTCCCTCCATACCCTCAACCCCCTATTTCCCCCTTCCCCTCCCCCCTCCCTCCTCATCCCCTTATGCCTCCCCCCCATCCCCGGAGCATCCTTTAATGTGCATGCCAAACTCTCCTCTGGGTCCTCTTCTCTGATGAGGTGCAAGGACCCAGCAGCATTTCCCAAAACCTTTCCTGTGTTCCCCCCCTTTTTTTGAACTAAGGAATGAAATTTTTATTCAACAACCGTTACTTCTGAATGCACCATTGGCTATTCATAAAGGGTACTCCCATCCAAACTCCTTCTTTTTAAAAAAAAAAACTATATGTTTAATTATCTGAGTTTTCATAAGACTTTTAAATATGCACTTCCTACCCACCCCCATCTCCTGACCTCTATCCCCTATTCTCACTTAAAACTCTAACCTCTACTATTTGTCCCATCACATCCATTCTGTTATCTCCTTCCTAACTGAGTCATATTCCTTTCCCTCCTGTTATGACTCTTTACCTGACCTCTACAGGCTTTTCAAGTTAAGCACACAAGTCTAAAATTTTAGTAGTTGAGTTAATTTAAGAGCAAACCTGCAAGAGACTGTCTAGTTGATGGGATAGGTTCTCCCAATGGTGGGCAAGACTACCTCCCTAGGCAGTGAATAAAATGGTAGCAGCTAGATGAGAAAATTGTTATCCTTCTGTATATTTTGCAAGACATGCTGGTTTAGGAAGTAAGGATCATTCCTTTCTCAGCCATTATGTAGATACGGTGTGGCCTGTTCCCTTGGACCTTGGTGCTAGTGTGGGCTTTCCTGCCAAGCTAAATAAGGAACTGTAACCTGATTATCACAAGAGAGAATGAATCCCTTGTTCCTTTAAGCTGTTTTGTCATGATTTTATTGGCAACAGTGCAGAGTAACTGCAACACACCTAAAAACATACAGGCCATGGCACACCAATATCTGTTCTCACTCACACCACATACAGACACACACAGACACACACACACACACACACATCAAATAAATCGAAATACATAAACAAATAAAGCACCAAGCTAAAATTTTTAAAATAAAATTGATGGAGATATTTTAAAAGTACACTGGATTGGATGAATAAGCTGAACAATAATAAATAAATTCTTAGAAAATAAAGCAATAGTAATACTATTCTACATTAAATATAAAGAGCTATAGAACAATTTCAAATGATTCATTCATATTCTTAAATAGTATCCCAAAGGCAAAAAAAGTTTTTGAAGCAAAATGGCAAAAATCAGTACAAACTTACCAATAAGAATTCTTAATTCCACCATTCAAAAGACACAGACTAGCACAGGGGATCTCTTTGTTGCACCTAAGAATTACACTTCACCACAAAAGATAAATAGTGCATTAGGGTAAAAGGGTAGAAAAAGGTTGCAAGCAAAGGGACCATGAAACAAAGAGATATCATTATTCCAATATCTGACAATCCTTTATACATGGTTCATATGCTGGAAATTTTAGACTCCTGTGTTCCCCTTAAGCATAGGAACACTACTGTGGCTGTCAATCCCTAGCCTCCAAAGATCCTAGTGCCTTTAGTCCGTGCTAGGCTTTGAGGGGTCAATAATGTGTTGGACATTGTGCAGGTCATGCAAAGTCCTATTATGATTGCTTCGGCCCTAACTTATGTGGAGTATCTTGCATATCGTTGCTCCTCCCATCCTTGTGCTCTTACAATCTTACTGCCCCCTCTTCCACAAATTTCCCTGAGCTTCAGGATGGGGAAAGATTAGGCTGGCCCAGTTCCAGGTGGTTGATATAGTCTCTGATGTTCTGAATTATGGTTTGTTGTGTTTTTTTTTTTCAGTTTTGCTGCTCCGGCAATGCCCTTGGCTCCATCCAGATGGGTATTGGATGTCACCCCCTGGCCAGAGATAAAAACCTGTTAAATTAGAATTTTGTTATAAGAGTATATTCAAAGGTAGATGGAATAAAAGTAGGAGACCGCAGTGAGGGAGGAGTCATTCACCAATTTGCAAAATGGTTACTTTCTACCTGCCAGACTATATGCCCTCCCCTTCTGGTGAGATCATACCCCATCAGTTGCAAATGATCAGGAAGGAATGTCTGTGAACTTAACTAGATTTACTTGCAGTCCTTGAAGGTGGCCTATTTTCTCTGCTCTAACGTGGTCCCCTCTCTCCTTGTTTCTGGTGGGGCCCTCCTTCTCTATCTCTCCTGTTTATAATCTTTGTGATTACTGTAGGTATTACATTGATTTAGAGCTCCATTATCCGAGTGCCCAAAGAACTTAGAAAACTAAACACCAAGGAAACAAATGGGCCAATTATAAAATGGGCCTTGGAACTTAAAAGAAATTTTACCAGGGATGAAATTAAAATGTCTAACAAATATCTTAAAAATGTTCCACTTCCTTAGCCATTAGGGAAATGCAAATCAAAACTTCCCTGAAATATCATCTCACTCAGGTCAGGATGGCAAAAATCCACAGTACAAACACCACCAAATGCTGGAGAGGATGTGGAGAGAGGGGAACTCTCCTACATTGCTGGTGGGAATGCAAGCTCATACAACCACTCTGGTGAGTCGTCTGTAGATTTTTAAAGAAGTTAAAGATTGAAATGCCATATGACCCTGCTATTCCACTTTTGGGAATAATCCCCCATACAGCAAAAATTCACCTCGATAGCACAAACACGACCATGTTCATAGCAGCACTGTTTACAATAGCAAAGTCATGGAATCAACCCAAATGCCCAATAGTGGACGAGTGAATATGGAAAACGTGGTACATTTATACAACGGAATATTAATCAGCCATCAAAAATGATGAATTAATGAAATTTGCCAGGAAATAAATGGAATTAGAAACAATTATATTGAGTGACGTATCCCAGACACAGAAAATTAAATGCTGTATGTGCTCCCTAATAGGTGGGTCCTAGTAAGAATAATATTTTAAATGACATTATTTATTTATTTATTTATTTATTTATTTATTTTCCTCGAGGAGTAACATTTTATGTATAATACTCAATATTATGTTTTCTTAAATTTATATGTTACAAGGCTTCATAATCAGGGCAAGTGGAATATTCAATATATTTCTATTTGTTTTGTAGTATTAGTATTTTAAATCCACTCTGTTAGCAATTACCAAGAATACTAGAACCTGTTGACCATCTTAACCATGCTGTATAATTGAAACCTCCATCTTCAGGCCAAGACTTCTCCTTTCACCTCTCTTTGTATTTCTCTCCCTATTGGTCTCAGCTTTAGTATTTGAATGCACGTTCAGATAAGGCAGTTTTAGCTCATTCTACTGACAAAGCACTTTCCAGGGATGCTCTGAACCCCCTAATAATGACATCTGAGACTATATAGTACATGCTTATAATTCATACTGATTTCCTCTTCAAGAATGCTGTAGAATGCATCTATTTCAATCTCAAATATGCAAAAAGTAATGTATTTAAATTGAAGCCAGATTGATAGAAATTCCTCCAAAATACACCCTTCTAAAAATACAAATTATTTCTTTCTTCTTTCCCATTCTACTATTTATAGCTCTGTCTAGGGGATAGTGGATAGCTTAGTGGTAAGAGGCCTACTTGCAAACCTTGTAACCTAAGTTCAAGCCCCAAGAAGCCCATGTGATGGAAGAAAAAAACTGACTTCTGAAAGCTGTCTTCTGAGCTCCACTCATGTTCCATGGCATGCACACATTCTCTAATAAATAAATCAAATATAATTACTTAAGAGAAATTTCAGTCAAATTTGGAGACATGGAATTGGAGGACAGCAGGTCAATTTAGGGCTCATTCCTCATTGTGAATAATAATAATAATAATAATAATAATAATAACATGCATAGGCATACTTGATCAAGCATTTTTATGTGACATGAAGTTAGAGAGGCTTATGATTCATTTGTTACTCTATTCCATAACATAAAAATATGATTCTTGAGGCAAAAGTGATGGGCTTTGCATTAAAATTTATTTCCACTAGATTGCAATATAGAAATCAGGCATTTAAAGTGATTGCATGATAAGATAGGTGAAACCATCCTGAAGGAAGCTAGGAGCTGTGGAGTCAGTACATTATAAGGCAGTATAATTTTTTTGCTGACTCCTTGTTCAGAATCTGTTCATGATTAGACTTTGTCGAACTATTGGTTATTGATTATGGTAAGTAAAGAGATTGGTACACATAGTTAAAACAAATTTATAATTTCTTATTAGAAATAGGGCAAATTATTTGAATACATGTATTACACTTATAATAGTCAGAGAGAAAATTGGTAGAAGATGTAGTGTAGAGTTCAAGATAAATAGTCTCTAAACCCTTGGTTCCCTATAGTGGGCACAAGTGTTTGCATTTCAATGATACATGTATTCTTGAGAGACAGTTTATTCTGCAAACTATGCTTATAACAGCATAACACAAGTTAAAGGAGAAATGAGGAATGGGACAAACCACTTCAAATTCGTGCTAGTGTGAAATCAGAGTACTAAAAAAATGATTGGTGACTTGAAAGATTACTTGAGTAATTGGGGCGACGGGTCCAGATACCCATGAAATAGATGAATGTGGGAGGCAATTGGGTAGAAAGATTGACTTTGGGACTCTGAGGCAAAGCAGTAACCACTAAGGCAGCTGCTGTGGTTATCATAAGGTGTCTCAACAGCAAATCAGAGTATCAAGATCCCAACCCAAGGTTGGGGATTAACACCACAAAGTTGTATTGTGACGTGGTGTAAGACATCATTTTGCTCTTACTATTCTAGTTTGATTTATCTAGAAAAAAAAACCTCTAGCAACCAAATTTTTTTGTTTTACTTCTATCACTGCTATATTCTCTAATCATTTAAGCTATTTGGTATAACAAATCACATGGAGCAACAGAAAAATATCACTGTATTAGTTATATCAAGCCCCCTTTGCTGTGGAAAATTGTCAAGGAAACATTGTCCCCCAGACTACAACAAAAACACTCTCATATTTATTCTACAACTACAATTCTCTTTCATATATATATATATATATGCTAGACCAACCAACTCTCCCTTTGTATAGCTACACTCTTAAGCTATAAAGCACTTCCAGTCAGGGTATTTGATTGTCACCCTTTATGGATAAACAGAATTAGTTCTTGTGGATTGTTAAATTTCTGCCGAAACAACCAAGGAAATCTCACCATCAAGCCATGGTTCATGATAGCCCATCTTTATTTGAATTCTTATGGAAATAGGAAACAGGAAATAAGCTTTAAGATTAAAAATAAAGTGAATATAAAGAAAATTATAACTTATAATTAAGTATAAGATCTGTTTTGTGGATAATATGTATAGAGTATTCTTTGGTTCCTGGAAAAATCTCTTTGGCTATGATGGTGTGAGAAAGAACTAGTAAAAGAGAATGAGGGAGCAATACAAAGTTATTTGAAATATATTTTTGTAAGATAAGCAAGATAACTTTTAAGCAATTGATATCTTTGCATTGGAAAAATCTAACTGAAAAGTTAACTTATAATTGCATGAAATTTTATATATAGTTGTAAGTGGAAGAATTTAAATTCCACAGATCAGATAATCTAACAGTTTTGTAAAGCTCAGTAGCATATTTAACTTGGAAAAGGTACTTAACAATCTTTCAAAATTTTTTATGCCAAGGATGTACTTTAGATCATATATAGGAAATTCTTTGCTTGTGAAAAATAACAGAGTCCTAAAATTTATTTCCCTGAATGCCAGGCAATATTTTTTTGTTTGCTGAAAAGGAAACAATATTTTTAAATACTCACAAATGGCTATAGTCAAAGACATTCATCCTACTGCTGGGATTGATAAACTTCCACGGTTTCCAGAGCAGAGTCAAAGGGGATTATGATGTGTAAGTAAAAAAGAGAATTTCCTTGGCAATTTATAAGGTAAGCAATACTTTTCCATGACTGACAGGCATAAATCAGGAAGTTATCTAGTATGGCAGTCTCAAGAAAAATCAATCATTAGAGTACGTGTGTGCGTGCATGCGTGCATGTGTGTGTTCTGACCTGGTTTGTTTAGATTTTAATAAAAGCCTAATGAAAGAGACAGATATGTTACATTGAGAGTGTAGAATTTGAGAGATCTCAGGGTTCAGATACTGAGTTTTTTCTCCCCTTTTCCTTGCCTCTTTTCTAAATCTGCTTCTCTTTGATCTAGCTACATTCATGCTCTTTTTTAAAACATTTTCTTTCCTGAATATCTTAAATATTTAAATTATCTACTTTTCCCCTTCTATGTAGTAGGAGCAAAGATATTTTAGAAATTAAATTAAAAAGATTATTTTAGCTGCTAATCCGTAGTTATTGGCATATTCTTTTGTGGGGTTGCAGATTCAGGGTTGAAGGGGAAGGGAATCTGGGTAGAAATCCTACAAGGTTTGGGAGGTTCACAAATCAATGTCTTAAACCTGTAGCATGCTCTGGATATTTTAACCCCCTTTCCTTTTCATTTGCAGTCTTTTCCAAAGAACACTTTCCTTGTAGAAGATAATTAGCCAAAAGACAAATGTTGCTTTGACTAGTTTTTATTTTATTTGCCTATTTTTATTTTATTTTTTGAATCCAACTACTTCAGTTCTTTTATTGACAAAGTTAATTTAATGACTAATGTCTGTCATATATATTTTATATTACCTGTAAATATTATTTTTTAAAATTTTTAAATAAATTTGTTAAATATACATTTTTAGATACATGTTCCTTGCCTCCCTCATTCCCCCTGCCTTTCTCCCTCCTTTCCCTTCCACTCCCATCCTATTCCAACCTCATCCCTATGTGGGTTCAGTCTACTGCCTTCTATTCTGCCCTTTGCTTCTATGATTCTTGCTGTATCCTCTGTTCTCATGGAGGTTCATGCTTCTGTGGCAGACAGAGAGGCCCTTCCCTGGGCACCCACTGATATGGGTACTCCCCTACCTCTGTCTGACCCACTTTCCCCAAAGGATTCTACTGTCTGAAACTATTTCTCCTGAGATCCATGCCAGTCCATGGGACCATGCTGACGTATCCACCACTGTGCAAATTTGATGAGTTCAAGTCTCATCGCTGTGAGGTCCTGGCGGGAACGACCCTATCTTGAGTGGAGTGACCAGTCCAGCAAAGGAACTCTCCATCTTTAAGCTCCTACAGTCTCACCGTCCTCCCCCCAGCTTCTGCAAAGTCCTCTGAGTCTCCAGCTGGGGAGAAATTTGGCTGGCCTGGTGCCAGGTGAACATTGTAGTGTTGACCTTGTTCTGTATTCAGGTTTGTTGTCCATTTTGCTCTTCTTGCACTGCACAAGGCTTCATCATATCTGGGCTTTAAGATCCTTTCCTATCTAACATACAGAAACTGTTAAGGAGAGACCATTATATAAGAGAAGGCTTGAAAGAGAGGGAGGATCAGGAGTAAGGCACTGCAGTGGGTGGGGTCAACCTATAGGACATCATCTGGTTGTCAACTAATCATTAAGTCCCCTCCCCATGATGATGAAACCACTCTGAGTACCAGAGATCAGAAAGGAGACTGACTGTGAATTGGGTTAAATATCTCACTAATCTCAGTTGACATTCAACTGAGAAACAAGGGCACCATCAAGAGAGATATATTTTTACTTTTAAATGCAGAATTACCAACTAAAATAATAAAAAAGGTAACTTACGATATGTTTTCGAGAATAAACTGTGATTTGTACTCCAAGTAGTTTGCCGAATACAAATGGTACAAGACTTTTGAGCAAATGCTATTTTTTTCATAGATACTTTTGAGTCTTGATTTTTTTTTATCCAGTGGAATAAGTTGAACGGGCTCTGAATGAGCATTATCTCTGATAACTGCCAACTCTGATGCTGCTTCAATTTTCAAGCATAGTCTGGATAGGGGAACCAGCCTCTCCTTTGTAATAAAGAACAGCAGCTTCTCAGGGTCATTCTTCCCTCCCTTTGCAAGACGACTTCAAACTGGAAGCCTGGGGGCATGGCCAGCAGATTTTCTGCTCTTTCCAACAGCCTCTGCCTTTTAAGTGTAGTTAACCTCTGCCACAGTTGAAGGTTAAGAGTGAGCCTGAGCCACAATAAGGAATAAGTCGGTTCTGACATATCTTACTGATGGTTGGACTATTAGCTAAATCTCAAACCCTTAGGTGAGGTCACCTTTGAATGAAACTGTCTTATTGGAAAATGCTTTGGAGAACTCCAGGAGCTCCCTGGTGGATTCTATTTCCTGCAGTTGAGTTTCTATTAATGAGTGTGCCACATGAAGGGATAGCTAGCTCACTTTTCAGTGCTGGACTGCTGCTGATGCACCTTCAGACTCTGACTATTTGAGTCTCTATAAGACTATGGATTGTACAGGACTTAAACACCCCATAGTGCATTTCTACTAAATTAACACACATAGTAAGTAGCAAATTCTCATGTATCCTGTTCTCTTACATACTTTGGAAGAAAAAGCAAATTACATTGCCATTCTTCTTGGCCTACCTCAAAAGCAAGTCGTTTGTTATTTTCTTGTTCTCAAGATTTTTTTTTAAGTTGAGCTATCAACCTCAGTGCATAGACAACTTCAAGTTCAGTGTCAAGTTTCTGTAGAGGGTTATAAACCTGGCTTTAATGCCAGGAATTTAATCTCAGATATAAATCCCTCATTTCTACCCTTCTTTTTTTTTTCTTTCCTCCCACCATCCCTCTTCTCTCTCCCTTTACTGCTCTCTTTTAACATCTTTTTTAGATCTGCTTTGTGTCTTTAAGGTTAATGAGGTGTAAAAGACATGCTAGAAAGTTTGCTTTCAGCCTGTGTGAATTATTTTATTATAGTTTATATCCTTGATTTTGGTAAGAAAATGAAGAGCTGGCATGGTTTTTAATTCATCCTTTCTGAAAACCCCTCCTATGGGCTTGAGGATCTATGTTGTCATCTTTCCTTCTGACTGTTCTGTTCAAACAAAATAAAGGAAGTATTTCATTGGAGAAGATTTAGACTAAGATCACAAGAGTGACTAAGTGTGTTGTAAACATTGACTTTGAGATAAGTTTATTTCAACAAGCATAGCCATGTTCTAGAAAGCATGGAATTCTCTAACCTTTTACATGTCAATGATTGGAATACATGAATTGAATAAATAATAGTTGAAGTCCAAGCTTCTATTACATAGTTTCTAACTTCACTGTCATAAGTTTAGCCATTGATTCTCTTCTCCATTCAGTTGGCATTCAACAAAGTTTTAAGGAAGAGATTCTACGTAGTTCTTGAAACATAATTGTATGTGGTTGTGGTGGTTATAAAAATACTTGGAAGACAGTTTGCATGAGCAATTTCCTAGAGAAAAACAAGTGGCTAAAGATGGGGGTGTGACAGTGAGCATGTGGAGAAACACTCAGATTGCTGGAGTTCTTGTTGGGTCTAGAGAGCCAAGAAACAAAGCCTTAACACAGGAATTTACATGCCCTCAAGAGTTTGTTCATGCTTAGAACAGCAGGTGGCTTTTGAAAAATTGTAAGCATAAAACCAGTTGAAAATAGAGTCCATTTTGTGACTGTATGCGTGAAGAACATGTGATTTGATAAAGTTATCAATTAATACTCTGTTTCTGTATGTAAGAAAAGTATAAACTTTGAATGCACTTTCACCAGCATCATATTGTTGTGATTCTCTTGCTTTATTTTTTTGAAATGATAATTAAAATGATCGATCAAAACTATGGCCATTATTGTCACTTTATTTCATGAAAGGGATATTGTGAAAACTGTTTTCTACTCTATGTAAGGTGATTCTGTCTCTAAGCATGAATTTAACTCCTAGAAAAAGGAGCTCGCACTCAAAATATGAGAATAAACATAGCAGGATACTGGAAACATGCATGTTTGATTTGGAGAAGTAGGTAGAAACAAAAAGAGCAGCATAGATACTGAATAAGGTGAAGAGCATACTCTCCAGGGGCAGGTAATTTACAGTACTTTTCTCATGTACACAGTGTTGTACACTAGAACAAAGTGGGTCCTATCATCTGGGTAAAGTACAAATTATGAGACAGCCAGTTAGCAAAGGAACCTCAAATCTGTGTGCTGGTTCAAATGGAATAGACCATTCAAAGCCTTTGAAGTTATAATGAAGTTTAAAGCCTGAGAAAATTACAGAAACAGCTATGCTTACAGGAGATACAACAGAGCTTTCAAGGCCACTGAAAGATTCCAGGACAAATAAAGAAGTAAATGGAATTTCTTCGGGACTTAGGAAAAAGTGCCTCTGTTATGTGCAGCAAAAAAAAAAAAAAAAGCCTTCAGATTCCCTGAAGGAATTCACAATTACACATCCCTAGGGAACAGATACAGATATATTTCAAAGAGTGATTGCTGTAAATATATACTGATAAACAAGGTAGAGATGTTTTGAAAGACATAGAAAATAGTGAATTTCTGGAGAATTAGCTGTTAAATCATGAGGTTGTTATAGGTAAGATTGACAATACAACTACAGGTCAAAAGATGTGAAACATTTTGATATAAAACACCTACTTGATATAGTTTTTAAATACAAATAGCTAACCAGATCTTTGAACATCCCATACTGTCTAGCAGATATACAGAATCTCAGATTGTCCATGTCTTTATGCTGAGTTGACATCACTAAGTACCAAACAAGTACCATAAACATCTCATTCTGAAGAACAGGTAAAATGTTTTCTAAAGAACTAAGCTACATTATATTATCATTAGTCCAACTCAACCCTAACCAAGCAATCTTACATGGCAGAGAAAGATTTTCAATCTGTACTTCTAAGTCTACATTCTACCCTCCACTTCTTCCAGTGAAATTGGGAGGATGTTTATCACCAGCAATTAACTGGATTTTCCCAATGAGAGATAATGATAGGGCTGAAAGAAAATTTATTGTATTTACTTCCTTGAGCTTTTGTCTTTACCAACATTCTCAGGGAATCTCTCTCAGATGTCTTTTTCTCTCCATTTAGGTAACTGTTCAGTCCTCTGGAAACACACCTTAATATTTTGATAAATTTCTTTTAATTCACTATTCTAGGACAGTGACAGTTTTATGTCTACTGACTAAAAGATAAAGTTTTAGGTCAGAGGAAGATATTTTTCATGGGTCATGTTGATTTCTGTGTTAAGAAGTTCCCAGGATGATGGACAGCACAACCAATATTCTATTTTACACATGTCAATAGGAGGTTTCTTTGTTGTGTTTCCAGTTAATAGCTGAGTGAGAAAGCTTAGTTGTAGAAAGTGAATCTGAAGATCAAAGGAAAAAATGTTTATTAAACACTTAAACACTTCCCTCTTTAGTTTTTAACCTATTCAATTTTAAAAGATTAGTTATTGATGATAATTGAAAGAAATGCACACATAAAATAGATAAAATACATTTGTAGAGGGGAAATAATTTGAATGTCTACTCTAGAAATTAAGGTAAATATATTTGCTTTAGAAGCTTTTATTTTTCTTCCTCCCTCCCTCCTACTCTCCCTCCCTTCCTCTCTCCCTTCCTCTCTCCCTTCCTCTTTTCTTTCTTTCTTTCTTTCTTTCTTTCTTTCTTTCTTTCTTTCTTTCTTTCTTTCTTTCTTTCTTTCTTTCTTTCTTTCTTTCTTTCTCTCTCTCTCTCTCTCTCTCTCTCTTCCCTTCTTTCCTCTTCCTCTTCTCCTGTCATGCATGCTCTTCACCTTCAGTACTTACTTTTCACCTCCAAGCTACATGTGTTCTTTCATTTTTTAAATCCATGTTTTATGTATCATATATATCCAGGAATTCCAGTGCTATCCATACTCAAAGTACTCAATAGTTTATATTTTCATTTATACATCTGTGTTGTTGTATTAGTGTCTACTTTTCAATATCTTCTCTACATACAATTTTTGCAATTTTGTATTTGATTTTGACAAATGACCTATAAATAAGGAATATTGTACATGAATGTTCTTTACCATCCACTATCTTGTGTTGGAGTGTACTCTAAAAGTCAAAGACAGAAAGTGAAAATGAAATTTAAATAGCAATTATTTCAATGAGCTATGTTATCACATAAAATTTCACTTGTATGAAATAAAACATCAGATGTCCACTGATGGTGGTAGTATTCATTCTATAACAGGATAATGAAACTAAGACAATTAGGCACAAATATCTAGGACCTCGTTTATTTTATTATTTAAATTTACCTTTTCCTTCTTGCATTATTTAGACTTCACTAAAAGACATCCAGGTCTGGGATATTAGAAGGGATTTTTCTTCTCTTTTATATAAAGCAATTTACAAGGAAGCATTTGAGCACAATGTTTTCTGGATAAGAGTTCTTTTCTTGTTAATCTCTTCTTTAGACTGCTACTTCTTTGTTCCATCACTAGGGTACGTATGTATGGATGCTGTGGAAAGGACCTTATGAGAGAATTGGTTCCAAGAACTGGAAACACACAAAGCAGCTTACACTTCTTAATAGAGATATAAATGAAAACGAGAGCTTTTTATTCTTCCCAGGAAGTCACTGGCCAATTTGCAATGATTAGTTTCCAGCTGAGATCTCTCAGTGTTTCCTCTTACACTCTAGGGATTCAGGTTGACATTTTGTGGTGACATTTTAAGATGGTTCTTGGAAATTTTTAAATTCAGATGTTGCTCTGGAAAAATCATATTTGGGCTAGAAGTTGTAAAGTATGTGAAGATGAGGACAAAGTAATTTTTATCAGTATACTCTGAATTAATTGCTTCTTTTTTTCTCTTTCTCTCTTTGATCTACCTTTTCTTACATTCTTACATTTCTTACATTCTCTTGCATTTTCAAGAGCATGCACTTGATCTGCTGAGCTATTTTGCCGCTGGGCCCTTTTACTTCCTTTTAATCTTTACTGAGTCCCTGTTTCTTGTTCAGAATTCTTCTAGGTTCTGAAGACTTAAATAATGAATTCAGAGTTCCAATTCATTCATGTCTTTAAGATCCTCAACTTCTAAAAGGAAAAAAAAATCACATGCATAATTAGGAAAATCACAATAAATTAACTTTTTTATAATGATTCTCTCAAAGGAAAAAGAATACCATCTTCCAAGTTTTTCAGCATCACACAAAAAGATCCGGTAGATCACGCTGAAGCATGCGTGGGAGTTTGCAAGCATGTGAGGGCAGAAAATTTTCCTTAGGTTGGGTATAGCAGTGTTAGTGATATCAAATGGCAGAATGGAAAGTTGCAGTTTGACCTTTGTGCTGCTGCCGGGTGTCAAGAATGTTGAAACTCAGCAATGGGAGAAAAGCAATGTGTAAACACTTATGAAGGATTTGTATGGCATGGATAAGAATTTGGAATCTGTTCTGAGATAAGGAAAATGTTTTCTGAGTGATTCTGAAATAATTTAATTTTCTGTAATTTCTCACAGCAGTAGTGATAATGTGCACTGCTTTACTGAGGATGAAGTTTCTTGCATTCTCATAAATCTTAGGATAGAATTCCTTATTACCCTACAGATATTAACATGCATTTCCTTTTTCCCCCCCATAGACCATAGGATGGAATTTCTTATGTCTCCATACAGTAGTTGCAATTGAGAAACGTCAAGAGTCAAAAATGCATTTAGAACATCTACATTTCCTCATATCCCAGCCTAGCAAGAGGGCAAAGCAGTTTGCTATGTGGTTGAGTTACTGTTTGAGAACTATTGCTTGCTCTTACAGTGCAGTCATGTTAGAGACTATCACACTGCATCTTGCTGGTTACAGGAAAAAATCAAAATTCAAAGTATGTTTTTTTACTAAATGCATATTACTTTCCTAACCTCATAAATTCAGGGCTCCATCTTGAGATGAACCACTGCAAGCCAGAAACTATCCATACTATGAAAATGTAGCACAGAAGACAAGCAGCCATCAATTGTTTCAGCCTGGATGGATGAGGTTCTGAGCCAAAGCAATAAAAAGATTGTAGGAGAAGACAGATTTCAGTTACATTAATGGTGTAGATACAGGGATTGGTGACTGCATGTATGTGGATTTGGGGCAAGGGTAGGATTTGGGATAACCTACACTAAGAATTAAGGTGACCCTAGACTTTTTATTGCAGCTATTTTCTGATAAATGTGGAACTGTTATATATACAGAATATTTGTAAAGGTTTCTGATTCTAGGCATCCAAGTTCCAGTGTTTTGACAAAATCATTTCCTGTCCATTCGTCAAAGGTCAGCTCTATTAGTTAGTGTCTAGTGTCTATGGCTAGATTGTATTTTTCAATTCCAAAATGCTGTTCAGAAAACTTGTTGAACTGAAATGAATAAGTTATTCAGTTGAAATATATGATTTTGTCCATACTAAAGCAATTTTGGACATCTAATCAGATTAGCATTTATAAAGACATGAAAATGTGTAAGATGATACCATAGTTTGCAAACTACAACTGACAGAAAAATCTACTTGACCAGATTATTTCTATTTATTTATTTTTCATTTATTACAGTTATCACGCAACTTGAGACGCATGACAAAACTGTTTCAAAGAAGTGTGAGAATATCAGATTTTAAAGTTCTTTGTGTGGCTAGCTGATTAATAACTTAATTTATGCTTGCTTTAAGGATTTTAAACTATTATATGCTTTAAGAATATTAAATTATTATTTACTGCTATGTATATGTCATTCACAAAATATATATTTGACTAAAGAACACAAATACACATAATTTAGATTTAATATTCGAAAGACCTTGGGTTAAGAGTCATACTTTTTTTAATTTGATGTTTCTTTTTGCAGATATATTTCTGTGATATAATAACATGTATTCTAAAAAGTTTATTTTAAATTTATTTCAAATCCCTAATATTTCCTTTAATTTTCCTGTTGAAAAAAAAAAGGTTTACTTGTTTGAATATTTCTGTCCCAATAGAGAAGAGTCTGGAAATATTCCAAAGGATATTGCAGTATCACTTTATGTTGAAAACTCTGCCTTTGTGAACACCAAGCATTTTTATGATAATAGCACTAGTTCTCCTATCCTTCATGCATCTTGGAAGCAAAAACTGAAAATTAGTGCATTGATCTTGACATTAAAATTATGTCCCTTTTACTATGCGATCAATAGTATCCTCTAGTGAAATATTTTGTCTTGCTTAAATACCTGTCATCATTTTATAGTTAATTCCTCATGTTAGACTTCAGGATGTTGATCTAAAAATCAGGAATATTGAGTCCAACTCTCATTTTTTTAAGATGAAGACATTCAACTCCAGAGCACTCAGTGAGAACTAATGTCTTAGGCAATGCTACAGATCATGGCTTGAAGCACAATCTGATATTTTTCTCATTAGATACTTAATAGTAAAAATTGCAAAGTTAGAATACCAGTGCTGTATTTATTTGTTCTTATAAGCTCTATATTGCACTGTATAAGCTCATTTGATGAAATGATCTTTGGGCTCAAAAACATTGGCTTTAGACCTACAGACCATAGGAAGTGAAGTCACACTCTTTCAGCTCAAGCACCTTAACAACCATTTAAGTAACTGACATGTATATCTCTTTACATACTTTCAAAAATGAAAAGGAGAATACACTCATGGCAGAAATACACTCATGTAGAATTTATCACTATCTATCATTTGCCCATTATCTATCAGTCATTTTTTCTTAAACAATTTTCTCCCTCTTCCTTCCCTCCCTACCTCCCTCCCTTTCTCTTCTTTCTTTTTCTTTCTTTCTCTCTTTCTTTCTTTATTTCTTTCTTTCTTTTTCTCTCTTTCTTTCTCTCTCTTCTCTCTTTCTTTTTCTCTCTCTCTCTCTTTCTTTCTTTCTCTCTTTATTTCTTTTTCTCTCTCTTTCTCTCTTTCTCTTTCTCTCTCTATCTTTCTCTCTCTTTCTCTCTTTCTTTCTTTCTCTTTCTCTCTCTCTTTCTCTCTCTCTTTCTCTCTCTTTCTCTCTCTCTTTCTCTTTCTTTCTCTTTCTCTCTCTTTCTCTTTCTCTCTTTCTTTCTTTCTCTCTTCTTCTTCCTCTCTCTCTCTTTTCCTCTCTCCCTTTCTTCTTTCTTCTTCTCTCTTTTTCTTTCTTTCCTCTTCTTTCTCTCTTCTTTCTCTCTTTCTTTCTCTCTTTCTTTCTTTCTCTTTCTCTCTTTCTCTCTTTCTCTCTTTCTCTCTTTCTCTCTTTCTCTCTTTCTCTCTTTCTCTCTTTCTCTCTTTCTCTCTTTCTCTCTTTCTCTCTTTCTTTCTTTCTTTCTTTCTTTCTTTCTTTCTTTCTTTCTTTCTTTCTTTCTTTCTTTTTCTTCCTTCCTTCCCATCTGACATCTGCGCATTTATTTCTTTATCTAGTTTACATTTGATTCTGGGACCAGATTATAAAATTCTGTTAGTAGAAATGTTCCTGCCATGTTTTTGAACTGTATATCCTAGAATAAGGCAAAGTTAAATAGCAAATGGTCAAGGAAACTATTTGTGTTTTTCAGAATCTAAACAATGTTCAAATGAACTTTCACTTTTGTTTTTATTGACACAGTGGATGCCATTGCATACTGTATCAGGAAAAACCCCGCTCAGTCATCTATCCCAGGAACCCTCTCTTCTAAGCTGACACGCCTTAAAGAAAGTCATTATGAGGCCATCAGCCCTGATTGTGGAGGGTTGCGCTATAGAGATGGGCTGGGCCATTAATGTAGATATTTTCAAATAATATCTAGATTAACATTAAATATTTTCAAATTTTTCAAAACAGGCATATGCACAAGCCTTCTTTGAAAAATTCCATTTATATGCAATTAAGATTTTATCTTCATAGAAATACAAGCAACATCTTGTTGACAGTAAAAAAGTTAAAACATTAAAAAAGATTTTCTATTTTTTGAAATATGCCTCTTTTCCTCATTGTTGTTGGCTGTGAAATGAGCAAGTATGTGAAGTGGTTTCCTTTTCTTTTTTTAGAAGAGCAGGATTTTGTTAGCTTTTTGACTCACAGCCAGTCCTTTTTGTAAAAATATCAATGTTTTGTTGAGGATAAAAATAGCCTGTTTCAGCCAGCAAAATGTCATTTGGAAATGCAAGTGACCAATGCCATAGAAAATGTGAGCCACTTACTATTAAGGCTTGGAACACAATAAATGATCCAATAATGTCTCAAGAACTTATTTCCTTACAGATCCTGCTCAACAGAAAGAGAGAGCAAAGCTGAGAGGCATCAGGCACAGCCTTGGGACAGAAGATACACTGTGCAAGGAAGAATATTTAAGAGATGCGAGGAGAAAGATCCTACAATATACATATACAGAAAGCTGAAAACAGTAAACAAGAAAAGACGTACGAAAATGAGAGAAAATACAAAACACAGAAAAAAAAAAGAATGAAAGGAAGCTCACGAAAAAAAGAAGCCAGTTAATGGAAGTCTAGTTAAATTCCAATGAAACATTTTAAGTTCTTGGAAAAATTAAAAGGATAAAACAAGAAAAAATGTGGCATTAAAATCCAGAAACCCCCAAATTTTAATGCCTAACAATCAATTTATAATTAGTGATTCATGTTTGTTTATGTTTCTCATTCCTATTTTAAGAAAAATTTATCTCATATAAATAGATAATTACAAACTACTCCCTTTAGTGTGTAAATTCCATTTAGGAATCGTGACTTGGTATTATTGCTGGAGCATCCCTTGTAAACAGGTGGACTGTGGTGACCATCTGGTAATTGGATGGATGCCCAGGATTAGACAGACTTTACTGATATTTAGCTGTGCCCACGATTTTCCACCAAGTGGACAAAACTTACATAATTGGTAACCTAAGAAGACACAACTACATACAGTCTCAAAATATGACTACCAATCATATAGAATTAGCTATAAGCTAGAATTTGTACTGGAATATTCAGTTGCTTTTGTATTGCTCTGTTGCAGACATTTTCAGAAAACCTTATATATTTACAACAATGTTACAAGTCAGCTTTAATATTATTGAATATCAGTAAACTGAGGCTTTTAGAAGTCACCAGTTTCCAAAGGTTCTAAGTCAGCATGATACCTGATGAAACTAAATTCATATTGTGAGTTTTTAATCACTCTATAGTCATTATATATGCTGTAGCATTAATTTAGAAGAAAATCAGACTTTGCTATATGTTTGATTCCAAAAATAAGGTTTTCCTATTATTGCCTTTTTTTGATAATCTGAAAATTCTTTGTATCTTCATTGGTAAATCTATCTAGGCATGATAGCAAAGGAGATGTTACTGAGATTCTAGACAATGTGAAAATGGAATTTTTTAATTTAGACCATGTAGTTGATAGACAATCTAGTATGATAATGTAGCATTTTCCAAACCTGTCCTCCATAACTTTCTGTTAAAAATCCTTTGGAAATTTGAAGAATAATTGTAAAACTTCCTCACTTGTAATAGGTTTGCATGAGGATAAGCAGTCCTTACTAAGCTAAAAAATCTGAAGATTTCTTAATAAAATAGTACTAATTTGGGATACTTAAGCATTTTTATTCTAAAAGGAAGAATTCTGAGATTACATAGTACCTCACTGATAATATGCTTGCCTTTTTAAAAGTTTGTGTGTGTGTGTGTGTGTGTGTGTGTGTGTGTGTGTGTGTGTGTGTGTGGTGTATGTGTGTGTTAATTTTTGCATGTGTATGGAGACACATGTACAGGCCTGTATACACATTTGTTCATGTGTATGTGTATATGATTGAGGCTAGTTTCTCAATCAATTAAGGAGCTCTCCTATACTGCTACTATGATAAATCAGCTTGTTCCAGGCTCCCAAGACTGCAGTGGTGGAGAGTATGTCATGCCCAGCCAGCATTTCTATGGTTCTAGAAATCTGAATACTGGTTCTGATGTTTGGGTAGCAAGCACTGTAACTGCTGAGCTGTCTTCCCATCCCTAACTCTGTCCATTTTTAATTAATTAATCTTTTAATTCTTTGAGATATTTTATTTGGCCTAATAACTAAACTAACATCATGTAAAGCTAGATCTGTCTGTAAGACTGTTTTCTTTGAGTATTGACCACTTTTCTGAATAAATATCAAATGAGCTATGAGTATAAAAAAGAGCATGGAGAATTAAAACAAACTGAAATCACATCATCTCTAAGGATTGACCTGAATGTGTGCTCAACAAAGATTATGTTTAATTAGAATACAGTTTCGTCACTGAGAAGTGCTTCAAAGTTCATTTTTAGTCTATGTCTTTCCTGTTTTATGCAAACCAGAAGTGATGTTTAAGAGAATAGAAGTGATGTTTGAGTAAAATATGACATTCAAATTTTAGTTCTTTCACTATTCATCTGTCAGCTCATAGAATATAATTTTTCTTTTACTTTTTATGCTATTCATTCATTTATATAGATATATCACTTTTGTTTAAAGTGATCTGTGGTTTCTTCTCTTTTCATCCATATATTCACACTAAGTTATTAAAACTACTCCTTCAAAAATAATCTTATGTCATTCAACATTAGGAGGAAATGCTAGAGACAATTAAAGTCCATGACATGCTTTGGTCTTTTCCTTGTGGCAAGTAATGGAATTCGCTGGGCAAATAATGATAGCTACAGATTCAGAATATAAACCAAGTAGAATATACAGCAGAAACGTTATTTGAACATTGATTTACTGAAAGTTTTAACTCTTTACCTATGATTACTCTAGGTCAGACATAAGTGCAATATTTGAAAATACTATTTAATCTTCATGTGAACATATGAGCATTGAATTCCTTTCTGCATTTATAAAACCATAAAAATTGCAACAGGGATTAATAATTATATTTTCTTTTCATAAAAAGAAGAAAGGAAGATAGAGGTAAATGCATAATAAGGTTTAAAGGTGTAAACAAAATTTTCCTAGAGAATTGAAACCATTTGACAGAATAATTTTAAACAATCATTTAGTTAATCAGTTGGGTGATTTGAAAATTATCCCATATAATCTAAAATTAATCTGAAATATCTATCTCTATTAGTTAATAGTTGAAATAAAATATAATTTATATAATGGGGAAAAATCAAGTACTTTTAAATACATTCTTCAATTCATGCTGTTCTCTTGTTTTTTCAACAGCTTAGCACAATTTGAGATGTTAGCAATTTTACTGTCTTATAATTACAAAACTAGTTTCTTAGTCTTTAGCAGCCAAACATGTATCTGTACACAGAGAAGTACAAATATTTTTTTTTACATTTTTTGGTTCTTGTTCAACGTTTTATTGTCTTGCATGTTTTATTTTATTTTGTTATCCTACAACAAACTTTAGTAATATGAATCTAAACTTAAATTTTTCTTCTTTTGTGTTTACTAATAAAAAATGACACATAGATCAAGAATCATATGTGATCCATGTTTCCTTAAGCATATACAATGCTGTAAATAAGTCATTAAATATAATGAAATTTATTTTTATATTTATAGTAATGTAAGACAAGATTGTTAGTTTTTGCCTTAAGATTCATAAAATAAACATAGATGCCTGAATGTGTTTGATGGGGTTGAAGTAATAAAGCTCAGTCTTATTGCATGATTGTAATTTGGGTCTGACTATACCCACATCAGTTGATAATAGACTTTCTATACTGGCTGGGTGGTCTTTTGACTCAATATAGTCAAGTTTTCTGTGTACTATCTGCTCTCAGTTGCGACCTTCTTTTTCTACTTTAATATATTCACTTCTAAGACTTCATGGATTGTCTATCTTTTGAGTATAGTATGGCCATCTAGGATACATCTGACTCAGAGAGGGAAAGGAAAGATACATCTTCCTATTTTCTACTAAAATCTATGTTGGACCCTCTCTAGTTATTTTATGGTTCTGAACACTTTCCACATTAGAGGAGATCTGAGCTACCTGAACCTCTTTGCAAGGTCAGTGAAAATATAAACTTGCTCTTGGGGGAAACTCAGACTTGTCTTTGGTGAATATGAAAGTCTTAGTATTGATTAAACGCAGACAGAAACATGTGAGACGCTCATGATCCATTCTTAGTGACATTCCCTTATGTCTACTCACTTCTCAGAAATTTCTTTCACCTTTTGTCTTTTATTGGAATCTGGTTCTCCCATGAGTTCACAACTTCCTCTAAAGAACTTTTTACCTCATTCTATCACTGAACCTGCAAGTGAAAAGGCTGTTTTTGCAAGTTCTAATTGCAGTTTTCTTTGCTTACAATAACTTATCCTTACTCTCAGCTGACCATGCTGCTTATTTCACTGAAAAAAGTGGAAACAGCTACAAAAGAGCTTCCATGTACTCACCCATCCTTATCTAAATATTGACATCAATTGAACCATGTACTGTTTCCAGTGCATGTTCCAGTACAGGAAGTCTCTTTGCTCCCACTTTAAAATAATCACTTGTTCCACTTAGCATTTTATCCTGATTATTTGTGCCATTGAAACCACCAAAAACAAACAAACATGTCTAATGATATGTTATTTTCTAGATATATTTCTTTATTCTATGATCCTCGTGTTTATAATTCTTGTTTCTAACTGCTCCCCTATCATACTTATTGTTAAAAATTATTATTAATATAAGGAGTCTTAATACTATCAGTCTACTTTGAGAATGAACCAATTCATCAGAGATTTCTACTCCTACAGAAAGTGATTCACATTACTTATCCATATTGTAAATAAGTTAATAATTGAATGAATTTTCCTACATGAAACATTTTTTGCAGTATTTTCAGGGCAGAGTCTTCTAGTTTTCTTCCTTCCCTACTGTTGGTTTAAGTGTGGGTCGACCCCTCACAGGCTCATGTGTTTGAATAGTTAGTTGAGTTAATGTTTGGAAAGTTTATGGACACCTTTAGGAGATGGAAGCTTGTTAGAGGAAGGGATATCACAGAAGGTAGGTCTTCAGGTTTGGTAGATCAGCTCTCCTTTCTCAGAATTTTCTCTTGTTTTCTTTACTTTCCTGATACCTGTGATGACCTGAACCAGCCTCTTGGCTTTGCCTCCAAGCCATACTATGAGATTCCTACAATAAAGAACTATATCCATTCTGAAGCCATAAATCAAATAAAACTTCCTTTCTTCCGTAAGTGTGTCTGGGTATTTATTGTCTCATCATAGCAGAAAAAGTCATTGTAATA
Organism: Typhlomys cinereus; assembly: GCA_023101885.1. Lineage (NCBI taxonomy): Eukaryota > Metazoa > Chordata > Mammalia > Rodentia > Platacanthomyidae > Typhlomys > Typhlomys cinereus. The sequence continues at coordinate 756,083 of JALPQD010000679.1, forward strand.
CTTATCAATTCTTTACCTATCTTTCAGATTCGTTTCTTTTTTTGTATTAGCCCCTACACATTTGAGACCTAGTGTTTGTTACTTCTCATGGAGCGTCCCACCAATTTCAGAAGCTTTAATACTATCTATGAATTAATAATTTTCTAAATAATGTTATTTTCCATTCAAAGTTTTCTCTTAAACTACAAATATAAGTTGCACATTTAACAATTCTATTTGGTTATCTCAACCTTACATGTTCAAAGCTAATTCCCTAGGTTTTAACCAGCATCTCCCATCTCAAGTACCATTTTTTTTTCATGGCAGTACAAGTCAGGAAAATCTAGGTGCATCATAACTCTTCTCTCATTTATTGCCAATTTATCAGTTGATTGCTAACATTACTCAACATCTGAATTAACCTAGTTCTTATACCATCTAGTCTCTATAGTTATCCATTTCTGTGAAAATTAACAAACCAAGCAAAATGATCCTTTTAAGACATAAATTGTGTTATGTGTTGTCTGCACATAAAACCTTCTGTTATCTTTTAATCCTGAGAATCCATAAAATTATATAGAGACATAAACCAGCTAGGCCTCCTAGGAACTCACTGACCTCACTTCCTGCCAGTCTCCTTTTGCTTTCTCACACTCAAGTTCAGCATTCTTGTCTTGCTATGAAGATGCTGCAAAAGCTCTTGATGTACTTGATTTATTCTTAAAATTTTCTCTCTAGAAATTCCTCCCACCACACAGGTACATGACACTCAGTCTCCTTCTTTCCTCATCTATCATATTAGCTATGAGGCTAGCCTAGCATTTCACGTGCTATTGCTTCTCGCACATACATTTGTCAGCCCTACACATTAGTTATTAACATCTCACATATATTTTGCTCATTTGTCTTCCTTTTAATAACTCTATGTTCTGTGAAAACAGGCATACATACTTTCCTGATCACTGTTGAGTCCTTAGATTCTAGATAGCGACAAACTCATGCCAGAAATTCTAAAAATACACAGAAAATTTTGACTATTAGTCCATGCTGATAGTTTTGTAATCAGAGACTACTTTGGATCTTTTGTATCAGTCTGACACAAATGTATTTTGTATCATCTGTGCATTTTGTTTTGAGATCCCATAACATGTCAGATCAACTTTCGAATCTGAATTTTGACAGGAGAATTAAATTCTGTGTCAATTTCAAATAAAAGAATAAAAAGGTAAATTGATTAAAATAGAAGCATATTGCAAAATAAATATGCTTATTTTAGACCAAGATAGAATAAACTTTGAATTAAAAAATGATCAAGTGACTCAGAAATAGCATACAGTTCAAGTAATAGTTTTTCTTATTTTTCAAAATTACTAATAAGATTTATTTTAATATAACACATGGTGGAGAACATGCAGTAATGGACTGACCATTTCCAGTATTTTTTCTTTTCCTAGAAGTTGTATTGTATTAGAAAAAAACACTTAAAAATGTTTGCTTTCCATTTCCCAGGGACCTTTTCAAGTGTTCTTCCTTATTCCTGAATGAACCACATATATTCATTCTGTTTACTAAAGTTAGCAACTTATGCAGCTGCTCCTGGGAGGATGACACACATTTACAGAGAAGAGCACACAGTACAGAAAAGAGTGAGGCAGAATACAAAGGCAGGAAGTCCAGGTGACCTGAGGAAGCAGAAGCCAGACAACTAGGACAATAGAGGTATAAAGCCGGTGGCTGGAATTGCACTAAAAATAGATACATTTGTAAAAATGATCAAAATTTACATTCTAAAAGTTCTAACCCCAAAGAGAAACATAGCAAATGACACCATCAAACACAGCTAATAAACAAAAAAAAAAACAACCCAAAAGTGAATAGAGAAATTGTGTAGGACTAGGATGATGTCAGAATTCAAGACAGAAGAGAGTTTCTTCACAGGTAATTGAAATAAAGCATACTTTGTAATACTATAATTAGTTCATCAATCCTTCCTAATATTCCATCCATTCTAGAAGAAACTATGGAAAGCAGCTGTTTTGAAGAGAATCTTGTGTGTGTGTGTGTGTGTGTGTGTGTGTGTATTTCCTTTTGACTGTTAATGTTTTCTTTCAGTTCTTTTACTCTCATCTTTCATCTTCTTTACCTTGTATTCTTTCTCCTTCTCCTCTTCTTCATCCTTGTCTTTTTCATTCTTCTGGATTTCGAGTCATATGCCAACTCCCAATATATTAAAAATATTAGTCTGCATGTTTCTTTTGAATTTTGTATTTTGAGTAGTTTGAATATAGACTATTCCCTCACCAAGAAAGGAAGTTGGACATTTTTCTATATCCTAGAAGGGTTTAGTTAATATTAGAAATATATTTTTTGAGGCCTGGCAGACTGAATCTTGACATCGTCAAACTTCCCTGTAAGAGGGGACTATTAGCATAGTGTTGAGACTTTTTGTTGCTGTGAAAAAATACTTACTATAAACAACTTAAGAAGGAAGGATTTATTTCAGTTCATGGTCAGCTGGCTCCATTACTTTGGGTTGTAGAAGAGGCAAAACATCATGGTGGTAAAACATGTGAGAAGTAGTCTGTTCATAAAATTGTAGACAGATACAGTCCCCAGATAAAGGCCACTAATCAGTTCCTGCTTCCTTAAATTTCCAGCTTTACAAAATAGCCCTGTTCAAGCCGCCAGCAAGTACAAGTCTCTGTGAAGGACACATCACACCTAAACCACCACACACAATCATCGCTATCTTAGGACTTTGACAATGTTCTTCTTGTTCTTTCATGTATTGGTCTAGCTTTGTTTTACAGAGAAATTTGATCATTAATATTTTCATAAGGAATCCAGTTCTATACAGATCTTTGTTCACCAAAACAATGAATTTTAATGAATATACTCTTTAAATACAATTTTTGTAAAGTTCTGAAACATTGGGTGGTGTTGGGTTTGGAATGGCAGACTCAAGTCTTACCTCCTTTCATACCAGAATAGATCTTAATTTTATTTTCTCTAACTTATATTATTTTACACAGCAAAAGGTTCCATTTGGAATTGTTCAAGCATAATTTGTTTTTTTATGTCCTCTCCCCTTTTCTTTTTAAATTTCTTTTTATTTTTCTAATTTTACAAGAATATTGAGTACTTATGCCTGTTTCTTTTCATCCCTCCCCTTCCTCCCAGTCCTCTCCCTTCCTTCATTAATCCATCCCACTCCCTTGCACCTTCTTGCCTGTCTGCTTCTATGGACCCCAGGTTCCCTCTGGATTATCTACTCTTGTGGGGGTTTGGGCCTCTCGTGGTATATCAATTTGCCTCTCTCAAGCCACCCAACTGATAGGGGCATTTCCTTTCACTCATCCAAATTTAGTCCCCAAGGTTCTCACTGTATGTTCTTATCGCTCTTGAATTCCTCAACAGTCCATGGGGGCATGTTGGAATTTCAGTTACTATGCAGGTCTGGTAATGACAAGTCTCACTGCAGTGAGTCCCTAGATGCAGCAAGTTTGATTAAATGTTTTAAGTTATGTTAAATTGGAGCCAAGCTTGAAAAATCAAAAGTCGTAACTCTGTAAGAGAATAATTAAAGGTCTTTTATCTGGGGAAATAAAAGCACTTCAGTAACATCTTAGATACTTACAATAATAAAATATAGAAATGACTTCATATATAGTACTGAGATGAAAACCACATGGAAAAGATAATGGAGGCCCAACCTGCAGAATTTAGACATTGAACAATCACAGTGGAATCACAGAATCCTTGAGTAAGATAGATAGGTTATTTTTTGATTACTGAAATAGGTAGATGTTAGCAAGTTAACCATAAAAATATAGATATTTAGATATATAAATACATAAATTTAGATATATAAAGAAATTTTACACTATTTCCATGACAGTTAATTTTATATGTCAACTTAGTGAGCAACAGTATACACAGATATTTGATGAAACCCTATCCAGGGTTGATTTGTCATAATTACACAGCCTTTAGGAAAGTCTGTCTCTGTCTTCTTAGAGTGACCTTACTCTGTTTCTCCTCTCTCATGTACATACAGAACTTATACCTCAGTATTCCCCTTAGTACTCCAAATAGTGCAATTAAATTATATGTTGTTTATTTAATTTGTCATTTCATTTTAGGTCAAGATAATTAAATTTGCACAAAGAATTTTCATATTGAATCCCTTGGGTAATTCTTTCCCTAACTTTTTTATATCATCAAGAGTTCTTGCTCTTTCTGTATTGAATTTTTCCTCATGTATAATTAAGAATAACAGAACTCAAGTCACCGAAGATGTTTTTCAAGCATTCTCCATGTTGTTTCATATTACTGTTATGTCATACCTGCTATTGCCTTTTAATGGAATGCCCTTTATTCATTTTAATTGTATGTCTATTCTTTCTTTAGACATTCCTTCCTCTGGGACATTTTGTCTTGTGTTCCGTCTTGCTTAATCTATCTAGTCTTTTTTATATTCTATACAAGTATCCACTATGAAACATATCATATAGTATCTCAGTAATCAATATGTTTCTAGTAGTTCTATAAAAGAAAACATCAAGAACTTTTTGAGGGAAGTAACTCTGCATCTTTAAAAATCCCACTGATTTCCAACTGTTAGATGATCATAAATATTTGTGATTCCAGCAGGAAAAGAGAATTGTCTATTCTAAGTGACACTGTCTTGAATCATTCATTTCTACACTAATGGTTTTCCTTATTTTATTATTCTAAAGTTAAAATAAATGACTTAATAACTCAATAGTAAGTAAATACAGCACCATGATTCCCTCCTCACACACAACTGCATGCTAAAGGACAAAACTTGCTGAAATTTTATGAAATGTCGACTGGGTAATTGTCTTATGCTACCTGTACTCTGGAACATGTATATTTTTTCTCCATGCAAATTTCTTCAATACTTTTGTTAAATCAAATTTAGACCAATGAAAATGAAGTAGATGAAGAGGAAGCCATAGTCACATTTGTGCTGAGTCATAGATCACCTATTTACTTCTATTTTTACTGCCAAAGGAAGTAGATAGCAAAACCATTATAAAAAGTATGTCATCAAATGCTTCGAAACTCTGATAGTAGAATTTCGATTAAATGACAATTGCATAGTTGTTCGTAGATGAGATTCTGTGGACAAAACAACATTGTGTGTTATAATGTCAACCAGTAGACATAAAATTTATCATGAAATCAAATTATATTTGCATATAACTTTATTAAGGTTCACTTTAGGAAGCATTTTTTATTTTTGTGTTATCTGGATTCCTTAACATCTTTAGGCTATTGTAATTTCTATCAGTTCTTTAATTTTAATATTCATGAATAAGGACCATAGAATCACTTTTCTAGTGATGATTTGTTTTTATGCATTGATTCTCTCTATCCTTTGGAATTGGGGTAGTCCATAAAGGGACACATGTAAATGGTTCACAGAGTAGAGCTACAGAATTTTTTTTCAACTTTATTAATTATTTATTCAATTGTGCATGTATGCGTGTGTGTAGAACCACGGACGAATTCAGGAACCATCATGGACTGCCTCCACCTCCACCTTGTTTACTCTGCCCCAAGATTCACAGGCTTCGCCCTACCAGCCAGAAATTCAGGCAGCCCTCGCTTCTGCCCGGCTTCCATACATGGGGTCTAGGATCCGAACTCAGGACCTTCTGCCTGCAATGCAGAGGCTTAACCCCTGAGCTCCAGCCCCCAGGGCTACAGAAATTTTTAAGACATGGAGCCTGGCACAAGGTTTTCGGTCATTGCAAGACGCCCAGGAAAATATGTGATTGACTTCCATCTCTTTCTCAAGTCCTAGATGTGAAGCAGCAGCTTTGCTCTTACAAATTCCCCCTATCATGATATACCTCAACATGATACCTCAACATGATATACCTGCCTCAACACAGGCCCAAGACAAATCAGGCAGCCCTAGACTGCAACTTGCAAAAACTGACCTGATTAGCCATTCTTCTTTATGAATTAATTATTGCAGGTATAGTAACAGAAATCTCACTGAAATACTCAGGCAATTACCACTACACTTATGCATGTAGATCAGTATATCAATTTGTCATCTCCACTGTTAAAAAGTTACTTCTAGTGGATGTATTGAGATTTTAATTTCAGTTCTATTTTGGTTAGACTTTTATTTAGTATTTCCATTTTTTATTGTCACTTCTTTTCACATCCCAAATTGTCTTCCTTATTTCATTTCACTGTTTTTGTTCTCTTGCCCCTACCAGTACTTTTTGGCTTGCTTTTTAATTCATTTGTATCTTTTCTTGGAACTTCTTGGTTATATTTATAATTATTATTTTGAATTCATTCTTCTGGCTGTTACTCTCTTGATTCTGATCCAGTGAGCTGTCCTTAATGGGAGCTGATAAGATATTATGTGATTAATGACTTTGAGAATTTTCTTTTCTTTTAATTTTGAGCATAGTGTTGTGTGTGTGTGTGTGTGTGTGTGTGTGTGTGTGTGTGTGTGTGTATCAGACGACACTGTGTGTCTTATTATGTTAAGGCCTAGGCATCGGGAGTTACATTAATGATCAATTTCTTTGGTATGTTTGTCTGGCTCATGCTTACAATAATGACAATAACTTTATGGGGTAGCAAACTGCTTTCTGATTGGATTTAAGACCCACTTTTCATTAGGGACTACATGTCTAATAGTATAAACTCAGACAAGAACCTTTAGATGGGGAGGTCATAGTCTCTATAGGGAAAGAAGCTACAAGGTTTTGAGATGCAAACATAACAGACTACCATATGAACACATCATTATGCCCATAAATTAGAGGTTTTTAGCCACTTCTTTTTGCAATGGAAACATTTAATACAGAAAATCACAACTGACCAAAGTGAGGAGAATATATGATTGTAGAGTGTTTAGGCCCAAACAGGACATTTTAATCCCACCCTACCCCAAGGCATGAGGAACATGTTCAAAGAGATGTGTGTAAAAATACTTAAGAGTTGCTGTATGGAAGTGTTACCAAAGTGTACTATGGATTAGTTGCTATACACATAAACTTAATACAGTTCTATTCATTTCCACAAGACCCACACAAGGTTTGAGTCCTCAAAATTTCACCATGGAAAGAGAAAACCCTTAGGAGGCACCACACCTCACTGAGAAAATATATTGCTAATTAATGCTGGTTATGGGGAGGGGAGTTGCTTTCTTCAATGACATTCTCACTGATATGTTATCTATTCCTTAGCAAGTTGACCAGGCACATGTCAATACAGGCAACCCATAGGACATACAATAGACCACACATGTAAAAGACATGGTAGCAGGAGGAAAACTCATTGGAAGAAGTTTTTCAGTGGTAAAGGAAAGAAGCTAGGATCAGATAATGTAGGATGTGATATAAATTCATTGCATTTACATATGGAACTGTCAAAGAATAAAAATATGCTACAAATGTGATATTTTAAAACAACACAAACTTGTCTTATTCTCTGCCATCAAAAACCTTAAAAGGATTTTCTCAGCTCAAAAATCAACATATCTGCAGAGATAGAGTACTTGAGGAAGGTTTTTTTAAATTACGTTTTCTAGTTTTGTATGCATATTATTCCTGCTTCCCTTTATTCTCCCTCCCTTCCATCTCCCTTCTTTCCCCTTCTTCAGTTCATTCCACTCCCTCCCACCCTCCTGCCTGTCTGCTGCTATGGATCTCAGGGTTCTCTCAGGCTTGTCTATTCTTGTTGAGATTCAGGCCTCTGTGGCATATCAAGTTACCTCTCTTTGGATCTCCCCACTGATAGGGGCATTTCCTTTCACTCATCCAGCTTCAGTCCCCAAGGTTTCCACTGTACGCTCTTATCTCTCTTCACTTTCTTATAGTCTATGAGGGCATGTTGGTATGTCAGTCATTATGCAGGTCTGGTAAAGACAAGTCTCACTGCAGTGAGTTCCTAGATGCAGCAGTCCTGCCTTGAATGGAATGTCTTGTCCAGTGGTGAACCTTCTCATCTTTAGGTAAAAATGTGTGCTATACAATTCTTGGTTCTGTTTTTTTCAAACACAGGCTTCACTTGTTAACTTGTAGCCCCTTCCCCTATATTGAAGGTTCTTTTCCTATTTCTCTTCATTTCCTGACTACATTTTAGTAACATTTTGATTAGTGTAAGCTCCCTATGAAGATCCATCTTCTCATTTCAAGATCCTCATTTAGTCTCACTTATAGGTATTCTTTAGTTGGCTAAGCTAACATATGCACAGTTAGGGTATTAGAATCTCAGCATTTTTGGGAAAAATTATTTTTCATATACAATTCAATGTATATTTTTTCCTTATTACATTTAACTAAAGGAAGAAAAACTTATAGAAAAAAATCACTGATGGTGTGATCAATTTAGAAATAATTTTTTTCTGATAATTATTTTTGAAAGTGAATTTTATCTCTTGAATACTTTTCCATTCCTTAATATGAGAAATGTAGAGAGAAACAATAATTATTAATATGTGTCCAGTTTTTTTAATGCAAAGTTGAAATAAATGGCCTCTCTTGCCATTTTATTCTAAATAATTTTTTTAAAATTGTAAGATAAAGACAATAGAAACACTGACATTTATTCATTTATCTTCCAATTAAATTTGCAAAAGTTAATGGAAGAACACAGAATAAATGTCAAACATACTGTAAGCTTGAGATCTTTTTGTGTATTTAGATATATATATATACACAATCAAATCATAATGACTTAGTCATATATTAATACTGATTTTCACCCAAATATAATAATTCTCAATTTTAACCTTTATTTATTTATTTTTATTTTTATTTTTATTTATTCAATTGTGCGTGTGTGTGTATATTTGCGTGTTTGTGATATATGTAGAACCACGGGCGAATTCGGGAACCACCATGAACGCCTCCACCTCCTCCTTGTTTACTCTGCCCCGAGATTCACAGGCTCCGCCCTACCAGGACCAGAAACGCAGGCCGCCCCCTTTTCCGCCCAGCGTCTGTCTATACGTTGGGTCTAGGATCCGAACTCAGGACCTTCCGCCTGCAAGGCAGAGTAAGCTTAGCCCCTGAGCCATCTCTCCAGCCCCAATTTTAGCTTTTAATTTAAACAATTTAAGAATCAAAAGGAGAGAGAAAGGATGATAAATTATATTTTCAAAGACTGATGTACACCAATGTAAAATGATCTCCCACAAATAAAAGGACATCTTGTGGTCACTATTCTTGCTTTATGCCAGATAGAAATCAGGCAAAGTTAATTGAATTCTGCAAATATAGATCACCAGCTCCTTGCATGACTTTTAACAAGCCCCAGATTTCCTCACTACTAATTGAGTGCTTATCCTCAACACTATCAGAATTTCTGTGTCTATTTCTTGCCTACTGTTCTCTGAGTTGATATGGCTTCCCTCTCCCATTATCTTCATTTTACATGCTAAATTAAATATTATTTGGCTAGAATTACTTTAGAAGAAAGAAATGGTCTATACCAATATAATTATGTGCAAGTGGACAAGATGCAATTTACTTTTTATTGCTTCTCTCTTTGCAAATTAAGATCCAAATAAGGAAAAGAAAAAAGAGTTTAGCAAAGTTTTCTTCTTTTTATTCTGCCTTTCATTTCTTATTATTAAGAAATAGTAAAGTTTGGGGCTGGAGAGATGGCTCAGAGGTTAAGCCTCTGAGTTCGGATCCTAGACCCCACTTCAGGCCGAAGCGGGGGCAGCCTGCATTTCTGGTCCTGGTAGGGCGGAGCCTGAATCCCAGGGCAGATTAAACAAGGAAGAGGTGGAGGCGGTCCGTGGTGGTTCCCGAATTCATCCGTGGTTCTGCACACACGCGCACACACCATACATGCACAATTGAATAAATAATAATAAAAAAATTAAAAAAAAAAAGAAATAGTAAAGTTCAATTGAACTACAAAGGGTCCTTCATCTATGAATTTAGAAACAGGACCTGTGGTCACATCCCTTTCGGAATGATTGTTGATGGTTAATGCTGGTTGGAGATAGAGGACCTACTTTCTTTAGGGCTGTTTCCACTGAAGTACTTTCCTAGGTCAGATACATACTGATACAGATAACCCTTAATAAAATCAGTGGGACACACACACATATACAACATGGGAAGAAAATATAAAAAATCGTTATATACATGTATGAAATTGTCAAAGAATAAAAAAAATAAAAACAAACGAATTAATTTAAAAAGTGAATGCTGATAGGGAGCAGAGGGTATGCAAATCTTACATTAATTGCTGAGACACTATACGTGTTCCTAAACAGTGTTAATAGAGGACAATAAACTTCACTAAAGTGTTACACACATATTTATGAACACATATGTCATCTAAATTGTTGTCCCCTTATCTCATATCTTTCTGATTTCTTTTTTAAAATTTTTTTCTTATTCTTTTCATTCATTTTACCACTCCTCCCCCAACCGGCTTGGAGCTCACACAGTAACCCAGGCAGCTGTAAAATCACGGCAATCCTTCTGCTTGGCTTCCAAGTGCTAGAATTCTAGGCGTCGGTCACCATGTCCACAGTGTTTTCTTATTTTACCTATATGTCTCTGATTGATTCCCTGATTTCCAAAAATTAATTTGTAATTATATTGCTTCTTAAAGCTATATTTGAATTGGAATCTTCTCTTTTTTGACTGACAGGAGATTCATATTTGACACCAAGGAGGGGTGCCATGAATAAATGATGATTTTTTTCCATGCACTTAATTCCTTATCCTTAACTATTTTCTGTCCATGTTGAATAGCTCTGAATGTAGCTTAAACATTACATGTCTTTGCACATTTTTTTTATGGCTTTGACTTGGATGCTACGGTCAATCTTGCAGTCCATCTGCAATCATTTTATTCTGTCTCTGTCTAACATTCAACTTGTAAGGAGTGGACTATATGAAAACTCTATAAATAATAAAAATAATAAAAAAATCCTTAGTGAGTCTTAAGACTGCTGGCATTTACTGTGTTTTGAATTACAATGAATTAAGATAGAATCAGTATGCCATGAAATACTTTAGGTGTGAAAATGCTCACCACTGCTACTGATTTTAGATAAACAATTCCCTTTGCAGGCATAGACATAGATCATCCCCCAAAGTGATGAAGTTCTCTGTAAAGCGATATGTCACTGGTGACATGTTAGTATCAGTGAATCAACGTTTCCAATGCTGTCTCTTTATTTAAAGAATTCCCACTATCTAGGATTGCTCTAGTAATGCTATTGATATCATCACTGATAATGCTTCTTAATCATCTTCAGCTTAGTTGTAAAAATCAAAAGGATTGCCTATTCAATTTATGCCCTCCCCCTGGAGTTATCTAGAGAGCTGTTTATTTGTGCTGCTTAAACAATCTTATAACTCACATATCCTTTCAGAACACTTTAACCTACACATTAATGAGAAAGCTTTTTAAATATCTGATGCTAAGAAGGTATAATCCAGATAGATGTGACCTAGTTTTCTTAACCATTAAATATTATCTTTTGTAATAGTGCTATGCTCCAACATTAAGGTTATAGAAATGTTGTCTTTCTTAATGCAGAATCACATAGCAATTTGAAGTAAGGGAATAAATTTAAGAGTATAGATTTTTAAAGCAATACCTCAGTCTTGAAACAAAGATGAAAAGTATAGACAATAAGTTGCTTTACCAGGTAGAGGTAAAACATAAGACATTACATAAACTGCAGAAAGTCAAAACAAATAGGTCCATATTTCTTTCAATACAAAATGTCTAGAGAAACTACCAGTAAAGGGTAAGAGGCTAACTTTACCACTGAGCTTCATTACAAAGGGACATCAATTTATAGTACTGTACAGTAAGCTTTATCCCAAAGCACCACCAATAAGCATGTTGAGCTAGGTCAGAAAATGAAAATGAGCTTTAAGACCATGTTATTTGTCATCATTAGTCAAAAGCAACAACCTAATCCCAACATCACTCTTTTTCATTGCCTCTAATATCTGATCTGATAGAAGACTTGCTTAAAAGAAAAATGACAGATATACATCATTTTAAGTGGGAAGTCTCTTATTATTTATATCCTTGTTCATTCAGGGAATGGTAAATATTTGAATAAAGTATTGTGAGTGCTGAAGGGTTGCTGTCTAGGAAAGTTCAAGATAATTTCCAAGACACAAAGCACTGAGTCTGTCATAAGATCTTAGTAAAAAGGGGGGGGGGGCATGGAAAGACTGCTCCATAAATACTGGCCATGCAAGATGAGGAACTCGGTTTGATCCCCAAAACCTACATAAAAAGTCAGTTATAGTAGTTATGGCAGTGTAGGGAATCAGAGAGAGGAGGATGTCTGGGCTTGTGGCCAGCCATCTAGTCAAAATGGTTTAACGAGAGGCCCTGTCTCAAAAAAAAAATACTAATGACTCAGAAAAACATCCAATGTCAATCTCTGGCTTCACAGCCACCCCCACATAACATATACACATACACACTTAAGAATTTAGTAGAATTTAGTAAGAAATGCCTATGATTTAACAAGAGAGATTTAACAAAATAAGCAACAAGAAATTATTAGTAAATGTAGCATTGAGTATCAATTTATGAAAGAATCACTTGAAATTAAATGTTTTATGAATTTGGAGGGAAAAGAAATCTCTTTTCAGTCATTCTCACTGGCCTACTTTTCTGTGTTGACACAGTGTCTATAACTAGATGCAAAACAAAAGGTGTTTGTTCTCTTTTTTGTAGTTCTTGTTTAATAATAATTACCTTTTCCCCATGTACTGGAGAGTCCTGGAAAACTTCAAGGAAATATTACATTTTTGTTTCATTGTAGAGCACAGTAAAACTTTGACACATAGGTAACAGGAAAAGCTCTTTCTAGGAAAACTTTGAGAACAACAGTATCTGCAGCTTTCTCAGCTAAACTTATTTTTTATTCTTCTGATTAAAAATGGCAGAAGACTTAGCTTGGTGAAACACACATTGCAACACCTTGTTTTTGAAGTAAAGAAGAGATGAATGTTCCTAGGAAATGTTTTTGCTTCATTTGAATCTCTCTCTCTCTTTCTCTCTCTATCTATCTATATCTGTGTGTATGTGTGTGTGTGTATACGCATGTTTGCATGAGGCCATGTGAGTGTGTTTTTTGCCTGATGAGATAGGGTCTGACCATAGTGTTCCAGTGAGACCCTGAACATGGGATCTTCTCGCCCCATTTTCCCAAGTGCTAGGATTATAAATGCTAGTCCCCAAGTTCAGATAGGAAGCCATATTTCTGAATTAAAAGTGCTATTAACATGACATTGTACTAATGTATATATATATGGCGTGCTATCCTTGTGTCTTGGTTCTACAAGAAACCTGAACTTTCTATAGCAAGTAACTGAGACGATTTTAAACTTATTATTATAAAGCATGTGGGTAATATTGTTGTACTGCAGTTTAAAACATTATTTGCTCATCATACATTTATATAACTGTAGTTCTTCACATAAGCTACATTGGCTGAATTGAGAAAGAAGAATTGATCTGACATTCCTCAGTGAATTTACTATTGAATAAACATGATATTCATTCCATATTACCGTGGCCACTGTGGGGCAAGATTATGCCAAGGACTTTTCATAGTTTCTTCTGATGACAGCAATGAAAAAGAGACAGAGTAATCCAAGAAAAAAACAGAAAGCGACAAACTTCCAACATAAATACGCCCTTTCATGATCTCTGCTCTGAACATTGAACTTGACAGAATCCTTTTACTTTTGCTTGTTTTTAGGAAAAATTTTGTTGAATAAATATTTATGCAAATCCAGAGAATGTTTTCCTTTGTCTTTCACAATTTTTTGTAGCTTAATTTTTTTCTTTGTATATTTTAATACAAACATTTGAGTATTGTCTAGCAATTACCGTTCCTTAAAAAGTACATTTTTTCGCGATGTGCTTGCTTCAGAAGAGTTAAGGATAAAATATGTGCTTTCAACAAGAAACTCTCCCAAATACAATGCCTCCCACATTTCTTCAGTGGGAGGAAATCCTTTTGTATAGGAAATAACTCACTTTATTTTGCACAAGGGAATGTTTCAAGACTTATGTTTGACATATAAAATGGTGGCCTTCAGCTTGACTAGATTGATAAATGATCTTGTCAGGAGCAAAGCTCGATGAAGACTGGAGAGAAATCTGAGCACATGGCTCTTGCAGGATAGAGGGGAGCAGAGGCCAATTATAGAGCAGTAGGAAATTGGAGTCTTGAATGCTAAACCCAGCATTAAAAACTTTATCGCATAATTTGCTAGCATCATCTTCAGGTTTTCTAAAGCTTAGGATCTTGCTAAGTTAAGTATCCCCAATAGGAGAACTGATGAAATTTTGATGAATGACCAAATGTTATTAGAGACATTGCCATTCTAGAATGCAATAAAGGAGTTTTAAGAGCTTCTAACATCTTAGATTCAAAGGTAAATGTTCTGAGACCACAGTTTCTCCATCATCATATGGACAGACATGCCATCCGTAGCAGAGTCAGAGTGGTCTTGATCAGTCCAATAGTCAGCTCCACAAATACAGAGAAGAAAAATATTGAAAGAAAAATTAAAGATATCAGTAACATTCTATGCTTTTCAAAGTTGAGCTTTAATTTTTTTTTCCTCTGGGAAAGAAAAGTGAGAAATAAGGTTTAGTTTTCCATCAAAGAAAGTTTCATTAGGTTAGACAAAGAGAATCAGAGACACTGACAATGACTTCCTTAAAATTGATCAGCCTCTACAGTACATGACTATGTCCACTACATCCATGTCACCTCTTTTGAACTGCGCTCCAAAATCTGCTTCCTGCATAAAGATTTTTTTAAGCCATACAGACATATTTATATCCTCCTGTCTTCATGGTTCAGCATTGCAGAACTGAACAATTTGTGACTCTGATTCAGACAAAGAGAAAGTGGGAAACTATTTGCTTTTTCAAAACACAGATGGATTGACTTGAACTTCATATATTTACCATACCAGGGTTTCTAGTAAATCATTGCAATTCCTTGAAAAATGCCATCAACTCAAACTGTTTGCTGTAATTTTGTAATTTGAATATGTAGGTCCTTCTGTAAAGACATGATGAAATTTTGTACAGAATAGTTACTGAAATCTTCTTAGTTCCCATCATTCACATATATATGTATATATATATGTGTGTATATATACATATATCCATAGCAATAGTTTTCATCTAAGATAAAAAGTTCTAAGTGTCCATGTTATATTGGACTAAAAAATAAAACAGTTTAGCACTGGAAATTATTGCTGACTCATTGCTGTATTTTGGCCAGTTATGTGAGCAAGTATCAAAACAACAGTTTTATTACATTTGTATGCTACCTCTTTGAAAGCAGGATTCCTTTGTAAGGCATTTCACAATATATTTATCACTGACAATGACTTCCTTAAAGTTGATCAGTCTCTGAGTGCATGACTATACCCACTACATCCATGTCACCTCTTTTGAACTACGCTCCAAAATCTGCCTCCAGCATAAAGATTTTTTCTTAAACCATACAGACATATTTATATCCTCCTGTCTTCATGGTTCAGCATTGCAGAACAGAACAATTTGTGACTCTGATTCAGTGGGATTACTGTTTTGTTATAATGTTCAAAGAGCAGTCTGTTAACATC
Source organism: Typhlomys cinereus (assembly GCA_023101885.1). Taxonomy (NCBI): domain Eukaryota; kingdom Metazoa; phylum Chordata; class Mammalia; order Rodentia; family Platacanthomyidae; genus Typhlomys; species Typhlomys cinereus. The sequence goes on from JALPQD010000679.1 coordinate 771,721, forward strand.
ATCTTGTAAAATAAAAAAATAAGAGCACACTTTTGTACTATCAAGGTCATTACTGAATGCAATGCCTTCAGTTTTAAAGCACAGAGATGCCATCTAGCAGTCACTGTCAGGAATTTCTTGCCCAGAAGTGTCCTGGTTTTCTCTGTGGAACTGAGAAATAAGTGAAATTTGCACAGCTTTTTAGCTTTTAAAATTTTACTCACTGAAAAATGAGTATTGGCATGTAGCTTATGATTCAGACATTCCATTACAAGTGGAACTAATTGACATGTCCTAAAATAGGTAAAGTGATATGCCCATGAGGTTTTCAAAAAGGAAATGGAAACTTGTTAATTAGACTTTAATTAGGAAAATATAATTCAAACAAATTTTCTGAAAAGAAAATCAATATGTTTATATGAAATCACAAATTATTAATTGGTGGTGAACAACCTTCCTTTAGCAAGACAATATTAAGTTTCCCAATGTTTTACATATTACATCAGAAGAAAGAGAGTAAAGACACTTTAAAAGTGGCTCATTTTATGAATATAGACGCTTGGATTTTTTTTAATTTAAAAGATAAAGTGACTTTCAAGTAATTTACGATACGATGGCTGTGTACTAGGTACTTTTTAATTTGTCCCATTAGATAATTCCAGTCACACACAAAACTTTCTATAAGAACATAAACATTGAATGGTCTTCCATAAGATGGAATTGGTACTATCATTAGCAAACTATTTTGAATTTGCAGCATCCTTCCATTTAGTTACGACCAAAAGCTTAAATATTGCTTTTTGGGTAATTTAAATATAAGAAGCACTTTGTGAAACTTAGAATGTTAATAAGTGATGAGTGTAACATCTTATACCTAAAGAAAATCTTAGAAACTCTATAAAAAAGAGCTCTCTCCTTTTGCCACTTAGTGTGTATCTATATTTGACTCTAAATGTGTTTATAAAAAACATAATGTAGAATAACAAAAACAAAGATTTTTTTGGAAATTTAAGCATGTAAAGAATATGCAAAAGTAGAATTTCTCATTATTTCAGTATTGTTTCTTTTCACTTATTTTCCTTAAAGCTTATCTTATGGTTGATACTGTATTGTTGAAACTTTTATTTTCCCAAATATAGCCTTGCTTTATCAATTATGATTTTTTAAAGTCTAAAACCTAAACAAGATGAAAAACAACTTAAAATTGAGAAAGGGTTCAGCTTACAATCAAATTGACAATCATTTTAAGAACACAAAGGTGCTACTTGCAATTTCATATGTATGGGGGAGTAGAGTTTGGTGAACAAAAAAGTTTGACAAAATATATAAAAATACATGTGGCCTCTTATGGGCATTATTTTGTCTATAATAACAAATCTTTTATATTAAAGTGTTTATTATAAACATTTTAATATTTTTCATAATTTCACATGGTTTGCAGTAAAACATCATGATTTGTTCTTCCTGTACTATATAAAAGGGCCAGAAAGTAAGGGTAGTTTGAAAAGTGAATGTATTCCTTTTCTCCCATGGATTCCCAACTCGGCTAGACCAAGCATCCACAGTTCGGTCTGACCTAATTGGAAAGTTTTATGTTGCTAAACATAAACATGCAGAATAAGCTTACTGATTCATGAAAAGATCATATCAACCATAAATGTGTTTCTTATTGGTCAAGTCATCTACACTTAACAAAGGCTCCAGAATGAAATACCAATAATGGTGATATTCAGATGTTAGAGATATCAGAGAAAACCCATCCAACATACAGATCTTAATAATATTCCATGATTCTGGATTTTTAAGGAATGAGAAACTGTACTTTAAGACCAGGGACTTATTTTGTATTAACTCATTAATTAATTTTGTTTGATTAAAAAAAACTCACTGAGAATATTATGAGCAGGGTATATAAGCAAATGTGTTCAAAAGTTTTGACCAGTGTCATAGAAGTCTGATGGTAGAATGTACCACTCAAGTACAGGGGCATAAAGCAAAGAAGATTTAAAAATATGCAAACAAAACAATCAACATTTTTCTCAAGTGCAAAGTGCTTTAAATTGAAATACATAAAGTGTATTGTTAGGATGATGAGGATCCTTTCCCACGCTGCTTCAAGCTTTCATGATGGCAACAGTATAGCGAAAAATCTTTTTTTTTATTTCCATCAGGATTCCTTAAATATGGAAACTCTACAGTACAAGCATTATAATTCTAAATTTTCACTGTATAAGGTGGTGAGCCTCCAAAGATCACATCCACAGTACCAGATCATGCTTGGTTACATCTTAGTCATATTCAATTAGAAAAGAAAACTTAATTCTTGTGAAATATGCAGGCAATGTAGAGCTATAAAATAACTTTACAAGCCTCTAAAATATAGTTTTGAAGGCATTTTTAATAAGGCATTATTTTTCCCATAGTGTCACATTACCATTGACCAGTTCAATGAGCCAAGTAATAAGTGCTTTGTGTTTCTTGCTCTTCTTATCAAATGCCTTGTCTCTTTCTCCAGAGAGCTAAGGCTTTTCTTAGAATGCCTGAAGCTCTGAAATTGTCATTCTCTATCATTAGGACTTTTCTCATATATCACTGAAAATATCTTTCCCGTACCTTCATGCTTTTTATCAAAGGAGCTTAGCGTTCACTCTAATTGCTACTACAGGAGAATCTCAGAGTTCAGCAGCTGTAAGACAACTCATTCTCCCAACTGCCCTCCTTAGTTTGCTGGGGCTCTCACTTCCTGATTCTTAACACAGATAATCACAACTTCCTTAGTGCTTCCGAATTGCCTTCAATGCAAAGAAATCAGCAAAAGCAAAGCCCTCGCATTGATGCCTCTCGGCCATGCAGGGAGTAGAGCTTTGCTTCTTTGCCTTGTGGCGCACAGGCAGCATCCCCAATGTTTTGGACACAAACCGCAGCACGTCTGCGATGGAAGTATTATGGACCAGGACCGGCTGGAAAACGTTTGTCTCCTTCCAACAAAGACACAGCTCACCATCTCGGAATACATGTTCGTAAATCTCATTGTTTCAACTGCAAACTCCTTGGCATTGCCGTCCTACTTCAGAACAGAACATGAACCCGCTGGACACCGAAGCAGCTAAATTCCCCCGAGAGCCGCATTGCCCGCTGTCTGTGTACATTACATTCTCTCTGGTCCCTCCCCCTCGCACCAGGACTCTACCTTGAGGAGCTGATTGCTCCAGTAGTTCACCTTGCTTTCCTTCCTAACCGCGGGGTTACACCGCCAGGCACACAGCATCACACCGTAGCCAAAAGAGCTGTCTCCCGCGCCTCTTTGGGCATAATTATTTTCATCTTGACTGGGTTTGATACATATTGCACATTTATTACAAATGAGTCAAAATATCGCCCCTACCTTGGAAGGGTCTAATCCAGCGAGCAAAGACAGCAGCAGGAGGTTGAGAAGGCTGGACGTCGCCTGCATTCTGAGCTGGGTTCTGCCCGGCTTTACTCTCTTGTATGTAGTCACTCCAGTCACTGCAGAGACCTTTCCCTCCTCGGTTGCACTTTCTGCCTGCCAGTCAGAGCCAAGTGGAGGCAGAGGCGGCGGTGGCAGCAGAAGCGGCAGCAGCGGCAGCCGCCCTGGGGGGCGATCATTCCGCAGGCATCCTCAGAGTGGGGAGTCCGGGAGCTCAGGAGGCTGGGCTGGAATGCGGGCGCTGGCCAAGGTGCTGAAGCGCCTCCACCCGGTGCGCCCGGGTCTACCCTCTCCCCCGCTGACGCCAGAGAGCCAACCCACCTCAAAAGTTTTGACCCAACAGAAAGAGAAGGGGAGTCACTGCTGAGAGACGTGTGGAGACCTGAACAACGGATATGACATCACTTCAGCTCTTGGGGGTTTGGAGGGGAATATTTTGCGGAAATTTGTTCAGCAAACTAGCGTTAACTCCCTTGCTCCAGTCCAGCCTGTGATGGCAAACTTGAGCTGCAGAGAAGTAGAGTCAGCTCTACCCCGTATTATGAAACGCAGAGAGCACTGGAACCTTCTGTCAGTGACCGAGGACTTGATGCATTTGGTGCTTTAGACAAAGTTTGCAGTGTAGGTAGTCGATATCTATTTTCTATGGAAGGCATATATTAAAATGTACTGTTATAGCTGTTCATGGCCATTTTTAATTTGTATATGTCTATTTATGAATACTTCATTGAAAGAATGTTTTGGGTTAGGCATCGTGCCATTATTTAAGGCTTTTATGCACCTGCAAATTTTACAAAGGAGTAAATGAAGTATCGATACTTTAATATAAATGACATAATCCATTTATGTCCCCACAACTGAAATATATCCCCCATGAATACATAGATGTGCATAAATTCAGTCTCTGTTAATGTGTCTGTGCCTACGCATGAGGAAGAAGCTGCACAGTTAGACTTGACACTCTGAGGTAACTTTACAAACCACATTTTAACTAGCTTGTCTGCTCTTTTATTCCTAGCCCATATCTTTCTACCCATGTATAACATGTATAAAATCAACCTTTTCTCAGAGATTCACAAACAAGTATGGTTTGAAGTTTTGTTCTGTACTGACTTTCAGACTTTCACAACACCAAAGAGTTAAAATTGAAACCACTCAGCGAAACAGTAAAATGAAATAATAATATCTGTTCATTATATATTCCATAAACATAATTTTCATCATAAATATTCACATATACTTTTCCTTTCCAAAAATTCTTTCTACTTTTGTTTACATGCAGCCATTTCAACAGTCAATACAACACACTTTTTGGAATATAGAGAGGTGTAGTTAAATGATATTAAAAATAAGTTGAAAACATATGTCACATAAATTTTATAAAACTTAAAGTTCACCAAGTGTATTTGAGAAAAAATAATGCTTATTTTCTATAAATAAAATAATTCAGAGTTCGCAGCTCACAATATTTGTAACTGGAACAAGACCTGCACATGGGATTTTTTTTTCTCTTCTAACTCTTCTTTTTCTGCAATTGATAGCATGAGAGTAGCATTTGTAGCTATGAGTTAACAAGAAGATAAATCCAATGAAAACTGGCCAGAAAATGTGATAGAAGGAGTTGATAATATTCTATGACCTAAGCTAAGTAGCAAATGGAAATTATGTTATCAGTAAAAACAGAGGATAAGAGCACACTTACAGCAGACTTGCTTTGAAAGAGGCCCAGGCATTTGTAAAGAACAAGCAAGTTCAGTAATAGTCAAAGCTGTACTAGGTTTGCCTTGAGAAGCAGAAGCTGTGGAAGAAGCAGCACAAATCCCCCATGTCTCCAACTCCTTCCACCTCTTTTCTGACAAAGAAGTACAATTGCTTAGTTTCTCTTAAGTATACTTCTGACTATTGTTTTCAGTTGCTCATTTGTTTTGTAGCAAAGCCCTACTGTATTTCCATACAATCAATTTGATGACACTGAGGTCATACTAGGCAATGTATCTGTATATAGCAATCTATAAAGCATTTCTTCTTACAAAGGAGAAAGTGTATGGAACTGATTCAATCTCATGCCTGACATTAGCTTGTCAAATTACAGGAATGAACTGAGGATTCTACTTTTGTTTTCCCTTTCTCTACAGATTGGTGACAATAGTTAACCTGAAACATTATAAAAACACAAATATAAAATATAAGTGTAAATGTCATAGATTGGACACATAAGTCTTGAAATTTTTTGTTGGATGCAAAAATAATTGATTATCTGGTTTTTCAAAACTGATCTGCTTTTGCCTAAAATGGGTACAGATATATCTGAAATCTATATAATATTAGCAATTTAGCTAGATTATTCTAAGGAATTATTTTTAAAAAGTTGTACACATATAAAACACCAAGAGCCAAGAATTAAAATATGTTTGCCTGATACTTCAGAGTAAGCTTTTATTTAAGTACTCTATTATAATGTTAGATAATTGTTTTATATGTTTAAATATTCTATATGTATGTATGTCTAAGTCTTTATATATTTTATATTGTCTTAGCTTTTCAGAGCTACCTCAGTGTGTGAAAAAATGATGTTCTATCTTGGTATCATCTATTATGCATATTAGGGTATTTAACTATGTGAGAATGAAAGTAAGAATTATATGAAATGTTATATAAATCCTGGACCTTACATTTCATCATAAGTGGAAATTGCTGCTGATTTAGTTCCAAGTGTTCTTAACCTGTGGAATTCTACCATAATTTTAGTTTTTCAATCTTCTGTTTCTCTACTTTTTCTTTGGGGTAACCTTTTCATTTTACTCACATATTTTATTTTCCTATGATCTGTAGGTATTATTTTTATCACTTTATTCTTTAACACTTTCATATGTAAACACTAAGTCTGTATATTTCTCCCCTTTATGCTCAATCCCATCCCTTTCCTGTCCTACGTTATGTGCTCTTCTTCCCTGCCAGTCTCCTTCCCACTACTTCATGTGTGACTAGGTATATCTCAGAGTTCCACACTGTCAACTACCTCAGCAATCACTTGTTGGTATATGGTTGGTGCATCAGAAGGTCAGAGTAAGGAAGCTTTCCTTCTTTTTGGTGTTAGCTTTCAATAGTATGTCGTGGTGGCTTTAGATTCTCTACCTCATTTAAATGTCTTACTTAACTTGGAACCTTCATCATTGTCTATTCATTTATTGTTTGCTCATCGTCCTGTTTGTCTCCTACTCTGTTCCTTTATTAGAACATAATTCAGTGAAGGCTCTTGGTTGCTCTTCTATGAATCAAGCATCTAAAGCAGTGTTTACCAAGTGGTAGTCATGTAATTGATAGTGATTTAATGATTAAATAAATGAATGAATGAATTTTCCAGTGCCTTCATAGACAGTATTTGCATACTCAATGGTGGCTACATTCCAGTGCTTAATTTCTCATAGGCGCATCAAATTCAATATTTTAATCTAATATTTTCTCTTCATGATATGACTTTGAAGCAAGATTATTATTTTCTCTTGCCATAAAGTATAGATCATGGTAGTCACTCTTAGTTTTTTTTACTCATCTGTATCCCTGTATCTAACACATCAAATATTCTGCTAATTTTGCCACAACAGTATCTCTAAATGCATCTTTCGTTAATGTACAGACTAGGGCTCATTTTTGCCACCCAAATTATTGAATGTTTACTTTCACTTGCTTAGTCACAGTTTTTGTTTTGCTCTACTGTCATTCACAATATAAGATGGCTGACTGAAAGGCTAATTTGGCAAAGTTGCCTCTCAGAGAAAAGGTGTTAGATGACTCTCTGTCCTTTCCATTATCAAGTCTACACTCCTAAAACGGTTTGAGCATGGCTCTGCTTGCAGTGGCTCCTGCCCATTAATCCAGTCCCATCTAAAGACATCGTTGTCTAAGAAGCCAAACCCAATCGAAGTTTAATATTTGTAGTTTGCTCAATAATGTCCTCCTGTAGCACCAGAAGTCTTTGCTCTGAACATTTAATGGTTTGATCTGCAGCGTCAGTACCAAACTTCTATTATCTTCTCTCAAGGCATCTCCTCTGAGACTGTTTCATGTCTTATATGTATTTTCATCATTGTCTTTATTATAGTTAAGCTCTAATTTAAGTTCTCATTTATGTTCTAATAATAAATTTGTGTTTCTTCATCATTATAAAGCTCTTATGGTTATACAGGTTATCAACATTTCCAAAATCCTCTAGTTTAAAATAAAAAAATATGTAATTAGATTTCATTAGATTAGATTTTGTGACAGTCCTCGCTTTAATTTATTATAAATTCAATTGTGGCCCAATGAAGACTACACATTTAACATATACCTTATGAAGAGAAATACTCCTATCAGTGGGGTGTCCTGAGAGGGTCAACTTGGTATGCCACAGAGGCCTGAACCCCCACAAGAATAGACAAGCATATTCATCTATGTTCATTGCAGCTCTATTTACAATAGCAAAAAAATGAATCAACCAACATGCCCATCAACAGAGGAACAGATAATGAAAATATGGTACACATACATGATGGAATATTATTCAGCCATCAGAAAGGATGAGATTACAGAATTTTTGGGTAAAGCCATGGAACTAGAAACTCGAATACTGAGTAAGGTATCTCAGATATAGAAGTTAAAAACCACAAGTTCTCTCTTACATGCAGATGATTGAATTGATATCCTTATCAAAGTATTTGGAATGGAATCATGGTAAGAGCGAGAAAATTCAAAAAAAGTTTATAAGTAGGAAGATGATAAGTAATGGTTAGGATGAAACCTTTTAAAGGGGAGAATAAGATCCCAGAACAAAGGTCAGAGGAGGAATAATTGGGAAAAACACATAGCAAGGAATGAGGGAATGGAGATAGAAGGGACATGGGAGATAGAAGGTACAGAGGGACTTGTAGAAAACCCCAAAGATTGTAGGAAGTAACCCAAAAAGAATACCCTATGCCAGTAAAATGTAAAAAAAAGTCTTTTAAAGAAAGGAACAAGAATGGGCAGTCCCTTTGCTAAAGAACAAAACCTGGAGTTGATCTACTTAGAACCCAGGGACAAAATTATACTAGAAGTAACGAGAATGTGGCACTTCCTGATATAATTGTTGGTTTTAGCTTCTATAATATTCCTTGGTGCTGTGTAAGCTATCCAGCAAGAAGAAAGTCCTCGGACCAGTTCCAGTTGATATATTTTGCCTATGTTCTGTGATCCATTTGTGTTGCATCTTCAGTAATAGAGTCTTTCTGATAGTTTTTGGAGAGCAACCAAGAGCAATGGCAAAAGCCTTTAATATTTGGGGGCATTTAAAACTGAAGGAGAGAAATATTCACTAGCCTCATTAACAGCCTGAGATATGTAAGTTGCAGTATAAATAGCATGTGACCACCAGTGAATAGTGGCATGAATATCAAGGAGACAACCAACATCTTTTTGATTGGATTCAAGACCTGCTTATCAGAATGGTACACATCACTGTTAGTGTAAACTAGAACAACCCCCCTCAAATAAAGATCAATAGGTAAGATAACCGATAAACCTATAGGTTGGAAGACAGTACATCAAACTGCTTCATAGGTAGCTGTTGTTATACCCACAGAATGGGAACTTACAGTGGAAATCTTTGCATCCAAAGCTGGGTGAGTGAAAGAAAAACACACATATCAGTGTGGTGGCCTAAAAAGAGGTAATTTGATATGCAATGGAGGCTTGGGCCCCCACAGGAGTAGACAACCAGAGTGAATCCTGGGGTCCATAGAATCATACAAGCAGAAGGGTGGGAGGTAGTGGGAAGGAATGATGAAAGGAGGGAAGGGTATAAGAAGGAGGGGATAGGGAGAAAAGCTAGGATGAATACTTGATATGTTTGTAAAAGTAGAAAAAAATAAAAATGGGAAAAATAAAGCAATCATGATAGTACTTCACAGACTTCTCAGAGGCTAGTATTAATCTACAAAAATCTCTCACTGTTGTGCCAGAGTATTTCTCCTGGCTGTTAGGTTAAGGATATTCATAATATTTATGTTTTCCAATATTTGATAAAAAGTAAAGAGGAAAAATTAGACTAATGTAATATTGCACAATGTGCACACATAATGAAATGAATACATATGTAAATAATTATAATAACAATTTTCAACAAAACTATTCGATCATAGAAATTTTAAGAACTAAATGAGCATGCAAATTTTGTCTTGTGTAAAATAAGACACATTATAAACATGAATGTAAAACATAAAGTTTGGTAAATGATGGATTACTTAATAAACCCTACACCTATTTCTGGGGCAAATATTATAACTGATATTATGTTTTAAAATTCACATATTATTTCTACAATAATTATAATAAATTTATTGTAAATATAAAAAAGAGTAGACAAGCTAGATGGAACCCTGAGGTCCATAGACATGGACAGGTAAGAGGGTAGGAGGGAATGGGATGGAGATGAGGGAAAGGGAGGGGAATGGAAGGGAGTGGAGATGGAAAGAAACAAGGATTTGTACTCAATAAGCTTAAAAACTAAAAAAAATTTAAAATGAAGTATACCTTATTTACTTATTTATTTATCTATTTATTTATTGTGCTTGCATGTGAGTAGGTAGTCATGACATGCATGTGGAAATCACAGTAAAATTTGTAGGACAATTTTATTCATAATGTGGATTCCAGGACAAAATTCAAGTTTTTAGGCTTGGCAAAAAAGTGTTCTGCCCACTGAGCAATCTAACTGATCTAAAATACTAATTTTGGAATCAGAGTTATGTGGATACTTGAGATACACAATCAATGGTTGCAATTGATCCATGCTCCCATCCAGAAGCTCATGTGAAGTCACTGATTTGACAATCTCCATGTGATCTGTTAAGGTACCTTGTGTTTCCTGAACATCCCAGGGGTCCTAGAGGAAATATGGCAGCAGAAAGTCTTTTAAAAGCCACATACAGATTATAAGAATTCCTCTTATGTTTACTGTGATATCATAGGTTTGATATATGCTAGAATACATGCTAAACCATACAATCAAAAATCATCCTAGATTTAAGAGGATAGCAGCATTTTTAAAGAAATGAACAGTATATGAGTACAAAGAAGGAAAAGATGGAGTAGGTGGAAGACATAATTGAAATCTGAAGTTATGTGACAAAAGGACTGTTTTATGTACTCTTTTAAAGTCCATGTACTGGCCATTCCAATCACAAGCTTATCTGAATTGGGTCTTAAAGGTGCATTGTGAATTGAATATATTTTAACAGAAGTAAGAGAAAAAAACAAGTTAAATAAAAAGCAATTTCACATTTAATAATAAACATAAATATTACTTCTACTAAAATGAGACTGGATAATTTAAAAATGGTTACTCTTTGGTAATGACTAGAAGAACCATACAGAATAGACAGATAATTGAAAACATTTGCACTGCTTCTATACTGTTGACAGCAGTGTTGACAGAGGGGAACCAGATTTAGGCAAGATCACTTTGGCCCTCTTTCCCATTGAGAACATCTACCTTCAGAAAAGACTACCAGATAATCACACATCTCTCACAAAGGCCACAACAGTTTGTTTCTTATGCACAACTACATATTTCTTTCCTCTTTTTTTCCTTCTATTATATTTCTTTTTCTATTTATTTAAGAATGATGTGACAGAATTTTCAATCATATAGTCTAGTAGTGAGTTAGAAAACTACTAACATTTTATTTATAGCAGCAAAATGTTGTGTTAGTAATAAAGAACAAAATTGTAAACTGAATTTGTGGTATAGTTTAAAGTTTACTTTTGATAAAGGGGGTAGAATATTTGTTGATTTAATTAGATTGAATTTAAACTGCTGAAAAGACATATAGCCAGCGATATTTATATTTTAATTCACACTGTGAATTTGACTGTGGAAAAATGAAAATTACATTCACATAAAGACAAACTCTATAGTTTTTGAGTGGTAAAAGTTAATGTGTATAGATCAAAGTGTACTACCTTCTGATTGTATTTTTTTCTCTTACATAATTTAAAATTTATAATCCTTCATGTTTGATGTGGGCAAGTGCTGGCACTTTTCCTTTTTTATTATTTTTCACTCTTGTAAAACAACAAAAGGGAAACTATATGAATAGTTGTTCAAACTGTGCAATTGTAGATTTGCAATCATAGATGAAACAAGAAACAAAAATGCAATATGGTGCTGGAGCATCACTGAATAGTAAAGTCCTTGTGCAATGCAATATAGTGCTGAGGCATCATTGCATGGTCACATACTTGCTTAATGCAGTGCCTTTCTGGGTACCACTGTATGTAGCTTGTTTGCTTAATGCAGTATGACTGCATTGTAGAGTGCTTGCTTAATAAATGACAGTGCTGTGTGGTAAAGTGCTCTCTTACTGCTTGAATCCCAAGACTCAATCTCCAGCTCCATAAAAGAACATGCACACTTAATTTCATCAGGCCTAGTAGCATAGCACTTCTGGTAATACTTCAGGGTGCAAAACATTATACTGTCTCTCAGATAAACAACAAAGCTGGGGATGGAGTTCAATGATCAAGTATACCCCATGGATCTCAAGAAAAATGTACACTTAATATTTCGCATTATTAATTTTATTTAAAAAGAGTTTTAATGTGGGGCTGGAGAGATCCTCAGGGTTTAAGATTCTGTCTTGCAAGCAGAAGGGCCTGAGTTTGGATCCCAGGTCCCACGTAAAAACACCAGGTGGAAATGGTGGTGTCCTGAACTTCTGTCCCTGATGGACAGAACCTAGGAAATCCTCAGCGAAACAAGAAGGAGGTAAAAGGAATCCAAGGTGATTCCAAAGTCACCCTTGGTCCTCCACAGGGACACATGTGCCCTCTTTACACATACACATACACATACGCATACACATACACATACACATACACATACACATACACACACACACACAGACACACACTAAATAAATATATTTTAAAAGAGCTTAAATGTATTAAATATTTCCTGGAATGTCAGAAAATGTATCCATGTGCTGCTCATGTGAATGTAGAATGTAAAATCAATTAGGGAAATAATTAATATTGAAAATATAGACAGACCATGATGCAGATTTTTATCTTTAAATACCATAGAGAATGGATGACCCACATGTGTAAGAGGAATTGTTAAGAAGAAAATCAGAGTAACTGTTTAAGTGCTTTTCAGTATAAGAGGAAAAAAATTAGGGCTATATGTATAGTTCAATTCCAGAGCATTGCCCTTGTATGTGCCAGTCACTGCTCTATTCCCAGCATCACAAAACAAGTGGGAAAAAAGGAATATCCTTGCATATTTGTAATGTAAATGAATTTGATTTAGATATATGAACAGAAAAGGATGAAAATTACATTAAATATATCAAATATGATGAAATTCATAAAAATAAAATGTAAAATATAACTGATTGTGTATATTCATTAATGCACCATAAATAAAGTTATGTGTTTCAGATAACAACAGGTTACTTTCATGCACATAGATGCTCCTAGGGATAGAGAGTGAGGTAAACATTTCGGTGTGACTGACTGCTTTAGTCCTGAAATGTATGTCAGCCATATAACTTAATACATATAATACAGCATATGCTATTACTGAGTGCATTGTCATTACTGCTCTCATGTATGTATAATTAATATTTTTAAACATTTTTTTATTTTGCATGTGTGTGTGCACTTGTGTGTGTATATGTGTGCATGTGTGTGTATCAAAGTTCCCTGAGGAGGACCAAGGGTGACTTTAGGAATCATCATGGATTGCCTCTACATCCTTTCGGTTTTTTGCCTTCCCTGGGATTTCTGAGGCTTTACCTTCCAGGACCAGAAGTGTAGGCTGCTGTCTTTCCATCTGGCATTTTTACATGGGACCTGGGATCCAAACTCAGGACCTTCTACTTGTGAGGCAGAATCTAAGTAAATGACACATCACATCACATCAAAGTAAATGACAATAGCCTTAGGGCCTGGTCTTCCCTCCCTCAAAAAAAAAAAAAAAAAAAAAAAGATAAAAACCAAAAAAGGTCTGGCAAAGTTTGTGACATTATGAAAACTATTGAGTAAGTCTAACTTTTCAAGCATGAAAATCGACAGTTTTCTGTGCAGAAATACTTACATGTATTAAAATAAGTCATCTAAATTTGCTATGGTAAGAAAATAAGCATGTGAACAATTATACATTCAACAGGAAGCAAACACTACATTTTCTTGTAGTCTTCAACTGGTGGGTCAGCCCAGTCATCTGGCATCATGCATCAAGTAAAACCTTTGTGTAGAAGTTACATTAGATCCACATTCACAGTTCACATTAGCACTTCATCAGCGATGAATTCAGAAGTAGTTATTGCTTGTTTCCCAGGGAATATTAATCACCACTGGTCTTTCTCATCCCTGTGCATTCACAGGTATAAAAGCTTCACTCCAGAAACATGTGCGTCCTTTGTCTTTCCAATTTTCCACTTATGTCTTTAAGAGGAAGAGTAGATTGCCTGGCATTTGTGCATGGAAGATACAATTGACCCTGAGTATTTAAATTCTTTGCTCTGTTTTTTTTCTTGAGATCTTCCTTACTCATATGTTTTTCTTTCAATTGTTTAAAAATCAAAAGTTTCAAAGTTTTAGCCACCTAAGTAAGCAATATGCAGTATATACATATGTCTATGGCATGTGTCAATTTAATTATGCATTTTTCATCAAAGGAAATATTTAATATAACTGCATGACTCAGTGTGATGAAAACACACACACAGGCACTCTCCCCACCCACACATGCTTTCAGCCTCTGCTAGTTAGAAGATAATCTTCCACACTGCAGCACATGTTGCTCAGACAGACAGAGGGGTGAGTCAGCAAGTGGACACAGACATATGCAATAGATGAGACATCATAGCTAACAAGAGATATTTACTTAAGGGATTATACTGGAATAAGATAAGCATCAAAGTTGCCTTTTGAAAGGCATGAAGAATAATCCCTTATGTGATTGAGGATAATCTGAAATTATCTTTGGACACTGAAACAAAGACATCTTTTGTTGTTACTGCTTTGAACAATCTTGTTGTGTTGTTTTACTTGTTTCAAATTCTAGGCTTGAGTTATTTCAGACTCAAGAATAGCCAAATTACTGGTTCTGGTAACACATTGGATAAAGATGGGTTACAGTGCATTTTTACATGAGATTAGAACTTTGGATCACATCACAAAAACAATCTACAGAATACTTGTGGAGAGAAAAAAAAGATGAACATCAAGTCAACTGCCTTGAAACACTTTCTGTATGTCAGAAATCCCGCTAAGCATCCAGGATCATCTCACATACTCCTCACAGATGTGGGTCACAAGAGGCTCTGTGCTCTGGTCCACTTTCAGGTTGAACACAATAACAGGTGTTAGCTTCTTCAGTTGTGGACTTAGTAAGTGAAGGAGACACCATTGTACTTAAGTGATCTGACCTTATTTGTTACTCTTTCCCATCCCTGATTTTCACTGGACTGAGAGAGTACTGGTTCTCTTGTTCAACATCATGACAATGGTTTAAGAAACTATTTCTTTTTAAATCAAATTCCTCAGATTAACCTATTTTTAATTTCAAATCTGACTTTTGGAAAGATATCCATACATGATCATATATGTTAATGATTAAGAAATATTCGAGTGAATTCAAATTAAGGATTCTAATACAGGGATACATATATAATATATTACTAATATTTTGGGTAAAAGATATATAAATGTAAACAGAATAATTCTATTATGGAATTGCACTCAGGTAGGTTTATATAATCCTAGTTTGTTTTCACAGGACACAGGATAGAGGATTTTAAATGAACCACAAGAAAGAAATCTAATCTTTCTTTATAACAAAGCAAGACTATATTTTCTTTTCTGACTTCAGTGTACTTGATACTCAGCTTTATATGCCTATAATCACATGAAATACAAAGTTTTTGTATTCTCTAAAACTATTTCACTCTAAAATTTCCAAAGGGGAATTGGATGAGAAAAGAAAATATTGTACATAAGCTTTAATGGGTTGTCATTCAAACATCATATGTGGAGTCATCTACATTGGAGAAAAAAACTCATATATTTTATCACAAATACTGAGGTGAGGAATGTGTTTGAAGCTCAGACTGAAAAAAATATAGCATGGTCAGGAGTGTTTTGAAATGCAAGAATTTTAATATAAACATTTTATGTTTAACCGAAATCATCCAGGCCTTGGCACGAGCTCTGTTTAAATCATTTCAACAATATTGGATGCAACTCAAGTTCTTTATCCATCTGTAAATACATGTACATATATACACATATGCACGTGCATACAAACATACTTACACACTCACATATAAACATAAACACACACATACATGCACATATGTGCAGTGGTGTCTCATCTCTATGACCTACCCTCATTCAAAATCTTTCCAGCTTTGGTTTTTTAGAACTTTCTCTACTTCTAGTGATTGTAGAATTTATATTTAATTGTTTTCCTCTCTGGAAAGAGCAATATGAGAGGACACATGTTTATAACCAGACTCAAAACTCAGGGGATCCTGCAGCATATTTTAGGGAGAGAGCCAGAAAAACAGAACAAACTTGAGAATAACTTAACTGGATATGAAGCTTACACTTACACTCAAGGTCTGAAAAATGGAACCATGAATTTGCTGGGCACTAGACTCTTCTTCATAGTGTGTCTCACACAGGTCTGGACAAAAGAGTGAAATCTTGTCAAAAAGAAAACTTAAAACCAGCCAGAAAGGCATATGTTATTCCTAACAGATTTCAGCTCATCAGGATAAGTGAAGTAGTGCTGTTATAATTTTTGAATCCTTATGAATTCTACCTGCCTGCATTTTCAATTAAGAAAACAATCTCTATTTACTTAAATTCTTATTCTACAGAATTATGTATTGCAGATACACCAAAACCCTGACATTTAAGAACTCTTGAACAAGTGCTAACAAAATGTGCTATAACATGTGACATGTTAAACATTAACATTAGCATGCAAACATTAACATATTCAATGCTCTGTAAAATAAGTTATTGAAAGAATTGAAAGCCCCTGAATTAGAGGGGCTCTAAATTCAGAGTAATATACTTTTAAAAGTTGATTTAGAAAATACTTGATTTGATCTTTAAAACATGTTCAAGGTAGAATTGGAAAGATACTTGGTACAGTAAAGTGTCTGCCTTGAAAGGGTAAGGACCTGAGTTCAAATTCCTATATCCCAAATAAATACTAATATCCATGGCTTAAGCATCTGTACATCCTGCACACTTATAAGAACTGGCAATGGAGGCCACAGACTTGAATCAGAAACTTGTATCCAGCCAGCATGGCTTACATCACAGTTGTGAAACCTGTTCTTACAAACGGAAGGACACAACAGCAAGAAAATGAAATCACCCAATCTGTCCATCAACAAAGGAATAAACAATGAAAATGTACATGTACACAATGGAATATTACTACCCCATGAGAAAGGATGGGATTGTGGAATTTACTGGTAAATGGATGGAGCTGAAAAATTTAATATTGAGTGAGGTATCTCAGAAACAGAAAGGTAAGCACTGCATGTTCTCTTTTATAGTGGATGCTGGCACTGATATCCTTATTAATGTATTTGGATTGGAATCATTGAGTGAGCCAAAAAATTCAAGAAGGACCAATGAGTGGGAAGGTGAGAAAGGATGGTTAGGGTGAAAACTTTTAAAAGGAAGATTTAGGATCCCAGGACAAGGGTGAGGGAGGGAATAATTAGGAAAAATACATAGCAGGAAATGAGGGGAGGGAAGATGAAAGACAGAGGGACTTATAAAAAGAAACCCTAATATTGTGGAATGTAACCACAAAGAAACCTCCTATACTAGTGATATATCAAAAAAACTCTTGTGAAGAAAAGAATGAAAATGAGTAATCCTTATGCAAAGGAGCATACAGTGAGGAAAAAGGAACCCAGTGACAAAAATACACTAGAAGTAACTGGAATGTGACAATTTCCGATAAAATGTTAGTCATAGAGTGTTTCCAAATCCCCCGCCAGGCCAGCTGGGGGGAGGAGGGGAAATGGCAGGCCCCGTGGGCCTGAGGTGAATAGGCAAGTCGGAGATGGGGTCGGTGACCCTGGGAGTCAGGGGAGAAGCAGCATGCAGACCACGAGTTGACTGCAGACTCAACTTTACTCAGGAAGTGTTTGGGCTTATATAGGGTCGGGGTCCACTCCTCTGCTCAGGGGAGGGGGGAGCAAGCCACCAATCATTTAGATGTTTACTAGGTGTCCAGGTTAGATGTCTGCTTCCCATTGGTTGTTCATTTCTCCTTCCCATTGGTTGTTCATCCCTCAGCCCATTGGTTGTCCATCTCTCTGCCTATATGGTTCCTTGTTCAGGCTTGTCTGTAGCCAGACCTCCTGGATTTGGGAGCCTGGGTTAGGTTCTCCCTGAATCAGTAGTGCCACAATAGAGGTCTCAAAGACCCACAGACATTATAGGATTTTTCCACTGCTCTTAGTTGCTCTCCAAAAAACCATCAGTAAGACCCTATTACCAAAGATGCAACAATATAGATCATAGAATATGGGCAAAATACATCAACCAGAAGTGATCTGAACACTTCCTCCTTGCTGGCTAGCTTAAACAGTACCAAGCAATACTGTAGAATCTACTGGGTGAGAGAAATAATCACAGGCCTCATCAACTCATGAGATCTGCAAGTTGCAATAAAAATCACCATGACAATAGATGACCACCAGTATAATAGTGGCATGAGTATCAAGGAGACAACTAACAGCTTTCTAATTGAACTCAAGATCCGCTTGTCAGAATGAAACATATTCCTGTTACTGGTAACTAGAACAAGAACTTAAAAAGGCAAAGAAATAGGTCAATAGGGAACAGGAGCCAATAGCTTCCTAACTATTTTGTAGCACCAAACTACTCTGTAAATAGCTGCTATTATACCCATAAATTGGAAGAACACTTAATGCTCAGCCAATAAATCTTCTCAACAGAAGTAGAGGATCTCAACACCCTGACAGGATGAGGCTTAGGGTAGTAGAAGAGCCCTGAAGTGGACAACAATGCCCACCCATAATGCAGAGTGCCAGCAATCTAGCCAAGTTCATCCAGAATCAGGCCAATCTAATTTCTCTCCATCCTAAGGTTTTGGGAATCTTGCAGAAGAGGGGGCAATGAGATTTTAAGAACCTAAAGATAGAAAGGTTCACCGTTGGACAAGAGATACCATTCAAGGCAGAAATGCTGCATCTAGGTGCTCACTGCAGTGAGATTGGTTCCTACCAGAACTGTATAATGACTGACATACCAGCATGCCTCCATAGACTATAGAGGAACCCAAGAACATACAGTGGAAATCTTGGGGACTAAAGCTGGATATGTAAAGGGAAATGCTCCTATTAGTAGGGTGGCCTGATTATAGGCAATTTTGTATGTCATAAGAGATCTAAACTCCCACAAGAGTAGACAAGCCAGAGGGAATCCTAGGGTACATAGAAGCAGACAGGCAGGAGGATGGGAGAGAGTGGGATGAATTGTTAAAGGGAAGGGGGAGAGAGGGATGGAGAGAAGCAGGGATGAGTACTCAATATGCTTGTAAAACTAAAAAAAATTAAAATAAAAAACAAGTGTAAGTAGAGGTGACATATATAATATGTGCACTCTCACATCATATACATACACAGGTGAGAAGGAATAGAAGCAGACTTATAAACATTATGGGAAAATTATTAAAGTAATTTGACTCTTAAAAATATATATTTCATTTTATTTGTTGAAAATCACCTCATGTTTTCAACCTATCTATTTTAAGAGTATAAACTATTAAATAAAATATTTTTAAAATGTCAAAATCAAAAATTTCATAAACATAATAAATAAATATTTTTCAAAGATTTTTAAGGATATTATCTTTAACTCATTGACAAGAAAAACCAAAAATTGTTACAATCACAAAACTACAAAGAACTTATCTATACCATTAGCAATCCTGAGATGATTTTGTCTATTGGATACAGAGTCAGACTCTTCTTTTATTGAGGAAGTGTAATCAATTCCACCCTCAAAATAGTTTTTGCATTTCTATGTACAGATATCATTTCCAGAAATCTCTATTTTCTAAACACTAATTTCCATCTATATTGATTTGGAGGGTCGTGAGTCAAAACCAAAAAAAAAGATAACTGAAAAGGTTGTTGAGAAATCATTACATGCTATAGTATTTTTTAAAAATAGAGGCAGGAGATTAACAGTCATAATAGAGTTCCCATCTGGGCTATGTCACTGAGTCCTGAACCCTCACTAGGGTGGAGGACTCAGAGGAGGTTTGGCATTGACACAAAAGGGGATGGGAGGATGGAAAGGGGAGGTACTGGGAGAAGAGGAGGGAGGGAGGAGGTGAAAGGAATGGGGTAATGGGAGAGAGTACAAGGAGGGATGACTGGGGAGGGGAGAAGGGAGGGAGAGTACAGGGTACCTATTGAGCTTGTAAGATTAGGAAAAAAATAAAATATGTGAGAGAAAATAATTGAGAACAATAGTAATTTTTCATCTATACAGTTTAGATTAAATACCTATGTTTTATTAACTGATTTAAATTTTTTTAATTTAGATGCTGAGCTTGGATATGCATACGAGATATAGTGATTCTCAGAAGCATAGTACATCTAGGCATGCAGTGAATTAACTGGATGAAACTTCCCTAAGGCCAATAAGGAGTAATTTAACAATTAATCCAAAAGATTTCACCCAATGATTTTTTAAGGATTTATGCTATCTGACAAACTCAAAATTTTCTCCTCAAAGCTATGTAGTTGTGCAAGGTTAGTGTGTGATTCTTTCTAAACAAAGATATTGGAGATGATATCAAAACAGATGAAACCAAGAAATGAGACATTCTTGAAATGAATTTTCTATGAATCTCTGCACCATCTGCAATCAATATATACCACTGAAATGGAATATAAAAAGACAATATTCACAAATCTTATATCTGTGAGGAGATAACATCTAAGTATATAAAGAAATACAGTTCAAGGGCTGGGGAAAGGGTTCAGGGATTAAAACCTTTGTCTAACAAGCCAAAGGACTGGAGTTTGGATTCCCAGATTCAAGATGAAAATACCTAGCAGATACAACAGTGGTCTATAATTCTATCCTAGAAAGGAGGGACTGCGAAACTCAGAGCAAAGAAATACAGCAGAAAAGAAATCCATGAAGATTTCTAATGTCACCCTTTGACCTCCATAGGCACACACACTCACAATTGCCCTCTGCTACACACACACACACACACTAAATAAATACATGAAATAAGAGAACTCTTAAACCAGGAATCTGACACCAGATCTCTCCTGGAGATGGATTTATGAACCCTTTTTCATTTGGGAGTAAGAAGGGAAAAAAGAAAGACAGGAAGGAAGAAAGAAAAAGTTGGAAGAAGGAAGGCTGGGAGAGAGATGGGTAGGAAGGAAGACATACTATAAAGATACAAAGGAAGGATAGAAGGAAGGACGGAAGGAAGGACAGAAGGAAGGACAAAAGGAAGGAAGGAAGGAAGGAAGGAAGGAAGGACAAAAGGAAGGAAGGAAGGAAGGAAGGAAGGAAGGAAGGAAGGAAGGAAGGAAGGAAGGAAGGAAGGACGGAAGGAAGGAAGGAAGGAAAGAAGGAAGAGGGGTGGAGGGAGGAAAAGAGGGAAGGAGGGAAGGAAAGTGATTGGAAGATTGTACAGAAGGAAGTCAGGCAGGCAGGTCATGGAATCCTGCTGCAAATGGATGGGAATGCAAAATGATTCCATCACTTTTGTGACAATAAAGCAACTGCTCAATGAATTAGATATAGAATTACTGACAACTCTACCTCTTGGTACTCAGTCAAAATAATTGAAGCAAGGGATTCTAATAGACACTTGTATATGTATGAGAATTATCCCGATAATATAAGTATGAGAACACCCAGCAAAAGTCACCAAGAAAGATGGAAAGTTATCTTTTTTAAGAGCTTGTTGGGACTTTCTGACATGATGAAAAAGTTCTAGAAATGGAAGTAGGATTAGCTACACAATATTGTCAGTGTACAGAATGACATTTGCCCAGGTCAAAAAGGTGGGTTCTCTATATGTACATATAATAAAAAGAATGAAAAGTTAAAAAATATAAGGAAATGTAGCAACCTGCTTCAGTGGGCTAAAGCACTCCTAATTATTTTAGTACGCTCAACTCGTGTATCTGTGCTTTCTCAAGACAAATAATTCAATCATACTGAAGTGGAAAAATTAAAGGCAACTATCACTTAATCAGATAGGGAAATCATTGAGATGTTTGTTTTTTCAGTATTATGTTTGTACTTTCAGTATTATCTTCTGTAAGTGATGATCTTAGATTTAAGTCAAAATTGTATGCAGGGCATACTCTCAGATTGATACATTCAGATGTGCTGTGTCCATAGTAAGAAAGCTCTTTTTTTTTTCTCTTTTTTATTTTACATTTTTTATTATTATTTCCGCTCATACAAACTTAATAGGTAGACCAGTTCCCTCCCCCCCCTCATCCCCCCAAACTCCCTGCTCCCCCTCCCTCCTTCCCCATCTCCCAGTGCCTCTCCCCCAATTCCCAGAGAGTCCTTTCTTGTTATGCCTAACTCTCCTCTTGGTCCTCCTCTCCGATGACATACAAGGACCCAGTGGCATTTCCCTGAACCCTTTCTCGTGTTCCCCTTAAGCATAGGAACACTACTGTGGCTGTCAATCCCTTGCCTCCAAGGATCTTGGTGCCTTTAGCCGATGCTAGACTTTGTGAAGTCAATAGTGTGATGGACATGGTGCAGGGCATGCAAAGTCCTATTATGATTGCTTCATCCCTAACTAGTGTGGAGACTCTTCAAATCATTGCTCCCCCCATCCTTTTGCTCTTACAATCTTACCGCCCCCTCTTCCGCAAATGTCCCTGAGCTTCAGGATGGGGGAGATTAGGCTGGCTTAGTTCTATGTGGATGATATAGTCTCTGAAGTTCTGGATTGTGGTTTTGTTGATTTTCTTTTGCGGTTTTGCTGCTCCTGCAATGCCTTTCACTCCATCCTGATGGGCACTGTATGTCACCCCTGGTCAGAGACAAAAAACTGTTAAACTGGAGTCTTGTTATAATAACACATTCAAGGGTAGATGTAATAAAAGCAGGAAACTTCGGTGAGGGAGGGATCAGTCACCCATTTGCAAAATGATCACTTTTCATCTGCCAGACTATATGCCCTTCCCTTCTGGTGAGATCATACCCCTCAGTTGTACATGATCAGGAACGAACGTCTGTGAACTTAACCAGGTGTCACATTACTTACTTGCATTCCTTGAGGCTGATTTTCTCTGGTGTAACATGGTCCCCTCTCTCCTTGTGTCTGGTGTGGTCCTCCAACCCCATCCCTCCTGTTCACAGTCCTTGCAATTACCGTATTACATAGGTTTTTGACAGAGAATGTGGAAGAACTAATTTCCCTTCATATACCCCACTTACTAATTTCAGAATACTTGTGAATTGTGTGATTCATAGATTTTATTATGTCTCCATTGAGTTTGAAAATAGAATAGGTGAAAACTGTTTACTGTGAATATTAGCTTTTCACAATGGTTTTTGCAATACTAGAAATAAATATTAGGAAAAATTAAAAAGAAACCAAAGCTCTTCACTTAACCCATATTATTTCATGCAAAGATAGCAAAACTTGAATTGTTTTTCAGTTGTTGATATCTACCATTTTTCAGTGCGTTCTTTCATATTGGTTTGAAACAATACAGTATCAAATGAAACTGATTTTTCTTAAACCCAGATATATCTTTGTGTGATAAGGACTTATTTGCAGTCAAACAATGCAACCAACTACACACACGATGTACCAAAATTGAACGTGTGTTTGCAAGAAAGTTAAAAATGCAAATACTCCATTTGAACAAAGCAAGAAAAAGATAATTTGAGCTTATGGGTAGTGGAGAAAAACTGAAGACAAAAGATATTCAAGGCTCTAGATACTGTTCAATGACAGAGATGCCTAGTCCCTGCAAGTCATTTTCTTGAGGTTACTCTTAACTATTGCTGTGAGAGAGCATTCAAAGTCAATCAATTTAAAGAAGAAAGGGAGATTTATTTAGCTTACTGTTCCAGAGAGGGGAAACATTCTTTCATGGTGGAGGTGACATGGATGGTGGTTGAAGCTGGAGTCAGACTAAGTCACTGTGAACATCCAGTGGGCTAGTGGGTGACAGCTGAAGGCAGGAGAATTCCTAAAGAGTCTCTTTTCTTCCAGTTCTCCTGTTCTATGGTTCCTGGTCCACTACTGGGAGGTTCTGATTGGAGCTAGGGAGATTACAATTAGATCTAGGGCTGGTCTTTATATTGTAAATATATTGATCCAGATAATCTTTTCAGATGGTCTCAGCTGATTTTATTAATGACAGATGTGATCAAGTTAACACCTAGAATTAACTATCACAATTACCATCATCACTAGACTTGGAAGAAATTTTCAGAAGATGAAATTATTAATGCATTATTTGTGAATGTTAATTTTAACAAATAAATTTCAACTTGACTCAGACATCCACATATAAGCCAGTTTGTGATTAAAGTCTTCATAGTCAGATCAGTTAGACTGTTCAGCATAAAAAGTTTCCCCTGTGACTTTGTTCCATCCAAGAAGCCCACAAGGTGTAGGACGGGTGTCAAATCCACTAGGGCACAAGGGTAATCCTTTGACCTTCACAAACTCACTGTGGCATGCACATATACCAAAGAAATAAACAGATATTTTGAAAAGTAAATATCTTTAAGAAAGTTTAATGGTTTAATTCTTTTAGAAATCAATCCTTTAAAATCACACATATACTTTCATTTATAGTAATTTTAAATCTTGCATTTCAAAGGCATTAAATTCTTTTCTGGTAGCTTTCTATTGGCATATATTCTGTGTATATGGTACAGACTTCATGACATGTTCATATAAGTATATAAGGAGCTCTGGATTCTATCCCTTTTTATCTTGCTGCTCTCCTTTTAACACCTGTTTACCATTCATTTGTCACTTTTATTTCCTAGTCCCTTTCACTTCTAATTTCAGCTCATATGCATTCATGCAAGGATACTCAATATCCATCCATAAATGGATCTGTATGAAATATAGAATTTGCAATAAGAAAAAACGAACATTGTTTATTTTTCTGAGGCTGACTTAATCCACTTAATGTAATTTACACTTCTATCCATTTTGCTAAAAATGCCATAATTTTGTCCCTTCTGGGTATAAAAAATTCATTGTTTGTAATACTACATTTTCATCACCATTATTATGCTTGCTAATGTTTAGATTGTTTCCATGATGTAGTTATTGGGAACTCTGCTGCAATAGACGTTAATGTGCAAGTATCTCTGTGACATGTTGAAAAACAGTCCTTGGGGTAAATGCTCATGGGTTGTATTACTGGATCATATGTTAATTCCACTTTTAATGTTTAAATAATCACTGAAATAAATTACATTCCAACCAGCAGTGTATAAAAGTTCAGTTTTGCAATTACATTTATTAGCTGACAACTGTTTTGATATATCCTTGACACCTAACAAGGAGATGACAAAATTGGTTCATATTTGTTTCTACCTGTAAATTAACTGTTCAAAACTTTGGAATTTACAGGATTGCCATTTTTAATTCAATGTCTGAAAAAGTGCAGGAATAATCCATCCATCAACTTTGGCAAAACCTTGATTACTACGGATATTAGAATGCAATTGGTGTCACTACATGCAAAACATGTATTGTAAAACCAATAGAATTTATCTTAAAACAGAGTGCTACACTAATTAAAGCAAATAAAAATTTTGACTAAATAATCATTTCGATTTTAAACTTTGAAGATAAATTCATCAGATTTGTAAAGGTAGCCAGATTCCAGAAAAGTATTCTTTTCTTTTGTGTGTACTCACTACAAATTTACCTTTTATATGTATATACTCATCTATATAAATTTATGTGCTTTTCCAACTCAAGATAGATAAAATATATTTTGATATCTTGATATATCTTGATAAAAATATTACAGGGAAAATTGCAGAAGTACTGGAAACTGAACTTTGATGCAGATCATATAGCCTGACACAGGAATAGCATGAAGTTTCATTGACTTTCAATGGTTCATATCGTCTAATGTCCAATCCTTTAGCATTTAGCCAGACATGGCAGAAACAGGACTGGTAAACTTTAAGGATAATGAGACTATGCCATGGGTCTTTTTGCTAATTAACTTTAATCTTTTGCAAATCCACGAATCCAGGCAAAGCAAAGGGATTATCATTTATTTAATCATAGCTGGATATTTAATAAGGATATGAGGATCCTTTCAAAATGGAAATCTGATCCTTCCAAAAGTCCTTTAGTGGCTCCCCACTTATGTGAGGAAATATAAGTCCCATAATACAGTACACAAAGGGCTTAGCATGTGAACCCAACACTTCCTGCAGTCAACTATCCTAATTGTTAGGTGAGATTGATCTAGTTATATTGATTTACTTGTAACTCTTCCAAATGTCAGGTACTCTTGCTCAGTAGGCATTTAGGCAAACAGCACCTTCTTTTTACTATTTATTTCCTCCTTTTCTGAATTTAGTTTTGCATTTCAAATTATTTTGCTCCTCTCCCCATCAGGTTATGTTAGGCAGTCTCCTCTGTCACATCCCAAGCGTGCCATGGCACTTCTCATACTGAATTGCAGCCACGTGTCTGCTTTCCTCACTAGATGATGAAAACTTTCTCACCTGGTGCCTTCAGTGCAACACTCAAATTGGTCACTAAGTGAAAAATGAGTAACTGAATGACTTTTCATTTCAATCCTCTATATCTTAAAGAGAGATTACAGAAAACAGTATTCCTTTTATCCATCCTAAAATAGCATGGCCAATGAGAGATTGATTCAGATTACAACTTAGGCTGTCTAAATTTCATCACTCAAGTAACCCCTTCTAGCATTTACCAAGTTAATTCGATCTGTGCTAATTTCTTGTTACTCAGTTTTAACCAAAATTTTGGTTAACATTGACCAGAGGAAGCAGTAAGGATGATCGCATGTAGTTGATAACAGTTGATAACAGGAGGCTGAAACTGAGCAAGAGTACAGGCATTGAAAGACTTTACAGGCAGGCATAAGAGAAAGGAGAAGCAGCTTTCCATTAGGAACACATATGCAGTCACATGCAGAAGCATTGCATATGGTTGAAATTTTAATTGGGTAAAATGGGATTTGAGAGACTTTGCTCTAGTATTAGTGAGCCCTTCTAAAATAGGATGGAATCGTTTAGAACTTAATGATATGGACGCTGACAAAATCCAGAAAGATTCCATGACTATAAAAATCAGGTGTTTACATAAATCTCTGAGAGTTATATTTAAAAACTAATAGGTGCCATATAACACCTTCTCTTTGGGGATATTTGCTGATTGTCGGTGCTGAGAGCTGGTCTGGGTGTGGGTGTTGCTAAAAGGGAGAATTCAACAGACCATGGGAATCAGAGACATGAGAGGACAACATCACTTTGACTATAGCCGGGGAACAACTGATTTATACATTTGAATAAATTCCAATGTACAAGAACATGATGAGATAATAGAACCCAGTTTTCTGCACTTTAATGGAATTCAAGAGACAAAAATACCCTATATTCAGTATACCCTATATACTAAATTAACTAGATGAAAAATAGAGGCTATTGAGAAGAAAGCAGGGATTGTGGCGATTCAAGAAAAGCTTCCATTTGAGCTCAAATCAGTGTCTAGGCTGTGATGCAAGGCTTGTTAGTTTTTCTGCTAATCTATTCAAAATGAAAGCTGCATTAAAATATCAGCATGAAGAAAATTTAGATTCGATGTCTTATCCAGTGGATTTATCCAAATTATTAAGAAAGAAATAATTATGATCCTATAGAAATTATTTCTGTCAATGTAAAATCCATTATGGAATTGGACAGTGCATAGTAACCATATCTCCTAAATGATATGATATCAACCTATTTGATAACTGTCTCCGGTAATCCACTACATCCACTACAACACCCAATCAAGTTGATAATCTATATTTATTGTCACAGGTTATTTTCCACCGATTTATATTTAATGCAATTCAAGACAACAATTAAGGTTGACTTCTGGAGCTTGTTAATTTGATCATAAATTCTGTTCAGAGAAAGTGAAAAAATTGCCTTAAATCATTGACGATTGTTTCAGCAAATAAAGTATCACAATATTAGCAATGACGTGAAGAGATCTGCCTAAATTCACATTTCCTAGAGAAATGTAGTTATTGAACTTTTTCAAGCAATATTTCATCATCTATGGAATAGATGTGGATAAAGTCTTGAAGCATTTTGTGCAGTATTAGCCTCCTGAGTCAAACTTCTCTTCCCTCTGTCATTATTGCAAAGTGAGTATTTTGCCTTCAATTTTCCAAATGCTTTGTGGGATACAGCATCAAGATTGACAATCTTTTTTTTCAACACATTAAGCATGTTGTGACATGGTCTTCTAAATTGGATTTTTAGGAGAAACATTCTATTTCTTATCTGGGCTATGGTTCCCCATCTCTTTCTTGTTTTTCAGCTGCATGCATTGCATGGATGTCAGATAGGCTGATATCATTCCACAGGAGACTGAGGAGCTGGTTAGCTTTTTGTTACTGATTTCCTCTATTATTTGTTTTGTGAGATTTATTTCCCACATTGAAATTCATTAATCCTTTCTAATTCTACAATTTCTCATGAACTTACATAGTGACTATGAATGGTGTATAGTTTATGCCTCTTTATCTTTCCCAATTGTGTCATGCTAGTATAATAAAACAGCTCTCTTAAAGCCCTTGACTGCTTATTCCACTTTCTTGGGTATTTTAAAAGTTTGCATATATTGGTAACTTTTCTAAAGTCATGAGTTATATTTCTGTACTTCTTCACATGGCACATATTTTTTATGAGATGCAAGGTATTCTGAATGTAATACGTAGTTGTCTAGATTTGATGCGTTGTTTTCTAAGCAATACACTGATTTATTTGTGAATCAGTTTGTACATTTTTAAGGAGGAATCAAATATTTTGTAGTCTGTAGAGTGCCAAGTAGTGGAAATTTGATGTATATGATGCTGACTGTTAGTAAAGGAAATCTCATTCTCTCACCAAACATGTGAAGGATGGATAGAGATTTAAGCATGAGCTCTTCATGAAAAATCAGAAGTACAGTACAGCTGTCTGGCCCACTGTCATTTTCTGGAGTCCATCAAGCACTAAGGCCAAAGACTGATAGCTTATGGAGTTGTGTTTATATTGGAAGTGTCCATATATAGACTGTCTCTTTTTGGGCCATGATATCATGAACATTGTTCATTCTAGCTTCCAGGCTGGTCATCCCAGAACACACCACAAACTAGGAAAGCTCTTATATTTCCCTATCTATCTTTCCAGTCAATCAGTAGTCTCACATCCCAAGCTCTTTGTAAAATGATTTAGCCATAGCATTAATGGCTGACTACTTGACTCTGTGCTAAGGACTTTATTCCCTTGTATAAATAAAATGTGCTGAAGTGATCCAGAAGAGGAAGTCTCATGGTCTTCCCATCAGGAGGGTTTAGAGCCACTATCTCTCAGGTCCTGCTTTTCACTTCTTAATTTTGTGACTGTGTGATTACCTTTCTGCTTTTTTATTTTTTATTTTATTTTTATTTTTATTTTTCTAATTTCACAAGCATATTGAGTACTTGTCCCTGTTTCCCTCCATCCCACTCCTTCCCCTTCATCAATCCATCCCACTCCTTCCTACCTTCCTGCCTGTCTGCTTCTATAGACCCCGGGGTTCCTTCTGGCTTGTCTACTTCTGTGAGGGTGCTGGCCTCTTGTGGCATACCAATTTGCTTTCCTTCAGACCATCCCACTGAGAAGGACATTTGCCTTCACTCATTGAGCTTTAAAGTCTCTAATGTTTCCACTGTATGTTCTTATCTCTCTTGAGTTCCTCTATAGTCTATGGGGCCATGTTGGTAAATCAGTTATTATGCAGGTCTGGTTAAGTTTTTCAGCCCTGGGACAGCTTCACTGGTCATCATGCTTAGATGTGGAACACTCCAAGAAGTTTTAAGAAGGGATAAGGAGAGAGACAGAGAGAGAGAGTCTAGTCACCCAAAGTAGTCTTCATCATTATTTATTCTTCCTAATATTTTAGTCTTCTATTATTTTTAGGCAGGGCATTAACCTCAATGAGGTAATTTTAACTCAATAGGATGCATATACATTAGCTGTTTCTGAGAAAAGATGGTCGTCAGATTGTAGGCTGTCCTGGTCCTAATGCTGATTGCAATACAGCCATCTCAATTGCTGTAGACCTCTTCTTTCCTCTCTAGGCTCAGAGTCTTTACCCATCTACCTCTTACCCTTTTTTTCGATATTCAAGTACTTCTGGGTTTTGGTGGTTTTACAAAATGACTGT
Organism: Typhlomys cinereus; assembly: GCA_023101885.1. NCBI lineage: Eukaryota > Metazoa > Chordata > Mammalia > Rodentia > Platacanthomyidae > Typhlomys > Typhlomys cinereus. The sequence continues at coordinate 801,672 of JALPQD010000679.1, forward strand.
TAATTGACCTGTGTGAGTTCTACTCACAGGCTTTGTATTTCTTTGTGGCTTAATGACCTCATCCCTCTTTCAGGATCCTATTTGATTGAGATTTAATTCTTAGATATCCTCTTGAAATCTTGTCTGAACTGTGAAAATACAAACAAACTTTTGTAATGGTATCATTTTTTTTGTTTGTTTTAAATTTTTTTCTTCTTGCTTGCTTGCTTTTTGATTATCTGTTAATTGGTTTTGGGAAGCAAGAAGCTAAAATACATACACTTTCAGTAGCTGAGGATCCTTTTATTAACTATTTATTCTAGGACACTTGTGGAAAATAGAAAACTTGAGCAAAGAATATCTTCTACCACTGGAAAGACATTTTTAAAGTAATAAGGCTATACATAAAGGACATTAGAGACCCATGAATAGGCTGTCACTGGCCAAATTGAGAAAAAATAGAGGAATTCAGATAATTATTCTAATTAAATAAAAATGTCAAGTAAATCACTTATTTGGGAGGCTAAATGGAATAAAATAATTCTTTTCTCTTAAAAAATGTTTAGGGGGCTTCAGGATGACAGAAAGGTAAAAGCCTTTGCAATGGAAATCTTGTGAAACATTTAATCCCTGTAATCCACATAAAGGTGGAGAAGAGACCTGATTCCATGAATTTTCCTGTTATGCACACACACACACACACACACACACACACACACATTGAATTATGTAGAGAAAATTGAGAAAGGAAAAGGAGAAAATGCTACTAGTAATGGCATTAAGAATTTCAGAAATCTGTGCTGGAGAGATGGCTCAAGGGTTAAGATTTTTGTATCATAAACAGAATGACCTGAGTTTAGAACTCAAATCTCAGGTAAACATGCCAGTCAGAAATGTTGATGACATGCATTTCCGGCTCTGGAAGGAAGAGCCCGAGAAATCCCAGAGCTAATTAAAAGTGAGTAGAGCAAAATAGGATGATCACTGAAGTCACTCTTGGGCCTCCAGAGGAACAAACAGTTCAGAAATCTTAAAATATTCTTGATGGTGTGTTTTTCTTAGTATATAAATTCATAGCATTTGCTGTCTAATGATGTACATTGCTTTTTGTCATACCATAAAGTACATTAAAATGAACATTCTTATTATTTTTATTTGCTTCTAATTCTTTGGTGGTTTCATAAATGTATATAGAGAACTTAAATCACTTTCATTCCATAGCACCCAATTCCAAGCACTTCTTCTCTGCCAGTCTGTCTTCTCTTTTCATGCCTTTTTGCATGTATGTGTCCCTTTTAGATTAATGTGAATTGTCTGCTGAAGCATATGCCCAGGTACCCTCCGGAGCACATGTATTAAAGTGAATACCAATGAAGAAAATAGCTCCCCTTTCCTTAACCAGCACTAAATCTCAGTCATCCTTCAGGGAAGGGTGAGGCCTTAGGGAGCTTCCTCCTTCCATGAAAAAATATTGATCGGCAAATCTCGTATAGGTTTTTTTGAGGTAAACACATTTGCCCTGAGATCGAGGGTGCAACAGTCTTGTGGTGTCCAGGAGGTGCTAAGTGAAAGGAATTCCTCTAGATGATCTGGTTCTTACATTCTTACCATCCACTTTTGCAGGATGTTTTCTGAGATTTTGGGTGAGGTAATATAGATATCCTGTTTAGGGCAAAGGACTACACAGTCACTTGTTCTCCACATGAATTGGATTTTTAAATAGACATCTTTTGATTCTTTTATTAATATTTTATGATGACATAAATGATAATTTCTTAAAGAAAGTCTCTCATGACTTAAAGTGCATCTTTCCAAGCTCTTCTGGCTTTTCTGTTTCCATTGAAAAATCAGCTGTTATTTTAATGTATGTACTTTAAATATAACTTGGTTTTACTCTGTTGAAGCTTTCGACACATTCTTTTTGTCATATATCTGCAGTGTTTTAACTGCTATTTGCCTGAGTTTCTATGCTAGTCATATCTGATTGGTATGTACTATACTGCTTGTATTTAGATTTAGATAGGGATCTCTTTCCTTAGGTGTGAAAATTTTTCATTTATAATAGTGTGAAAAATCTCTTCTAGTGTAGCTTTTTGGTTTTCTTATACTGGGATTCCATGAATGGGCAGGTTGGGCTTCTTTAAGGTTTTCCATAATTCTTGAATATTCTTCTCAAGTAATTTTTTTTGGCTTTTCTAACCTCTTTGATTGAACCAATTTGATCTGCTTTCTTGTCTTCTAGATCTGAAATCCTATTTTCTGCTTTGTTAGTTTTGTTGGTAAGACTCTATTGAGTTTGTTGAGTTAAAAAAAATTAGCTTGTTTTAACTTCAAGATCAATCTCTGCATGAGATTTTTTTCATCTCCTCTATGCCTAGTTTCATTTTTTCCATTGCCTTTTTCATCTCATCCAGGTGCCTGTCATGCTTTTGTTTTTATTGGCTTATGTGGTTACTTAACTTTTCTTAAATATCCTCTTTCATTGTTTTGATCATATTAAAAATCAAGCTTTGAAAATCATTATCTAAAATTAAAAGAAAAAGAAAAATGTAACCTATCATTTATTGTATCCCTTGACAAACATTGTTTATATTCTGCTGATAAAGGAAAACAAATTAGAATATAAACACATTAAATTGCTAACTGAGTTCTTGGAAATATGTCAACATTTTTATAGAATTATCACATGATACATAGTAAATCTGAGACAGAATTTCTTTAAATAATTTCAATAAAGTAGAAAACTTAATTTTTTTCCTGTGTTTTTCAATTTGTGTTGGTTATAGCAAATAATTAGCCTTACTGGAAAATAATACTTAAACAAGATTTCAGTTGACCCTATAAATATCAACCTATGAAATTTCAGTTTATTATGTGTAAATACCATGATTAGGCAAACTTATCCTTGCTAGCTACGCATTCCTGAAAATTTGCTTTGTTATTCTTTCTAATCTTTGAACAAATTATAATTGTATTCATCCCCTTATTCCACCAAATTTTGTATAGTACACTAAGCTATCCACATGAAACATGATTTCTCTACTACTGCATGATTACACTAAAAGTCTTTCTAAAGAGAATGACTTAAAAGACAATATGAGATGGGCTGAGGAAAGAAAAGAATAGTCATAACCTTTTTCACTAGTATAAATCTAATCTCTCCCCATCCTGAGGCTCAGAGAAGTTTGCGGAAGAGGGGGCGGTAAGATTGTAAGAGCCCAAAGATGGGGAGGAGCTATGATATACAAAATACTCCACACAAATTAGGGCCAAAGCAATCATAATAGGACTCTGCATGATCTGAGCAATGACCAACATATCATTGACCCCTCAAAGTCTAGCATGGACTAAAGGCACTAGGATCCTTAGAAGCAAGGGATTAACAGCCACAATAGTGTTCATATACTTAAGGGGAACACAAGAAAGAGTTCTAGGAAATGCCACTGAGTCCTTACACCTCATCAGAGAGAAGGACCCAGAGGAAAGTTTGACATACACATTAAAGGATGCTCCAGGAATGGGGGGAGGAGGCACTTGGAGGGAGGGGGAAAAGGAAGGGGAAAAGAGGGGAGGAAACAGGAAGGTCTAGGGAGGGGTGGAGGGAAGGAGGGGATCCAGGTACCTATTAAGTTTGTATGAGTGTAAAAAAATAGATTAGTAGTGATCTTATGCTTAAGGGGAACAAGAGAAAGGGCTTATGGAAATGCCACTGGGTCCTTATATGTCATCGGAGAGGAGGACCCAGTGGAGAGTTAGGCGTACACAATAAAGGACTCTCTGGGAATTGGGGGGGAGGCACTGGGGGAAGGGGAGGGGGAGGAGGGGGTTCGGGGGGAGGAGGGGGGAGGGAGGGAACTGGTAAAAAATTTTAAAATGTATAATTAAATTTTTAATAAAAAATTGCAATATAGAAATTGTTATTGTTATGAGATTATCATATGCAAATTTTTATGAGACCAATGAACAATTATTAGTGTTATTAAGAAGCATGATGATTGGCATGTAAGAAAGTAAGCACACTGACATAAATTCAATAAGTTTTAATATAATGCCTTCTATAAAAGCAAAATTGAATGGTATTTCAAAGTTTAAAAACTCCCTGAATGTGTCTCACAAAATACATTTTTATTTCTTAGATGATATTTGGATTTTTAATCACATTTGTTTTATTAATAAACTCCAATATGTATAATCATATATTGATTTTTCCAAATTATGCAAATAATTGAATTTGATTACTTCAGTGTGTCTTTCCATAATTTCACTGGAAACTGGAACTTTCATTCTACAAATTTCAAAGAATATGGAACCACCAATTTCCTACCATAATTTGATTTAACTTGAAGCATATGCTTAAATTCAATATAGCTGTAATTTCATAATTCTATTAAATTATGATAACTATTTTAATATATAGCTTAATACAGTTATCTTTTCAAATCCAGTGATGTATTGAATATGACAATTCAGAACTGTGGCTCCTCTATGATTAAGAGGCCTCTGTTTTTGATATAAATGGACTTTGCTATGATTAAATAGTTGGAAAGATTAATATAGTATAATTCATAGTACAAATGTAATTATGGAGAAAAAATAAAACAAAAGCCACCAGGTGATTCAAATTGTTTTTGAAGTGAGCAATCAATATGAGTTGTTACCAAAGTCATATTGATAGCAGGAAAAATTCTGATGAAGAGACTTGGAATAAGTCTAACGTATGGAAAATCATAATGACATAGCAAGGAATTTTGAAGTTGTCCTGCAGCAATAGAAAGCCATTAATTGTTTCACAGAAGTAATAAAAACAAAATCTAACATAAAGAATGGATGAATGAAATGTGAGAGTAAAAACACTATAAATTGGTTGGAATGTTCTGGAAAGAGACCAAGAAAGAAAACTATGTTGAAAAAGAAAAGAATATAATAATGTGTGGAGGTGATTTCTAATGCATCTAATTCATTGGAAAGAATTACTGAGGAAATGATGTCAGTTTGATTTCATGTATTAGTGGATACAATAAAGAAATTAAGGATACCATAAAATTGTGAATGCTTGTTTTATGTAGAAACCTAACTTACCTAAAACCAGTGTTTCGCACACATACAGTCTTCTCTTTACTGCCTACATTGTAAATCCTTTGAGAAGAAATCTGTGTCTACTAGAATTTTTCAGCAATTCACTGTACAGTGTATTAACAACATTCAATTTTTTTATGGACGTGATAGCTGTGCACAAAGATGCAGCTTTCACTGTTTATACCCTGAAGCAACTATCTTTCCTCCTGTAACCCTATGTATCAATGCCTAGTAATCCCACTCTAGTTTTAGGTTGAAATATTTAGATTCCACCTGTGGCAAAGCAGTAGCAAAGCCATTATATCTTTCCTCTGGATGCCAGAAGTAATTGTGCGGGTTCAGGGAAGAGAGCTATGGGAACCATATGGCACCTACTTGAGACCTGGAACAAACCATTCCACAGAGTTGTCTTTCAGACATGACAGTGCTGTAGCACCCATGCCATCATAGCAACTGTGTTTACCTCAACAAGACCAAGACAACATTTGGCCTGAAAATGTTTTACAATAGAAGGAGGAAGAACTCCAAGGTGTCATCTCTCCCTGAGGGACTACTGAGAGTTAAAACGGACTGAGAAAAGGGGAGCTACTTTCTTCAGTCACACTCCCACTGAGACATTGCCCATATATGCTATGTTAGGTTCCTGTGAATCTCAGTGGGCCACACATAGAACTACATGAAAACAGAAGGGAGATTTATTGGTCGGGAAAGAGAAGGTTTTCAACAGGAAAAGGGGGGTGGGGTTAAGTAATGTGCAAGACAACATTTTAAATGAATTTTATACTTTATGGTATAAAAACAATCAAATGACATATACATTTAGACAGCCAATACTATGAATTTATATACTAGGAAAAACAAGCCATCAAGATCTTTTCAATGTTTCTGAAAATTTTAAGACAATCATTGATAGCACTTTTTAAAAAAATATTTTCTCCATTTTCCTTATGTATTTTTGTTCTTTTCATTCTCTCTGCTTGTTTGCATTGAGGTACATAAGGACCTTGATCATATGCTCCCTCAACCATAAATATGCGCTTATGCTTCTTCCATGTTATCAAAGAAATACCTGTTAGAAATTAAGCTTCATTCGATTACTTCATTTGGTTACTTATAAAATCCTAATTCCTAAAGGGTCTAATTGCTTAAGATCTTACAAAATTTAACTATTATATTTATATTATATGGCTCATGTATTTTAAAGGCAAAAATTTTGAATTTCAATATAAAAGAGAAAACTTATAGTATTTTCTCAACATGAGCTCTGTACATCTTAGATGAGAGATGGCCCTGCAGGAAGATCTTTATACTACTATCCTCCAACTAGATTTGTTCTGCTGAATGGCAAGCAAATGACAGAAAATTAAAAGATGATAGGGATCTTTAACAAAAGTACCACCTAGTAATTCAAGAAAAGCTTTTTCTCCCAATAGAAATGATCTCAAGACTAAAGTGGAACAAGAATTTCATCTAACTTCCACCTCAGCCAAACCCTCCCAAAACCTTGAAAGTAAACAAAGTCAATGTAATTTAGATCCAGCATTATTAGAATCTCTAAAGAAGACAGACTAAGAACATTTAGGTCAACTCCTGTTCATGTTTCCTTTTTCCTTATAAGATTTTGGCCTAAGTTGCTTAGAAAGTTCCTCTGTGGATCAGATTAAATTCATTTTTCAAACAAAAAGGAAAGAGAAAAAAAAAACAAAAAACAAAGAAATTAAAATTTGACATTTGCTTAAGGGGATAGATAGAATACTAACAGGCACACTCAAGCAGACCAACCCAAGACCCCTTCCAAATGGGGAAAAGAGAAATGTGACCAGGCGGGGCTCCTGTAACTGTTCCAAAGATAAAAAGCTTCCACATGGCCTATGTCTTGACTGTGGAAATCTCCACTGGAGGCAGGATTGCCCCCTGAACCCCAAAGCCCAGGAGTCAAGCCCTTCTGCTGAGGACCAATAAAATGGCCTGAGGCTCTCAGCTTCCCTCCAATGGAAAAAGGAGTTTGTTATTGATGCCTATCGAAAGAAAGTCCAAAATGCCAGGTTGAACATCTCATGAAAACCTTGGGTTTAACATACAAATGGGAAGCCTCTGTTAATAGGCAAGGGAACACAAAATTTTAGTGCTCAACTTCCTTCCTAGGCTTTTGTCAACCTTTGATTTTACTAAAATGTTTGGTATCAGGGGAGTGACAGGTTCACAAATCAATGACAAAGTAACTACTGAGATTCTTTACATACTTAATGGTACTGTTTTTAGACATTCCCTTGTTTACGTGCCTAAATGCCTAAATATTCTAGTTTTAGACTTAATATGATATTTTAGCATGGTTATAAAGACATCCACGTGGTTCTAATTTTAGTTGTGCCAAAGATGCTAGAAGGAAAAGATCATAGATTTCAAAAAAATGTAAATCCAAGCAACATATAGCAAAAAACCTAGTTTGAAGGCCAAAGACAGTTTATGCTATGAAATTAAAATCAGAGACATATGTTGACAAAAAGTTTACCAAAGCTTTCCTGAAAGCTTGCCTAAAATTAAACTAAGTGTTTGACAGAGGAAAATAAATGACAAATTTAAAGAATTAAACCAGGAAAAATAGAGAGCAAAACTCCTGATGTTAAACAGACTAACTCCATTAGCAAATCAAAGCTGGCTTTTCATTTAGATCAGAGGAGCTGTCCTACTCTAAAGACAAGATAATGCTCAGAGACCTACAAAACTTACCATGTGTTTGTTTTATCATTGCTGTAACTTGTACTGCACTTGCATACAAGAATAACCCCAGAAATGGGAGAGAAAAGACAAACTTCCTTCTACTGAATGTAACCAGGAAATATGTATTTAGGAAGTTAAAAAAAACAAAACACTCTAGCACAGTTCGCATAGTACTAACCTCAATAAAACCCAGTTGGATAGCATGCATGTATGTACAATTACTAAGACATAGGAAAAAAGAAGAAAAATTTAAAGTTAAATGTGAGCATTGAAATTAATAAACATGCCCACTCTGCAAGCTTCCCTGAGCTGTAGGATGGGGAATAGATTTTGATGGTCTGGCTCCAAGTAGTTAATGTAGGGTCTTTGGTGTTCTGAATTACGGTTTGTCATTGTTTTCAGTTTTGTTTTTCCTGCACTACCCTTGGCTCCATCCTGATTGGTATTGAGGGTCACCTCCTAATCAAAGATAAAAGGCTATTTAAATGAAGATCTTGGGGCTGGAGAGGTGGCTCAGGGGTTAAGCCTTTGCCTTGTAGGCAGAAGGTCCTGAGTTCGGATCCTAGACCTATGTATAGACACCAGGCGGAAGCAGGGGCGGCCTGCGTTTCTGGTCCTGGTAAGGGGCAGAGTAAACAAGGGGGAGGTGGAGGTGGTCCGTGGTGGTTCCTGAATTCGCCCGTGGTTCTACGCACGCGCGCACACACACACACACACACACACACATGCGCGCGCACTCACGCATGTGCATGCACACACGTACAATTGAATAAATTTAAAAAAATGAAGATCTTACTATAAGAGGAGATTCAAAGGTAGTTGGACTAGGAGTAGGAGACCACAGTGAGGGGAAGGGGATATCAGTATCCCATTTTCAGGATGATTAGCATCTATCTGCCAGTCCCTATACCCTCCCTGATTAGTGAGATCAAACCTCTTCAGTCTCAAGTGCCCAGGAAGAAAAGTGAGAGTGAGCTTCACCAGATGTCTCACTACTTGCAATACTTGATGGTGACCTATTTTCCCTTGCATATGTTCTTTTAAAATGACTTGTGTTGCTTTGCTTTTAAGAAACCAAAAGGGAAAGAACTAATTTAGATTGTTCTGCCCAACGATTGAAACAATTCACATTATTTTAAAAAGATTTTAAAATATGACTTTGGAGATTTACAGCTGCCAAAAAAAAAAAGGTCCCCTCCAGTATGTAAGCTACCTGCTCTCTCTGCTTTCACACCAGATAAAAGTAATAACTGCTTCAGTCAAGATAACAGGTTTTCTTTACTAACTCTTGCCTGTACCCACAATAAAACTTCTAAGCTCCTTTGGCTTATACCATTTGCATTCCTAATTACAATGATTTAATCCTTATGTTTAGATCTTATAGGTTTCACTTATCTGCTTTGTCTCTTCCATATTTACAGCCATAAAGCTTCAAATATGGGGATCTCTGGACCATCCCACAACCTCATAAATGAGAATCATTGACTGCTCACACTTTCTTCACTCCAACTCAGGAAGAAGAAACCAAAGTGGTCATCCAGTCATCGACCCTAGTTCCTTGAGCAGTCTGGGTCCTCAAAAGTTAAAGGGTAAAATAGGGAGGTCTAAAATAGCCCATTCTGAGACAATCTCTTAGGTCTTTTAAAGTTCTTTAAAAGGTCTCTGATGAGGAACTGACTCCAATCCTCCCAGAAATAAGATGGCCAACTTCCCTATAAAAAGATGTGAAGATGAGCTCTCCACATCTAACAAACAACTTACCCTCTAACTCCATCTGGGCCCAAAATCAACTAATTTGGACCCCATTGTGAGCCAGCCCGTTGGTTAGAAAAAGCCATTTCCCCCAGGCTCACTTAGAGATTTTTGCTTAACACTTTAACCAAGTACATTAATTTCCATCTAGGATTCAACAAGATGATGGTGATCAGATCTCAATTTAAACAAGTGTTTATGATCAATACAAAGATTTGTTCCACTATATTCACAAAAAAGGGGGAATATGGGAGAAAAGCGTAAAAGGGAAAAACCTTAAAATCTTAAAGAATTCTTAAGCCTGAGAAATTGCTGGCAGGCAAAAATGCCCACTCCCCTACCATTCTCCGGAATTCCCCTCTGCAATACCATTTGGTCAGAGGGTCAGCAACAAGCCTATATACTGATAAAAATGTAAACACTGCCTGCTAAACTACTTTGCTGGCACCAAGGAGTCAACTAATGGATTTACACTCAAGGAGGGGTAGGGGGGTTTACAACCTCTTTTGTCTCTTGTATGTAAAATCTATAAAAAAAAAAAAACAATTTGCTACTACATACACATCATCCTGCCTGTGTGTATAAGCCCGTTTCTCTCTCTCTCTCTCTTTCTCTAATAAAGTCTCTCCATTATTAATTTTAACTTTTGGTCTATAGTGAATCTTTGGATGACCCCCAAATCCAAAACACAGAAAGCACTGCATGTCCCTGTGGGAGATAAAAGGTGACTTCAGGAATCATCTTTCATTGTCTCTACCTCATTTTTTTGCTTCTCTCTGAGATATCCTAGGCTCCACCCACCAGAGTCAAAAGTGCAGACTGCCCTCATTTCTGCCTGACAATTTTATGTATGAGCTAGAACACAAACTCAGGACTTTCTACTTGCGAGGCATAGTTTTAACCACTGAGCCATCTCTCCAGTCCACATTATCAAATTTCTATAACATTTAAACAAAGAGAAATTATTTTTATTTTTACATTTCTCTGATTGTCTCACTCCTCTGTGAGAAACGTCTGATATTGTAATCACTTAGTCTTCTTATCTTTTTATTGATGATTTTTTTCTCCTTGACATTTCCATACATAATACTTTTTGATTATTTTCCTTTGTTTCCCCCATCTCCCTCCCTGCTCTTTTTCTTATGTATTAAAGTCCTTTTATTTTGTTGTGTATACTTAAGTGAGAACAGGTGTCTTAATTGTCTAAAATAATTCAACTCTCCTTTCCCAAATTTGTTTTTCAAATTACTCTTATCTTCCTCCACACTAATTCCTTTTTCTTTTGATTTCCATTTCTTTTTACATTCCCTGTCATATCTTCTGTCTTCTTTTCCCCATTTTATTTTCTTAGCAATTGTTCACCCATTCATATCAGTTCTTTGAAGCTACTCTAAAAATTCATGAGATGAAGCATAAGCTCCATGTGTTTATTTTTGCAGATATTAATAGATGATAGTATCTGCTGTTGTCTTAGGGAAGTATCACATTCAGTCTGTGATGGCATTGAAGAATGTCTTACTCATTTTCCATGCACATTTCCTCTCAGATCTCCTCCATTCTTAACTACCATGATAGTTTCATAAACTTTTTTATTGATAAACAGTAAATTTGCTCTTTGAGGTCCTGACCTGTTGTTACAGCTTTGACTGAAGTTTGAGCATGTCCATCAAATTTGAGAATAAATTATTACTGGGTGTTTTGTTTCAGAGCTTAAATGTCTGATTCTTGGTCTCTCCATTTATCTATAGCAATAAAAGTATAAATTCTTAAAATTTTCACTGTTGTGTGACTCTTTCTGGAAAGATATGAATAAACATATATTCATACCAAACAAAGCAACAATGAAAGACTAAAAATTGACAGAAGATTGTGCAGAAATCTAGCTTGATACACTAATGATTATTTTGTGGTTACTAATGATCCTATACATGAGAAGTTAGAGGAGCACAGGTGGGTCAAAGGGAACTGTATTTCTTAACAGAAGTCCCAGCACAAGTGATGGAATAAGAATGCTCCATCCCTCTAGGTCCATGTATAACTTGAAAGAAGCAGCAAGGGAGGCCTTGCCTCTTCCTAGCTATTATTCATGGCATTTATACCATTGGAGAAGAGCTCTTCAATCTTGCTACTTTTCCAATTTCCTGGTCTGTGTTCTTAAGCTGTTTGAATCTTATGAGAGACTCCTCTTCAGAGAAGCTGCTTCAGTTCAGATGAAACTGCTATACAGCACTGAATTGCATTTTTATGTCATGTATGAAGTCTGGGTTGCAGGAAAGAGCAGAAGAGCATGAAAATGTCAGATGAAGTTACTGTTCAGTGCTCTGGAATTTGACTTGCCATTATTTAGCTTCGATATTGACTCTGAATTAGGTAAAGTTATGTACTTGTCATGAAAACTTCTTTGGATTTCTTTTACGCAAAATGAACAAGATAGAAAGTTCTGCAGAAATCACAGCAGTTGTATGTTTGTGTACTTTTATAATTTTTCTTTTCTTAACATAGCTACTTCTCAATTATCTTTCTAGACATTTAATAATCAGTATAAATTTAAGCTATAATTAGCATTTACAAAATTTTGTCTCCATATTAGTCTTCACAACTTTATCACCTGGAAATCTGTGTTTGGTAACTATGTGATCTCTGTAATGAGACTATTAGGTAATGTAGTAGTATATAATGGTTTATATAAAAGATTATTATATCATACAATTTAAATAATCTGGTAGCCATGGGAAAACAACTTTAGGAATTTTAAAGGTTATTTATTACAAAGATATTAGATATAACTGAAGTATAAATATTTTAGCAAACTTGCAATATTTCCTGTGTGTCAAATTTCTCTTAAGGGTCTTACAAATATCAACATAGAAACTCATTTTATGAAGTTTATATACAGAGAAGATGAAACACCAAAATGTTAAATAACATGCCCAACATTACAGATTTCCCACATGGTCAAGCTAGGATTTGAATTATTCTTTCATCTTTCCAATTGTTGCTCTTAGCAAAGGCGCCATTTTGCTGTGCTTAGTGAAGTTAGCTCAAAATAAAGAAAACGTGAAGATCAAACTGGGCAATATTTATAAACCTAAAAAAAGGATAAGTGCATATTTTAAGATTTACTAGTTAATGGTGTCCTATTTGCTCATCAGTCCTATTCAGTAGTAGATTTTCTCCACCTGCAGCCGTGGACAAATGACTGACCAGTTCATGAACATATTTGAGTGTGTTTCCTTAAGTGAAATCGTGAATAACAACAAAAGTACTTGAAGCTTGCTAATCAAAGCATCTATTCTTTATCTTATAATTCATATTTGATACTATATTGTTCTGTTTTTGTTGTTTCTATCTGGGAGGACACAATGTTACTATCAATTTACCCCACATAGGGATTTGACAATAATAATAATAAAAAAAAACTATTATACCAAAGTCAAATTTGGCACACCAGTGAGTTTGCTGTTGTTACTTACATGGGTTATAGATGAAAGTAACATAAAAGATTAAGGATTAATGGCTATGTAAAGACAGCTATATCACAATGCTTACCTCAGCCAGGATGAAATAGCATAAGCTGAAGACCTGGAACTCTGTACAATTTGTTGCCATCTCCATTAGTGGAAGCATCTCTTGTGGACCTACAGGTTCCTTGGGAAGTCCATCCTCCGTGAAGTTGCCAATGCATTCTTAACCATTGAGATCTTTCTCTTCCCATCTTGTGTTAATTTCAGAACTTCCTGAGATTTAAGAATCTCTCTTCAAGATAAAGTGCTTGACTGTAGAGCCTTCAGAGTCTTATGGAGTTTGCCTCCAAATGAAGTATTTTATTTGATATGAATATGATATAAATGTGAAGGATTCATATTATAGTGAGAATATTAAAATTAGTCAAACACGTGCTATTTTTAAAAAGTATCTAAGTTTTATATGTACTGATTCTAATAGAGTGCAGGCTCCCAGACACCTTGATTTTATTCTAGTCATTTTCATTTTGAAGCTGACCCTTAATAACTTTGAAAATTTTAGCTTAAAATTATTGCATTTTTAGTGATTTGTTATCATGTAGGCAGAAAATGAATATAACTGCCCACTTCATTGCAGACATTTTATTTGAAGCTCTATAATGTCCTCAAAGGAGTTGATATGACTGCAACCTTACATTTCTGGAGCTATTTCGGAAATAATAGAGAAGAAAACTTTAACTACATATTGCTTTCCATAGTCATTATTATGTTTTGTTTGTAGTGAGAGAGGAAAATAACTATTCAGGATTACAGACAAATAGAAATGTAGTTACAGAAACAAATTAATGTAGAGATGAAGCATAAGTTTTCAAATAAGGGTATATCATAAAGCCATTACTTATTATATTATTAGAGACCTTGATATTAATAAATATCCAGTATTCCATTACTTTGGGAAAAATTTTATCAATGTATCATATACATATTCATATATAGTGCATATGTGTACACAATCATGCACATATTTATGTACTGAATGCAATGTCATCGAATTTTTTGTAATAAAATATGTAGATATTATCATGGTGATATTGCTATAATTATACAATAAGAACCTGAATTACAATCTTAGATTTCAAATATATACTGTATAAACAGTAAGTTAATGTGCTTATTGAGCTGCCTGTCCTTTTAAGTCGTTTCTAGGACTAGAGAGGGACACTATTTATTTTATTGTAATCCACATATTAAAAGTATGACAGTTGTCAGGTGAACTGTTTGTCTAGACCTAGATATGAATAAATTAGGCATAAAAGGGCTCAATTTTCTAAAAACCTTAATATTTCAAATTAATTTAGAAGATAAAGATGATCACATACTATGTGAACATCATGCATTTCTAAAGGAAAGATTTCTAAAGGTGTCATTTTCTGTAGCTTCTTTTTTGTGAGATTTACTGAATGCCCAGATTCAAAGAAACTCACATGAAAGTTAATCCAGAATGTCATCAGTTGAAATGTAATCTGGTTAGTGAGAGATCTCTGGGATTGAGTGTACTTGTTTTGGATATTTTTTTCACCATCTCTTGGTAAGATTTAGGTTTCATCGCATGTGTATTTAGATAGATACTCATCAAACAGCATGAAGAAATAAGTCTTTTGAATGACTGATTTGAGAAACCAGAAGCATTCTCTTTCTCTCCCTCTTCCATTCTCTCTCTCTCCCTCCCTCTCTTCCTCTCTTCCTCTCTCTCTCACTGTCTCCCTCTCTCCCCCCTCTCTCTTTCTTCTGTTGAGAAAATATCTACTTCATATATTAAATTCTCTAGGTTTAAAAGTTAGTAAAAGTAATCTAACAGAGTTAAAAGTAATCATTCAAAACAACTATTCAATAATACCTTGTTAGTTTATATTAGGAAATAATCACAGAGCTTAGGTCAAGAAGACAGAGTGAAGATGCATGAGCAGCTTCATTTATTGCATCTCCCTCTAGGAGGCTATGATGTCTTGTTAAAAGAAAGTTATATAAAGAAAGGGACAACAAACATCAAAGGAAAGCTGGTATCAATAAAAGGTAGAAGTATGCTTTAATGGAAGAAGGCAGAAAAGATATCCGTAGCTTAGAAGAGAAGGAACCGGACACTTCTACATGCTGGCTGAGTTATTCCTCTTTTCATTCCTCCAATGGGTGGAGACAAGGGGATTAATTAAGGATCTGTGTAGAGAACAGCCTGCTTCCTATTCCTCTCACATATTCCTGGCTGACTGAGCAAAAGGGATAGATAATTACCCTCAGGAAAACTCACACACACGGGACAAGGATGTGTTCTTTTTAAACACAGAAAAAAAGTATTTGGGAAAGAGAGAAAAGAAATTGTGAGTTTTGGCAGAACAATTAAACTCTCTACAGATCTGTGCAGCACAGCATGCACACACACACACACACACACACACACACACACACACACACACACACGTGCCTATACAATAAACACATCACAAGAACTTGGCTCCCTATGCTATGCTTCTGAGACTTAATCATAAAGGAAATTCCTAATTTTCAAACTTCTTTATGTATTTCAAAATGATTGCACTTTAATGGAATATTTGATACAAAATAGCAATATAACTGAGATAAATAATGTTAAAGCTAATAATCTGACACTTTTACATCTCATGAATAATCATGGTTTTAAATTTTCAGTTGCTCTGTTTTATTTTTCAAGACTGTAGTGCTATTCTAATGAAAACACATGTCAGCAGTTTTCCTTAGCTACATCCCTGTTGTCATTTTGCATGCAATCTTTTGTTACTGTCTTCTTTGCTCATCACTCTTTTCCTTTTGAAATTCAACTACAGTCATGCATGGCTTTGTAATCAAAGTACTTCCTAATTTAAAGTATCCTATCACTTGAATATGTGACATATTGTCACAAAACAAAAAGAAAGAGAAAATAAAAATTCAAATAACTCAAATGTTCATCATAGGTAACAATATGTTACATATTGTTACCTATGTATAATCACATATGTATAACCACCCTCTTGTGCATAGAAGACACTGTATTTCTTCCCACCTTTTGACTCTTCACATTCTCACTATCACTTCTTCCACAATATTTCCAGAATCTCGCTGGGGAGTGGGAATTAAAGGTTATTTCCAGCATTCCGCAGGCACATAGTTTCTGCACTTTGATCAATTATAAGTCTCTGTACTAGAAATTAACATATTTCTTCTTATTACACTGTGACTAATAGGCTTTATATCATGTTTCTAATGGGATTGTACAAGCACAAGATATAGTAACATATTGAATAATGGGAAATGACAATGACTGATGAGCTTGTATATTGTCAAAGGTGCTGGTACTGTTTTAGCATATATTTGTACATTTGTTATTAATATTTATTAAGGATAAGTCATGTATCAGATACTACCCTAAAACTCAGGAATAAACTAATCAACTTTTGCTCTTTATAAAATGAGATAATTACAACTTTGTGGGACTTATATAAAGTGCTAAATAGCATTAAATAAGATGTTCTATGATCATGATAATGTTTTCATTTTAACTTTGAAAAAAATTGGCAAGATATTCAATAAAATTGATGCCTATTTTGTGTTTCAAGGACAAAAGTAACTTTATGCTTTTTAAATAATTTTCAAGTTTCAGTCCAAAAACCATGCTTTGTGCATATTAACGACATTAATATGATAAATTATAAAATAAATATGTACTGTGAGCCACAAGAAGACAATGAAGATTTTCACCATCTAGATGTGGATAGAGGGAGGACTCATGAGCTCACATTGTCTTTAATTATGATTTTCTATAGTGATCCCACTCGGTTTAATAGACAGATTTTGACCAATGGGCACACAGACAGGTTTGGTTAAAGTAAATGGATCACAAAAGTCATGAATCTGAGAAAAGGATTACAACATGGAGAGAGAGTTGTTAATAGACATGAAGGAAAGGGGAAAAAGTGGAAGGGAATAATCAGATGACATTACATACATACATACATGAAATTGTCAAAGAAAAAAATGTAAACATTACAAAATGTCTTCAAAACAGAAAAATGGAACTCGTCCAATATTTCTCCAAAGAATATCATAATTATTTTCTAACTTTTACACATAAGATGATTTGCTTGGGCTACATTTTGGAAACACAAGGTTAGAAAAAAAATAGAAAATAATAAATAATAAAATAAAATAATAAAAAATTAGAAAATAATATGTGAAAGTCTTCAAACATGAAGATATATATATATAAAGTAAATTTCTTCATTTATTTTTGTGAATACCAGTGTACAGGTCTTCAATGTCAAATATATATTAGTTACTTCATATTTTAATGTACTTAAAGATTTTTCATGCTTTAACTCATGTACTTTGTCAATGACATACAAGTGATATATCTTTAGTAACATTTTATTCAGTAAATTTGTTATTTCATTTATTAATTCCAGTAGCTTCTTAAGAATATTTTTACTTTTTAAGTCAACAATTATGTTATTTAGGAAAAAAGTTTTGTTCCTTTGGGTTCGAGGAAGATTTTTATACCATTGCTTGTCTAAGGACACAAGTATGATCTTCTAGAGCAATGCTAAAGAGATAATTCAACAGATTGACTTGCTGTTTATTCAGTTTTCACTATTAATTTGACTAATTATGGTTCTTGTTAGCTTTAAGCTGTGTGTGTATGTGTGTGTGTGTGTGTGTGTGTGTGTGTGTGTGTGTATGTGCTTTTGTGTATAAGGCTAAAATCAAAAGTTACTGAATAAGTCATTGGTGTAAATTTCATATAAGTTGTACAAGATTAAATTGAAAGTCAAATAATATGACACATATTGTAAATGTTTTTATTTTGTCATGGTAAATTTCTTTTCACCATTATTACTGTGATAAGTTACTACCATTAGATTGGTTTGCTTAATATTCTCAACAAAGTCTTAGCAAATTGGATTCAAAAACATATCAAAAAGATCAATCACAGTGATCAAGTAAGATATATCCCAGGCATGTAAGGTTGGTTCAACATACGCAAATAAGTAAATGTAATTCATCATATAAACTAGTCCAAAATTCAAGACTACATGACACTCTCAATAGATGCAGAAAAACCTTTTGACAAGATCCAACAGCCCTTTATGATCAAAACCCTAGAGACAGTTGGAATAGAAGGAACCTTTGTCAATATAATAAAAGCTGTATACAACAAGCCCACAGCAAGGATTATACTCAATGGGGAAAAACTTGCAGCATTCCTGCTTCAATCAGGAACTAGACAAGGCGGTCTCACCACTTTTATTCAATATTGTATTTGAAGTCTTAGCTGGAGCCATAAGACAAGTGAGGGAGATAAAAGGGATTCAAATCAGCAAGGAAGAAGTCAAGTTCTTTCTATTTACAGATGACATGATCTTATAACTGAGTAATCTCAAAAACTCCCTTTTAATATAGGCCCTAAAAAAGGAAATATCTTGGTATAAACCTAGTCAAGAGAACTTTATAATGAAAATTTTAAAACCCTAAAGAAAGAAATTACAGAAGACACCAGAAGGTGGAAAGACCTCCCATGTTCCTGAATTGGCAGAATCAATATCATAAAAATGACCATCCTACCAAAGGCAATATACAGATTCAATGCTATATCAATTAAAATCCCAAAGCAATTCTTTGAAGAAGTTGACCAAACAATCTCAAAATTCACATGGAGGCAAAAAAAACCCAGGATAGCAAAAACAATCTTGAGTAACAAAAACATTGCTAGAGGTATCATCATAACAAACCTTAACCTATGCTACAAATCCATAGTTATAAAAATAGCCTGGTACTGGCTCCAAAATAGACACACAGATCAATGGATAAGGCTTGAGGACCCAGATATAAGTCCACACAACTACAGCCATTTGATCTTTGATATAGGGGCCCAAAATCCAATGGAAAAAGAACAGCATATTCAACAAATGGTGCTAGCAAAATTGGATGTCCACATGCAGAAGATAAAAACTGGACCTGTACTTGTCACCATGTAGAAGAATTAATTCCAAATGGATCAAGGATCTTGATATAAGGCCAGAGACTATAAAAACCATAGTTGAAAGGGCAGGGAACTCCCTTGAGTTGATTGGGCTAGGCCAACAGTTCCTAAACGGAAATCCAACAGCACAGTCACTACAACCAACACTTAACAGATGAGAAATTATGAAATTATGAAATTAAAGAGCTTCTCTTCAGATAAAGAGATTGTAACATGAGCAAAAAAAGCAACCCACAGAATAGGAGAAAATCTCCACTAACCACATATCTGATAGAACTCTGTTATCCAGAGTGCATAAAGAACTTAGAAAACTAAGCACCAAGGAAAAGGCCCAATTGAAAAATGGACCTTGGAACTTAAAAGAAGCATTACCAGGACGAAATTGAAATGTCTAACAAATATCTTTTAAAATGTCGCATCCTTAGCCCTCAGGGAAATGCAAATCAAAACCTCCCTGAGATATCATCTTACCCTGGTCAGGATAGCAAAAATCCACAATACAAACAACACCAAATGCTGGAGAAGATGTTGTGAGAAGGGAACTCTCCCATATTGCAGGCTTATGCAACCACTCTGGCGAACAGTCTGGCAATTTTTAAAAAAGGTAAAGATTGAAATGCCATATGACCCTGCTATACCACTTTTGGGAATAATCCCCCATACAGCAAAAATTCGCCTCAATGACACAAGCACAACTATGTTCATAGCAGCACTGTTTACAATAGCAAAGTCATGGAATCAACCCAAATGCCCAACAGCTGACGAGTGGATAAGGAAAATGTGGTACATTTATACAATGGTATACTACTCAGCCATCAAAAAAGATGAATTAATGAAATTTCCAGGAAATGGATGGAATTAGAAAAAATTATATTGAGTAAAGTATCCCAGACATGGAAAATTAAGCGCCATATGTACTCCTTAATAGGTGGATCCTAGTACCAAACCCACTTAGTGACACACTCAAAGATAAATCTCCATAATACATACAGTAATTGCAAAGATTATAAACAGGATGGAAGAGGAAGGAAGGCCCTGCCAGAAACAAGGAGAGAGGGGATTATGCTACAGCAGAGAAAATAGGCCACCATCAAGTACTGCAAGTAAGTACTGAGAAATCTGGTTAAGCTCACAGACTTTCCTTCCTGGTCACTTGCAACTGATGGGGTTTAATCTCACTGGTCAGGGAGGGCATAGAGACTGGTAGATAGATGGTAACTATCCTGCAAATGAGAGACTGACCCCCCATCACCACAGTTTCCTACTCTTATTCCATCTACCTTTGAATCTACTCTTATAGTAAGACTCTATTTTAACAGCTTTTATCTCTGGCTAGGAGGTGACATCCAATACTCATCAGGATGGAGCCAAGAGCAGTGCAGGAACAGTAAAACTGGAAGAAAAAAAAAACAACAAACCATAATTCAGAACATCAGAGACCCTACATTGATCACCTGGAACCAGGTCAGCCTAATCTCTCCCCATCCTAAAGTTCAGGGAAATTTGCAGAAGAGGGGGAAGTAAGATTGTAAGAACGTAAAGATGGGGAGGAGCAACGATATGCAAGATACTGCACACAAGTTAGGGCTGAAGTAATAATAACAGGACTTTGCATGACCCACGCAATTACTGACATATCATTGACTCATCAAAGTCTAGCATGGATCACAGGCACTAGGATCCTTAGAGGCAAGGGATTAACAGCCACAATAGCGTTCCTATACTAAAGGGGAACGCAAGAAAGAGCTCTAGGCATGATACTGAGTCCTTACACCTCATTGAGTGGAGGACCCGGAGGGAAATTTGACATGCACACTAAAGATGCTCCAGGAAGGTGGGAGGGGGCACTGGGAGAAAGGGAGGGGAAAAGAAGGGAGGGAGCAAGGGGATTCAAGGAGGAGTGGAGGGAGGGAGGGGACCAGGTTACCTATTAAGTTTCTATGAGTGGAAAAAATAAAAAAATAAATAAAATTAAAAAAATAAAAAAGATTGGTTCGCTTTATGTCTATTAAGTTTACCAATGAATAGTTGTTTATTTTTGATGGGAAGTCAGGTAATTGCAGTGAACGAGTTGGGCATGGGACAATTATGTTGGAAACCTAGATTCACTTGAAGATAGTATCCTCAAGAATTATAACAGAAGCAAAGAAAAAAATTGCAAAGATAAGAATATAATAATTCGTTGAAGAAAGAATATCACAATGCATTTCTTAACATAGAAAAGTATTCAACTTTGGCCTCCCGCCCGCCGCCTGCTGCCCAAGGTGAGTGATAGAGAGAGCCCAGCCCAGCCCAAACAACCCGGAGCCCCACGTGTCCCGGCGGCGAGCACCCAGGCAGACTCAGGCTTGGCCTGCGCCCTGCCCCGGACCCAAGACCCTCTTGTCCTCCCGCCCCCTGTGCCTCGCCACCCCCCTAGGTCCCAGGTGAAGAATTCTACCATTGAACCAGCAAGCGAAAGAGCCCAGCCCAGCCCCGCTCCCCACCCGGGAGCCACCGGGCCAGCAGCACCAGCAGCAGCCTCCAGCTTTGCCCCCAGGGCCCCGCCCTGGACCCCAGCCCCTCGCACCCTCCCGCCGCCCCCCCCCGCGCCTCCGCCCCCCCCCCAGGTCGCAGGTGAAGAATTCTGCCATCAAGATCAGACCCTCTGCCTCTCTGGCCCACCGGGGACATACGTGGTCCACGGAAGACAACACTGCTACTCAGAATTCAATAGAGCCCAAAGAAAACTCAAGCAAAATTCTAAGGAACAAAGGGAGCACAGGCCATACATCTGGACTCCACTACAATCATTATATCACGTGGGCGAGTTTCTTCTCATCC
The DNA here is from genome assembly GCA_023101885.1 of Typhlomys cinereus. Lineage (NCBI taxonomy): Eukaryota > Metazoa > Chordata > Mammalia > Rodentia > Platacanthomyidae > Typhlomys > Typhlomys cinereus. Next base: position 823,536 of record JALPQD010000679.1, read on the forward strand.
AGCCCAAAGATAAGTAAACTTTTCTTTTCACCTTACTGATCCTTTAAAGTATCAATGCTGTAGATCAACTTTCTCATACAGCCACCCACAACATACAACTCCAGGAGTACACCACTCACCCCCACATTTCACCAAGAAACTAAATCGTAAAAGTGCACTACCAAACTAATATTCACCCCCTGGTAACATAACCTGACTTAACTGACGTACTAACAGCCTAGTAGCCTCATCTAGGATATAATAATAACAATACACAAACATACCAATCCAAGGTAAGCACTAGTAATAACTGGCAAGCGTAACAATACTAACTACGTCGATTCAGTGAAAAACACAGAAACTGAAAGGTCCTAAAAAACAAAACAACAATGTACAAGTCAAAGTGCAGATCCACGAGAAACAAAACCCAAGAAGACCATCTCCTGCCGAAAAAAATCAATCCCATAATGAGGGATTCCAACCAGAACAAATCCACAGAAAATAGCCATGGAAGCCAGACCCAACATATCCATTACCAAATCCTTACCATGATTAATACTATGAAAGAGGAAATCAGAGAAGAGTTAAACAACTGTATCAACCACTTTGAACAGGAACACAACAGGCACTTGGAGGAGTTGAGAAAAACAGTTCAAGAAACAAAAATAGGTATGGAGCAATTAAAACAGTCTCAGGCAGAGTTTAAAATTGAACTAAAAGACAAGTTATCTTCAACCCAAAACTCAACAGAGAGTCTTATCAGCAGAACAAATGAGGCAGAAAATAGAATTTCAGATCTTGAAGACAAAGTGGGAGAATTAACCAGCTCAATGGAAGAGATTGTTAAAGCCAAAAAGATACTGGAGAGGAACATTCAAGAGATATGGGACACCCTGAAGAAGCCTAACATGCACATTCATGGAATACCAGAACAAGAATCCCAAAATACCACACCAGAGGAAATATTTCAATTCATCATAAATGAAAACTTCCTACAATTAAAGAATGAGAGGCCTATCCAAATACGAGAGGCATTTCACACTCCAAACAGATACGACCAAAATAGAAAATCGCCACGGCAAATAATAATGAAAACACTCCACATTCAAGACAAAGAAAAGGTGCTGAGAGCTTCAAGAGAAAAAAAGCAACTCACTTTTAAAGGTAAACCTATTAGAATAACAAATGACTACTCAATGGAAACAGTAAAAGCAAGAAGAGCTTGGAGAGACATACTTCAAGTATTAAATGAGCAAAAATGCCAACCCAGACTGATATACCCGGCAAAACTATCTGTCATGATTGAGGGAGAAAGAAAAGTTTTCCAGCACAAAGACAACTTGAAGGGATACATGTCTACCAAAACAGGCCTTCAAAAAATCCTAGAACTGATACTCAAGCTTGAAGAAAAGAACAAGCGTATCCAGGAGGACAGAAGGGAAGTATAATACTACCAAAACATAAATATCAAACAACATGCTTACAAAATCTACTAAACATAAAAAATGTCCAGAATTAAAAATAATTTCTCCATTATAACATTAAATGTCAATGGTATTAACTCGCCGATCAAGAGACACAAATTACAAACTTGGATTAAAAACCACAATCCAACAATCTGCTGCCTTCAGGAAACTCATCTCACCACAAAAGATAGGCACATCCTAAGAATGAAAGGCTGGTCCAAAATCTTACAAGCTACTGGAACCAGGAAACAGGCAGGGGTAGCAATTATGCTTTCAGACAAAGTGGACTTCAAACCAAAGAAAATCATAAGAGACACAGATGGATACTACATTTTAGTCACAGGTACAATTCACCAGGAAGACTTCACAATACTGAATATTTATGCACCCAATATGGGCCCCTCCACATTCATTAAGCAAATCTTACAGCATCTAAAGCAAGAAATCAACCCCCAAACAATAATTCTTGGGGACCTCAACACCGCCCTCTCAACATGGGATAGATCAACAGGTCAAAAGCTTAACAGAGACACTTTGGAACTTAATCAAACCCTGGAAGAAATGGACCTTACAGATCTCTATCGAACTTTTCACCCACACACAAAAGAATACACATTTTTCTCAGCAGCACACGGAACTTTTTCCAAAATAGATCACATATTGGGCCACAAAACGAATCTACACATATACAAAAAAGTTGAAATTCTAACCTGTGCCCTATCAGACCACCACGGCCTAAAGCTGGACATCCAACACAACAAACAAGAGAAAATACACTAACTCCTGGAAACTTAACAATATGATGCTGAATGAGAACTGGATTCAGGAAGAAATTAAAAAGGAAATTCAAGATTTCCTGAAAGTGAACAATAACGAAAATACAACTTACCAAAATCTCTGGGACACAATGAAAGCTGTCCTAAGAGGTAAGTTCATAGCTCTTAATGCCTACATCAAAAAAATGGAAACATCAGAAATAAATAACTTAACGATGCAGCTTAAAGCTTTAGAGAAACTTGAACAATCTGATCCCAAAAGTAGTAGAAGAGAGGAAATTAGCAAAATAAGGGGAGAAATATCTGAAATCGAGACTAAGAAAACGATAGAAAAAATCAACCAGTCAAAAAGCTGGTTCTTTGAAAAAATCAATAAGATAGATACACCCCTAGCTAAATTAACCAAAAGCAAGAGAGAGAAAACCCAAATTGACAAAATTAGAAATGAACATGGAGTAATCACTTCTGATACCCAAGAAATCCAGAGAATTATAACATATTTCAAAAACTTGTACTCTGTGAAGTTTGACAACACAAAAGAGATGGAAGAATTTCTAAGTAAACACATCTTACCTAAATTGGATCAGGAAGTTGTGAATTACTTAAATGGCCCTATAACATATAAGGAAATTGAGGAAGTAATCTTGAAACTTCCCACCAAAAAATGTCCTGGACCAGATGGATTCAGCACAGAATTCTACCAGACATTTAAGGAGTCAATAACACCAATACTCCTTAAACTGTTCCATCAAATAGCAAAGGAAGGAACACTACCAAATTCCTTCTATGAAGTTAATATCGTCTTAATCCCAAAACCTAATAAAGATTCATTTAAAAAAGAAAACTATAGGCCGATCTCTGTGATGAACGCAGACGCAAAGATTCTCAACAAAGTTTTAGCAAATCGGATTCAAAAACATATCAAAAAGATCATTCCCAGGGACCAAGTAGGCTTCATCCCCGGCACGCAAGGTTGGTTCAACATACGCAAATCAATAAATGTAATTCATCATGTAAACCAGTCCAAAGTCCAAGACCACATGATACTCTCGATAGACGCAGAAAAAGCCTTTGACAAGATCCAACAGCCTTTTATGATCAAAACGCTAGAGACAGTAGGAATGGAAGGAACCTTTATGCTCAATGGAGAACAATTGGAAGCATTCCCATTTCGATCAGAAACTAGACAAGGCTGTCCACTCTCACCACTTCTATTCAATATTGTACTTGAAGTCTTAGCTGAAGCCATAAGACAAGAAAAGGGACATAAAAGGGATTCAAATCGGCAAGGAAGAAGTCAAGCTATCCCTGTTTGCAGATGACATGATCTTATACCTGAGGGATCCCAAAAACTCCACCAGGAAGCTCCTGGAACTAATTGAGAAGTTCAGCAGGGTGGCAGGATACAAAATAAATGTGCAAAAATCAGAGGCCTTCCTATATGCCCAGAATGAAAGAAGTGAAAAAAGCCTTGAGAGAAACCATCCCATTTACTATAGCCCCTAAAAAAATGAAATACCTTGGTATAAACCTAACCAAGGAGGTAAAGACCTTTACAATGAAAACTTTAAAACCCTAAAGAAAGAAATTGCTGAAGACATCAGAAGGTGGAAAGACCTCCCATGCTCCTGGATTGGCAGAATCAACATCGTAAAAATGACCATCCTACCAAAGGCAATATACAAATTCAATGCTATACCAATTAAAACCCCAAAGCAATTCTTTAAAGAAGTTGACCAATTAATCTCAAAATTCATATGGAGGCACAAAAGACCTAGGATAGCAAAGACAATCCTGAGTAACAAAAACACTGCTGGAGGTATTACCATACCGAACCTTAGTCTATACTACAATCCATAGTTATAAAAAACAGCCTGGTACTGGCTCCAAAATAGACACACAGATCAATGGATAAGGGTTGAGGACCCAGATATAAGCCCACAAAAATACAGCCATTTGATCTTCGACAAAGGGGCCCAAAGAATCCAATGGAAAAAGAACAGCATCTTCAACAAATGGTGCTGGCAAAACTGGATCTCCACATGCAGAAGATTAAAGCTGGACCCGTACTTGTCACCATGTACAAGACTTAATTCCAAATGGATCAAGGACCTTGATATCAGGCCAGAGACTATAAAAATCATAACTGAACGGATAGGGAACTCCCTTGAGCTGATTGGGCTAGGCCAACATTTCCTAAACAGACATCCAATGGCACAGTCACTGCTACCAACTCTCAACAGTTGGGATATTGTGAAATTAAAGAGCTTCTGTTCAGATAAAGAGATTGTCACACGAGCTCAAAGGCAACCCACAGAATGGGAGAAAATCTTCACTAACCACATATCTGATAGAGCTCTACTGTCCAGAGTGCACAAAGAACTTAGAAAATTAAACACCAAGGAAACCAATGGCCCAATTAAAAAATGGGCCCTGGAACTTAAAAGAAATTTTACCAGAGATGAAATTAAAATGTCTAACAAATATCTTAAAAAATGCTCCACTTCTTTAGCCATCAGGGAAATGCAAATCAAAACCTCCCTGAGATATCATCTCACCCCGGTCAGGATGGCAAAAATCCACAATACAAACAACAACAAGTGCTGGAGAGGATGTGGAGAGAGGGGAACTCTGCTACATTGCTGGTGAGAATGCAGGCTCATACAGCCATTCTGGCGAGCCGTCTGGAGATTCTTAAAGAAATTAAAGATTGAAATGCCATATGACCCTGCTATTCCACTTTTGGGAATAACCTCCCATGCAGCAGAGGTTCGCCTCGATAACACAAGCACGACTATGTTCATAGCAGCACTGTTTACAATAGCAAAGTCATGGAATCAACCTAAATGTCCAACAGTTGACGAGTGGATAAGGAAACTGTGGTACATCTATACAATGGAGTACTACTCAGCCATCAAAAATGATGAATTACTGGAATTTGCTGGGAAATGGATGTCATTATAAACAATTATATTAAGTGAAGTATCCCAATCCCAGAAAGTTAAGCTCCGTATGTACTCCCTAATAGGTGGCTCCTAGTACCAAACTTACCTAGCCCACATTGAGACACTCAAGGGTAAACCTATGTAATATGGTAATTGCAAGGATTGTGAACAGGAGGGATGGGGTTGGAGGGCCACACCAGACACAAGGAGAGAGGGGACCATGTTACAGCAGAGAAAATCAACCTCCAAGGAATGCAAGTAAGTAATGTGACATCTGGTTAAGTTCACAGACGTTCTTTCTTGATCATGTACAACTGAGGGGGTATGATCTCACCAGAAGGGGAGGGCATATAGTCTGGCAGATGAAAAGAGATCATTTTGCAAATGGGTGACGACTGATCCCTCCCTCACCGAGGTTTCCTGCTTTTATTACATCTACCCTTGAATGTGCTATTATAACAAGACTCCAGTTTAACAGTTTTTTTGTCTCTGACCAGGGGGTGACATACAGTGCCCATCAGGATGGAGTGAAGGGCATTGCAGGAGCAGCAAAACTGCAAAAGAAAATCAACAAACCACATCCAGAACTTCAGAGACTCTATATCATCCACATAGAACTAAGCCAGCCTAATCTCCCCCCATCCTGAAACTCAGGGACATCTGCGGAAAAGGGGGCGGTAAGATTGTAAGAGCAAAAGGATGGGGGGAGCAATGATTTGAAAAGTCTCCACACTAGATAGGGCTGAAGCAATCATAATAGGACTTTGCATGCCCTGCGCCATGTCCCTCACACTATTGATCTCACAAAGTCTAACATCGGCTAAAGGCACCAAGATCCTTGGAGGCAAGGGATTGATGGCCACAGAAGTGTTCCTATGCTTAAGGGGAACACGAGAAAGGGTTCAGGGAAATGCCACTGGGTCCTTTTATGTCATCCGAAAGGAGGACCAAGAGGAGAGTTAGGCATACACAATAAAGGACTCTCTGGGAATTGGGGGGGAGGCACTGGGAGATGGGGAGGGAGGGAGGGGGAGCAGAGGGTTCGGGGGGAGGAGGAGGGGGGAGGGAACTGGTCTACCTATTAAGTTTGTATGAGCCTAAATAATAATAAAAAATGTTAAAAAAGAAAAAAAAATTCTCGGTCAAATTCAGACTTAAACCCTGTCACCCTAATCAAAGCAGGATTTACACACTTTTTTAGTAGTATAATAATCTTATCTATGAAATAGCTCCAAGGAACCCCTAACTGACATCTTTAACACCTAGGCAAACAGTAGTAATAACTGTCCAAGAATAGTAATTGTGTCTAACTCGTATTAGTCAAAATCACACACCAAAAAAGAGACTGGAGATCAGACAAAAAAATACCCAAGTTGCCATGTAAATCCATGAGATACAACAAAAACCAAGATGACTAATCTACAAAAAAAAATTAACCTGGGGCTGGAGAGGTGGCTCAGGGGTTAAGCTTCTGCTTTGCAGATGGAAGGTCCTGAGTTCGGATCCCAGATCACACGTATAGACGTCAAGTGGAAGCGGGGCAGCCTGCGTTTCTGGTCCTGGTAGGGCGGAGCCTGTGAATCCTGAGGCAGAGTAAACGAGGAGGAGGTGGAGACGTCCATGGTGGCTCCCGAATTCGCCCGTGGTTCTACACACACACGCACACACACACGCACACGCACAATTGAATAAAAAAAAAAGAACAAGGAAACATCTAAAACAATAAATTAGCCCCAGAATGATGATTAGGAGACTTGAACATCACATTCTCACCGATGAATAATAGGTCAATGGGCCAAAAACTGAACAGAGACATATTGGAGCTGAATCAAACCATAACCTAAATAGACCTGATTGACCTCTACCAAACGTTCCATCCAAATACCAAGGAATACATATTCTTCTCAGCAGCCCATGGAACTTTCCCCAAAATAGACCACATATTGGGCCACAAGGCAAGTCTCCTCCACATGTACAGAAGAATTATAGCCTCTACCTTATCAGACCACCATAGAATAAAATTAGACATCCGGGCTGGAGAGTTGGCTCAGGGGTTAAGCCTCCGCCTTGTAGGCGGAAGGTCCTGAGTTCGGATCCCAAATCCCACAGATAGACGCCAGGCGGAAGCGGGGGCCGCCTCCACTTCTGGTCCTGGTAGGGCGGAGCCTGTGAATCCCGGGGCAGAAGGAGGTGGAGGCGTCCATGGTGGTTCCCGAATTCGTCCGTGGTTCTACACATACACACACACACACACACACACACACACACACACACACACACACAGACGCACGCAGTTGAATAAATAATAAAAAAATTAGACATCCACAACAAAACAAATGACAGAAAATACATGAATTCTTGGAAATTAAATATGATGATACTAAATGAGGATTAGGTTCAAGTACAAGTCAAATAGGAAATTCAAAAATTTCTAGAAGTCAAATGATAATGAAAATACAGTATATCAAAATATCTGGGACACAATGAAGACTGTCCTAAGAGGAAAGTTTGTAGCTCTCATTGCCTATATCAAAAAATGGAAACATTATAAGTAAATAATTTAATAATGCAACTTAAGGCTTTGGAGATACAAGAACAATCCAATTCCAAAAGAGGTAGATGAGCAGAAATTAGTAAAATCAGGGGAGAAATATCTGAAATTGAGACAAAGAAAATGATACAGAGAATCAACCTAGCAAAAAGCTGGCTCTTTAAAGAAATCAATAAGATTGATAAACTCCTAGCTAAATTAACCAAAATCAAAAAAGAGAAAACCCAATTTAATAAAATTATATATGAAAACGGAGTTATTACAGCTGATACCGAGGAAAATCAGAGGTCATATTTCAAAAACTTATACTCCACAAAACTTGATAATCAGAAAGAAATGGATAAATTTCTATGGGCATGGTCTTAAAGTTACCATCTTTAAAGAACAGCTAGGGAAGTTAAATAAGATCACAGTGTGCCTGTTGAGATGTACTTGATATGTTGCCTACAATGGGATAGAACACAGAATGAAAAATTACTTGAATCAAGAGTCTCATTTCCAAAGAGTAATAACTCTTTGGGAAAAATCTTCTGCCTCCAATAAGTGAAGACAATTTTAATAACTAAGCTGTATATTTAACAATGTGGCTATTTTAAGAATTCATGAGGTACTTACCTAGATGGGGTTTACTCAAGTGAAAGTCAGATGGGAGCACTAGAAAACTTATTGAATGCAGAGAATAAATATCAGTGTAAAGTCTACTCACCAAAATATTTGCACTATTTTACATGACAAAGAGTAAAATGTGTTAAGTCCTTCTGTGTTATCATGTTTCTACATCAGTGTCTGAAAGACCTTGCTCACCTCCACTACAGAATGGGAAGAAATCCTGTTGTTCATCAGTAGCAGCAAAGATGGGCCTCGTGGATATCATGATTTTCATAAAGGCCTGAAATTCTCTGTGATCATCACATAACCTGCTCAGTTAGCAGCTGAAGCTAGGATTACACATTTAGGGAAAGAGAAAGGGACCTGATCCTTTTCATTTGTCTCCTGAGTAACATGATTAGAACCCACAAGATAGTATGTTACAGCTGAGGAACTGAAAGTCTGTGCTTTAAAAAATAATCACAGGAAGTGAAATATTACTTTAATCTGAAAATAAGCTTATAAATTTCAATGACACTTTCTAGGTCTACCAGTCTATAAGAAAATTTGTTTAACTCCATGCAAATATATTAAATATAGAAGTACATGCTTATGTGTTCTCCAATCCACTAGACTCTGCTTATTGAGTGAGATCAAGTTTCTAGAACATCTGTCCTTCTAGAACTAAAAGACAAACAAGCGTTAAATAAACCCTGTCAGGGAAGGAAAAGACTGTCAGCCACAATGCAAGCAGCAAGACTTTGACAACAGTTTATATGTCGAAGAATGCTTCAAAAGAAAGATTGTAAACAGCATGCTAGACTGCAGTTAGCCAAATCAAAGATGTAGCTTCTTCTTGGACATGAATCCCTTCTTGACTTCTCAGTAAGGTGACACAGTCATAGCTGGTCCTTCACAGGAGTTCTAGGACCTTTATCCAGTGCACAGACTTGGGGATATCTGTCACATCTGAATCTTGCAACAGCTCTTTCTTTCTTGTAGTTCTGCTTTTGAAATCCATTCTTCAATAACTGGGATTTTTCGGTGTTCTTCAAGAAAGAATACATAAGAAAAGAAAAGCACAAAATTATTTTGTGGAAAAACAAGCAGGAACAAGCAAACAAATAATGAAATGAAGCACAGAGTTCCTCTCCCCAGTTGTCCTCCCCAAGCTGCCACATTTGCCCATGGCCATGGTGAGGTTGTGCCTTCCCCTGGCTGTGTTCTTTGTTATGCTATTCAATCATTTTCATTTTCTGATCCCACACTGTTCTTCTCTTTCTTTTGTTATCCTAAGGAACAATCATAGAACTAATAGTTTTGATTTCTACTTAAGATGGACCTGTAGGCACAGATGAAGAGGAACTATGTCGGGGATGCCTGGAAACTTCTGGAAGTCATTCTCCACACCCCAAAAGGAAAATATGAGAGTTATATATAGGTATCAACTTAACAGCAGTCAGCCTGCATGGTTGCTGATAAATGACCATCAAACGGCTTAAGGGAACAAGAGTTTATTCTTTCTTATGATTCCTGGTTACAGTTCTTAGTCCAGCTTGACAGGAGAGCACACACCAACACCAGGGCTGAGGGAACTGGCCACACCATCACCACATAACAGCTGAGAAAAGGACAATCCTTACTTGCCAATACTTATTTGTCTGGCCAAGTGAACAGAAGGATGCCAACTCTTTCAACCAGCTCTCTGTGATTTATTCCAGGGCCTAATCCCATCCACCATAGGCTGGGCCTTCCCCATCAGCTAGACAATCTCCTACAGGTTTGCTCTGGGCCTAACTCAACCACTAATTCTCTACAAATGTGCCCAAAGTTCAAACCCTCAACTGTCAAGTTGACACCTGTGCCTAACTATGACACTCCACCCATTGTCAACTTGACATGAAAACATAGTACTTTTATACTGTAACCTTCAATCCTTGTCCCCACAGACGTTAAAAGTTATCTTAAAAATATAAATACATTTCATAAACAAATTTAAAATATTCTCATTAAAATTTCAGTTATTAAAATGTTGGAACTAAAAGTCTTTCTTTAAATATGCCAAATAAAATCTTTAAATATTCCAAATAGAATCATTGCAACAATGAGAAAACATCAAGACCAAAGTCTAGCAAATTACCACATCCTGTACTTCAATGTCCATCTTCTGTCGCTCATTACATAGTCAAGTTGCTCAAAGATTCTAGGCATTCCCAGTCCCTGTTTGCAGTTCAAAGTTGTAAAAGTAGAGTTCCTCTGAACCAGGTTGAATCTCCACTCGAAGACATCCTTAGTATACATCCCACGGTTCTGGCATCTCCAACACTCTGGGTTCACCTCTGCAGCTATAAGTTTCACCTTCACTTGCAGGACTTCTATGCCTGCCATTTGGTGCCAAGCTTTTGCCGCTATTCATGAACATAATCATGTACTGAAACAATACCACCCGGGGGTTCTGCCAGATTCTGAAGCGAGTTTGAAACATAGCTTGGTCCACTTGAGCCACAGCTGTACTAAGTTTTGTCCAGTGACGCTGAAAAAGCCTCTTTTAGGCAGTCAAACTTGCAAAGGGCAAGAAACAGCTTTAACTTGAGCTTTCGGCTCCTGAAGGAATCTGGGTTTTCAAACCATGAATTTGTCATATGGTGGTTTTCATGTTTTCCGCCATCCCAGTGCAAGTCACTAGGTTTTCTTTCACTGATATTCATTTCTCCAACAGCAGCTGATATTCTGCTGCCTGCCCTGTCCACATCCAGAGCTTCATGGCCACCAACACAGCTCTCCATTATTAAGCAGACCAGTCCATCGTGTTCAAATTCAGCTTCAACAAAGTCCTTGTTCCCCTAATCATGAATTGGGTCAAAACAATTCACAATTCTCTTGGCATCACTATTTTCTAAATGGCCCACCAAACTCTGCAGAACGGTATTAGAAATCCACAAAGTCAAACTTTGTCCAGCAAAACTGTTCAAAATCCAGAAAGTCCACATAATCAGATTTATCAACAATACCCCACTTCCTGGGTACCAAATTCTGTTGCAGTTTGTCTGCATAGTTGCTGATAAATGACCATCAAATGGCTTAAGGGAACAAAGGTTTATTCTCTCTTACGATTCCTGGTCACAGTTCTCAGTCCAGCTTGATGGGAGAGTATGCACCAATACCAGGGGTGAGGGAACTGGCCACACCATCACCACTTAACAGCTGAGAGAGGGATAATCCTTACTTGCCAGACCAGCATGTCTGGCCAAGTGAACAGAAGGATGCCAACTCTCTCAACCAGCTCTCTGTGATTTATTCCAGGGCCCAATCCCACCCACCATAGGCTGGGCCTTCTCCATCAGCTAGACAATCTCCTGCAGGTTCTCTCTGGGTTTAATTCAACCACTAATTCTCCACAAATGTGCACAAAGCTCAAACCCTCAACTGTCAAGTTGACACTTGTGCCTAACTATGATACAGCTAAAGACTGAAGAAGTGGTAATAGCTTAAAGTACTAATAATGGCTCTAAGGAATCCTTGAACTTCACCTTTTGATCATCTCAGTGATCATACTCTACTTCTTTTCATGACCTCAGCCTTTAAATTCCAGTTCTTGAAACAATTGACTTAAATAAATAGAGAGTGTTGTTAGGGAAAGATGCAGATGAAGGCCAAAGTCTCAGCTCAGCATGCTTACTTAGGGTGCATTTCAGATGCTTCTTCCCACTAGAAGGTAGCTGACGTCACCTTTGCTTAATTCTGCATCTCTACTGACATGACCTCCCTTGATCATGCAATAGACATAAAGAAAACAAAACATGTAGTAGATAGCGACACTGTCAATTAGTTATGTCCCCAACTAGTATAATTCTTGGGAACATGTTACAGAAGTCAACTTTGGATTGTGTACCAAACCTAGTAAATCAGAACCTTCAGAAAGTTTCAGGCATTTGAAATTTCATGAGTTCTTGAGGTGGTTCTGATAATATTGATGGTTAAAAGCACATGATCAGGCAGTTCCCCGGCTGAGACTGCGAGCGCGGCTCCGGGCGCGCGGGGAGCAGAGGCGGTGGTACCGGGAGCCGCCGAGTGCCCCTCTCCACCCCTCCAGCACCCCTCGCAGCCCTCAGGACTCCGCGCCCCGCGCCGCCGCCCAGCTCCCAGCTCCCAGCTCTGCGCCACCTTGGCCATTCTCACCTGGCCGCGCCGCCCGCCCACCGCCGGGACCACCATCCCCTGCGCCTACGACAACAGCCAGAGTGGCTGCGACAGCAGAGGAGGACACTGCTGAAACAAGGACAGCGCAGCCTGGCCATTGGACTTACTTGCTTTGCCGATTGTCTATTTTTTTTACGAGTTTACAACTTTTTAAAGAATTTTTGAATACAAAGGAACTTTTAAATTTTTTTATTATTATTTATTCAACTGTGCGCATGTGCATGTGTATGTGCCCGTGTGTGTGTGTGTGTGTGTGTGTGTGTGTGTGTGTGTGTGTGTGTGTAGAACCACAGACGAACTCGCGAACCACCATGGACGCCTCCACCTCCTTCTGCCCCGGGATTCACAGGCTCCGCCCTACCAGGACCACAAGTGCAGGCGGCCCCCGCTTCCGCCTGGCATCTATACGTGGGATTTGGGATCCGAACTCAGGACCTTCTGCCTGGAAGGCGGAGGCTTACCTCCTGAGCCACCTCTCCAGCCCACAAAGGAACTTTTTAAAAAGACATCTCCAACTTTTATTTAATCCAAAGAAGAAGGATCTTGGGAAACTTTTTTTTGGTTTTGGGTGTTTGGTTCTTTTTTTTTTTTTTTTTTAATCTTGGTTGACTTCGAGGTTTCAGGTACCCCGTGCTGCTTCGGGTTCCCGAGGATCTTCTGGGCCCCCACATTAATGAGGCAGCCACCTGGCGAGTCTGACATGGGTGTCAGCGACGCTTTGCTCTCGTCCTTCTCCACGTTCGCGTTTGGCCCGGCGGGAAGGGAGAAGACACTACGTCCAGCAGGTGTCCCGAATAACCGCGACACCATCCCATGCTCCCCGGCCGCCCCTAGGACTCGGTGGCGACGGTGGCCACAGACCTGGAGGGACACGGAGGAGTTCAAGATCTCCTGGACCTAGACTTTATCCGCTCCAACTCGCTATCCCACCAGGAGTCGGTGGCCGCCACTGTGACCTCGTCGCCATCAGCCTCATCCTCGTCTTCCCCATCCAGCGGTGGCCCGCAGCCGGGCTGGTGGACGGCTCTCCAGTCCGCGCCGCCTCCTCCCACAGCGCCCTTCAACCTGGTGGATATCAACGATGGGGGCTCCTCTGGCCCGAGTTGGACCCCGTGTACATTCCGCCGCAGCAGCCTCAGCCGCCAGGTGGCAGGCTGATGAGCAAGTTCGTGCTGAAGGCGTCGCTGAGCGCCCCTGACAGCGAGTACGGCAGCCCTTCTGTCATCAGTGTTGGCAAAGGCAGCCTGGACGGCGCCCACCCCGTGGTGGTGGCGCCCTGCAGCAGTGTCCCAAGATCAAGCAAGAGGCGGTCTCCTCCTGCACCGTCAGTAGGTCGCTAGAGGTCCACTTGAGCGCAGGACCCCAGCTCAGCAACGGGACGCAGGGTCCGGAGAAACTGCTCAGCAGCAGGGATTGCCACCCTGCCCTGGCTCTTCCCTCTGGATACCATCCCCACTCGGGGCCCAACTAACCCCCTTCCTGGCCGAACAGATGCAATTGCAAGTGCCCTCCCTTCATTACCAAGAACTCATGCCACCCGGCTCCTGCCTGCCTGAGGAACCCAAGCCAAAGAGGGGAAGAAGGTCGTGGCCCCGGAAAAGGACGGCCACTCACACTTGTGATTACGCGGGCTGTGGCAAAAACATATACAAAGAGTTCTCATTTCAAGGCACACCTGCGAACCCACACAGGTGAGAAACCCTACCACTGTGACTGGGACGGCTGTGGGTGGAAATTCGCCCGCTCTGATGAACTGCGGGAAGTGCGACGTGCGACCGGGCCTTTTCCAGGTCGGACCACCTTGCCTTACACATGAAGAGGCACTTTTAAATTCCAAACAGTGGAATTTTTTGGAAAAAAAAAAAAAAAGAAAGAACCTTTCATGCCTTCTTCCCATGACCGGAAGAGCCCAGCTGGCAAGCACTACAATCATGGTCAAGTTCTCACCAAGTCAGCTTGTGAATGGATAATCAGGGGAGAGGAAACATCCCAGAGACAAATCACAGAAGAGATGGGGTCTGAGACTAGATCTTCTATCATTCCAATTCCAAATCCAACTTGAACATGCCTTAACAAAACGCCAAGGGGGTGACTGGAAGTTTGTGGATATCAGGGTATACATTAGATACATGCGATTTGGGGGGGAGGGAAGGCCAGAATTCCCTTGAATTGTGTTCGATGATGCGATATAAATATAAAAGATCACTTTGTATTCTCTTTGTCTTCTAAAAGCCATTATTATCTTAAGAAGAAGAGGAAGAAATTCAGGTACAGAAAAATGTTCTAATACACTAAATGATGGTGCTTGGTGAGCCGTGGTTCCAAGGGTACCAAATGAAGAAGCCAAAGTTCTCCAACTGCTGCATACTCTTGACAAGGAAAATCTATTTTTGTCTTCCGATCTACATTTATGACCTAAGTCAGGTAAATACTCCTGATTTACTTGTTTTAACATTTTTATGCAGACAGTCTGTTATGCACTGTGGTTTCAGATGTGCAATAATTTGTACAATGGTTTATTTCCAAGTAGGCCTTAAGCAGACCAATGTGTGTTTTTTCTATATGGTTCCTTGCCTTAATAAATATGTAATATACCCACCTACCTGCCCGCCTGCCCGCCTGGGATAGGACTCGCTCGGTCCTCCATTGCAGGTAAGTTCCACCAGCACCCAGGTCACCACTCGTCCCAGCTCCTCCCACCAGCCAGCCTGAGCAACCCAAGCTGTCTCCAGTTTGCTTGGGCCACACCCCAGGTCCCAGACCCTCTGTCCCGCCCACCCGCCCGCCTGCCGGGATAGGACTCACTCCTGGTCCTCCATCCCAGGTAAGTTACACCAGTACCCAGGTCGCCACACGTCCCAGCTCCTCCCACCAGCCAAACTGAGCAGACCCTGCTCCAGGCCCGGGAGGACCCCTGGCCCACACTCCAGGTCCCCAGGTTATTTGCACCCACCACCAGCACCTGTGCTCTTTCCCCGCCTTCCCAGGTCCAAGCAGTCCAGTGAGGACACACTGCCTCCCAGTTAAACACCCCCTGATCACTCCCAAGCCCCAGGTAACCCATTCGTCCCAGCTCCTCCCACCAGCCAGTCAGAGCAGGCACTGCTCCAGGCCGGGGAGGACCCCTGGGCCACACCCCAGGGCCCTAGGTTAATTGTGCCCTCCTGTAACACCTCTGCCCTTTCCCCGCCTGGGATGCTGGCGCAGTCAAGGGAGGACACACTGTGCCCCAGTCCAGGGAGGACACACTGCTCATTAGAATTCAACAGAGTCCAAAGAAGACCCAAGAAAAGCTCTAGGGGACAAAGGCCACACATCTGAAATCCTCTAAATTAATCTTATCACATGGGAGAGACTCTTCACATCCGCCACAAAGATAAGTAAACCCCCCTTTTACCATCCTGCTCCTTTCAGTTATTAATCACTGTAGATTAACTTTTCCATATAGCCACCCCCAAAACACATACAACTTCAGGGATTATACCACTCACCCTCACATATCACCAAGGTACTAAATCATAAAAGTGCACTACTATACTAATATTTACTCCCTGTCCACCCCCTGTACTAACTGTCTAATAGCCTCATCTAGGAAATAACAATAATAACAAGCGTAACCAACACCAAGGCAAACACTACTAATAATTGCCCGAGAGTAGTGATACCAACTAATTCAGTTCAGTAAAAAACACGCAGAAATTGAAAGGTCTTAAGAGATAAAACAACAATGCCAAGTCAAAGTGCAAATCCATGAGAGACAAAACCCAACAAAACAAATCTCCCACCAAAAGAATTAACCCCATAATGATAGACTCCAACCAGAACAAATGCACAGAAAATAGCCAAGAAAGCCTGACCCAAGATAATGACTTTCAAAGCAGGATCATTACCATGATCAATACTATGAAAGAGAAAATCCGGGAGGAGTTAAATAACGGCATCAACTACTTTGAACAGGAACACAACACACACCTGGAGGAGTTGAGAAAAACAGTTCAAGAAACATGGGCATAGAGCAGTTAAAACACTCTCAAGCAGAGTTTAAAACTGAATTAAAAGACAAATTATCCTCAACCCAGAACTCAACAAAGAGTCTTATCAGCAGAACAAATGAAGCGGAAAATAGAATTTCAGACCTGGAAGACAAAGTGGGAGTATTAACCAGCCCAACGGAAGAGGTTGTTAAAGCCAAAAAGATACTTGAGAGAAATATTCAAGAGTTATGGGACACCCTGAAGAAGCCTAACATACACATTCATGGAATACCAGAGCAAGAATCCCAAAATACCACTCCTGAGGAAATTTTTCAAATTATCATAAATGAAAACTTCTCTCATCTAAAGAATGAGATGCCCATCCATATACAAGAGGTATTCTGCACCTCAAACAGATATGACCAAAATAGAAACTCGCCACAGCAAATAATAGTCAAAACACTCCACATTCAAAGCAAAGAAAAGGTGCTGATAGCTTCAAGGGGAAAAAAAAAGTCACTTTTAAGGTAAACCTTTTAAAATAACAAATGACTTCTCAATGGAAACAGTAAAAGCAAGAAGAGCTTGGAGAGACATACTTCAAGTATTAAATGAGCAAAAATGTCAATCCAGGTTGATATACCTGGCAAAACTATCTGTCATGATCAAGGGAGAAAGAAAAAATTGCCAGGACAAAGACAACTTGAAGGCTTACATGTCTACCAAACCAGCCCTTCAAAAAATGCTAAAAATGATACTAAATCTTGAAGAAAGAAAACAAGTGTATCCAAGAGGACAGAAGGGAAATATAATACCACCAAAACCTAAAAGCCAAACAATACACTTACAAAAGCCAATAAACATAAGAATGTCCGGAATTAAAAATAATTTCTCCATTACAACATTAAATGTCAATGAAATTAATTCACTGATAAGAGACACAGATTATAAACTTGGATTAAAAACCACAACCATCAATCTGTTGCCTTCAGGAAACTCATCTTACCACAAAAGATAGGGACATCCTAAAAATAAAAGACTGGCCAAAAATTCTGCAAGCTAATGGAACCAGGAAACAGGCAGGGGTAGCTATTATGTTATCAGACAAAGTGGACTTCAAAGCAAAAAAAATCATAAGAGACACAGATGGATACTACATTTAGTCACAGGCACAGTTCACCAGGAAGACTTCACAATACTGAACATATATGCACCTAATATGGGCCCCTTCACATTCATTAAGCAAACCCTACAACATCTAAACCAAGAAATCACCCCAAAACAATAATTTTTGGGGATTTCAACACCATCCTCTCAACATGGGATAGATCAACAGGTCAAAAAGCTTAACAGAGACACTTTGGAACTTAATCAAATCCTTAATGAAACGGACCTTACAGATTTCTATTGAACTTTCCTCCATGCACCAAAGAATACACATTTTAATCAGCAGCACACGGAACTTTCTCCAAAATAGATCACATATTGGGCCACAAAACGAATCTCCACATATACAGGAAAGTTGAAATTCTAGCCTGTACCCTATCAGACCACCATGGTCTAACGTTGACATCCACAACAATCAGCAGAAAATGCAATAACTCCTGGAAACTTAACACTATGATACTGAATGAGAATTGGATTCAGGAAGAAATTAAAAAGGAAATTCAAGATTTCCTGAAGTAAACGATAATGAAAATACAACTTATCAAATCTTTGGAACACAACAAAAGCTGTCTTAAGAGGTAAGTTCATAGCTCTTAATGCCTACATCAAAAAAATGGAAACATAACAAAAAAATAACAATGCAGCTTAAAGCTTTAGAGACACTAGAGCAATCTGATCCCAAAAGCAGTAGAAGAGAGATTAGCAAAATAAGAGGAGAAATATCCGAAATTGAGATAAGGAAAATGATACAGAGAATCAACCAGTCAAAAAGCTGTTTCTTTGAAAAAAAAAATCAATCAGATCGATATACCCCTAGCTAAATTAACCAAAAGCAAGAAAGAGAAAACCCAAATTAACAAAATTAGAAATGAACATGGAATTATCACTACTGATATCCAAGAAATTCAGAATGTTATAATGTCTTGTTTCAAAAACTTATACTCTGTGAAATTTGACAACACAAAAGAAATGGATGAATTCCTAAGTAAGCCAACTTACTTAAGTTGATTCAGGCAGTTGAAAATTATTTAAATAGTACTATAACATATGAGGAAATTGATGAGAGTAATCTCGAATCCTTGCCACCACAAACGGTC